>JAVJGG010000059.1:12602178-12618106 GCA_035590195.1 Aviceda cuculoides
GTTTTCACCCTAGAGAAGAAAAGGCTCAGGGGATCCTTATCAGAGTTTTCTAGTACTTAAAGGGCATCTACAAAGAGAACGGAGGCTCGCTCTTCAGAAGAAGCCACATGGAGAGGACAAGGGGCAATGGGTACAAGTTGCATGGGGAGAGGTTTCATCTTGGTATGAGAAAGAAATTTTTTACAGTGAGAACAATCATTCACTGGAACAACCCCTGCAGGGATGTGGTGGAGGTTTTCAAGATGCCACTGGACAAAGTGCCAGATAATCTCATCTAGGCTCCCTTTTCCACAAAAAGTTGGACCAGATATCTTTTGAGGTCACTTCCAGTCTTGGCTGTTCTATGATTCTTTAATTCAATCCCTTAAAAAACAAGCAAACATGCATTTTCAGCACCTACCATCCTGACTGCTGTAGGTAATCATATTTGATTGCAACGAACCACTTCTTATGCCTCAGTGTGCTAGGAAATATCTGCAAAGTGAAGTTATGTTAACCAGAGAATCAATGAGGTAAGAAATAAACTGAACTAAGCTAAGCTTGAGGTGCGAGGAAGCATCCAAAACCGAGCTAAGCAAGGAATTAACGACTCGTGTGGACCCTGAGAGGTGTGGTTCCTATTCACTTCCTATTTTTATTTAGCAGAGTAGAACTCGCCCTTTTCTGAGTAAAATTACCTGTGAAAGCAGAGCCCCTGTTGCTTGTGGCTCAAAGCAGGCTGGTCGGCATAAAGAAAACTCTGGCTGGCAACGGAGATGGCTGGGTAAGGAAACCCTTTCCATCTGCTGTCAGCGTTGGAGAAAGCGCCGCTGTGGACAGCACTGCCCGAATCACGCCAGGACGTCTTGCACCCACGTTAGCCCCAGGATTTAGCTTTCGTCGGGAGCCTGCGTGCCCGCTAGGCTGGGCTCGCCCGTTCGGTAACGCCAGGGTGGATGGGCTGCGGCCTGCCGGAGGTCATGGTGCCAGTGAGGGGTCTGAGGCCTGTGGTGATGGCCAAGTGACGGGGACGGAGGGCGGCGCTGACGGGACAGGGCTGTAGCCACCGTCACAGGAGCGGCCGGGGGGGGACACAGCGGTGGCACGTGCCGGGGGCAGGCGGTGCGGCCTGCCAAAACCGTCCGTTGCAGCCCGTCCTCACAGCTCCCAGCCCAACGGAGCTGGCTTGGCTGGAAACGAGAGGAAAGCGCTCCACGGGCAACAAATGAAGGTGTGATCCTTGCCAAAAATAAACGTACTGGGGCTTTCCCTTTGGTTATACCGTGTTCAGTATCCCAGTATGAACCCTTTTCTTCCTTTTCCCACTTGTGGGTTCCTCTTGGTATTCTTATGTATCTCTCCCTTGTAGTGTCCCTTCCCTTGCGGATAGCCTTTCAGAAGAAAATGGTTTAGGTCAGAAGTTAGAATCAATATTTTCTCTTTAATCTAAATATTTAGGCTATAGTTCCATCTTTTCCTCTCCAACTCTTTTTCTAAATGCTATTGAACTCGTGCACGACTTTCATTTTTCTGGTAAAATTTCTCACAGACCCTTTTGGGTTGAGTTCTGTCTTCTATGTGCTGGAAGTGATGCTGTTGTTTAGGCTGCTTCAAAACAGATATTTACTAATTTTAGGACATGCTAGATAAATTCAAGTTCAAGTTTTTACATTAATGTGCTTGCAAAGAAGCTGTGGATGGTGGGGCTGAATTAACCACCACCTTGAGAGAAGAAGCAGGAATAAAAAATGATAGCCAAGTACCGAGAATGTTCATATTATGTGTTTTGGAAGGTTGTCTTTCAGGTGCATCTCAGTTATTGCAAACTTGCTGAACAGTTAGTTGTATGACTACATAATAAAACAATAAAAGGAAAGAGATAGCCATGGAATTTGTCAGTTATAATCAGGATAGCTGATCCATGACATTTTTAAAAAATGAATATAAAAGTGGGACATAAAATATATGTAAGAAGATAACCATAAACATGCCTTCACTCTTAATAGTCTACACATCAGGTGTTCCCATAAGGGCATGCCATTATATCCAATCTTGTCCTGTCTTCTTTTTAAACAAAAATAACTATAAAATTAAGTTTCTACCAGTAACAACTTCTATTGTGGCTATATATTGAACTTAAAACAGACAATATTTTATCTAAGTAGCACTATTGTTTATGAAAACAATGTCTTAGAGTGAAGTCTGGGAATTGCAGGCACCACATTTTATTATTTGTGTTGGTTTTGAACATTTTTTTTGTCAAATGAATTTACTATATGCCCACTATCCCTGGCGCACACTGAAGTCCCCTAATAATGTGAAATTATTTTTGCATTACTTACTTTGTATTCATTGAGCACTTTAAAAATAACCAAGAGACTGCTTTTAAATTTGAAAGCTATTTAAATAGCAAATATGTAGGACAACAGTCTTTCCCTTGAATCGGTGCTTAGGCAGCATAAACCAGTCAGCCTCTGGCAGCATCTGTCCAGCTGGGAATATCCATGATGAAACGGAAACTTCGGCTGGCATGTAGCTTGTTTACCCACCTTCTTTACCAATCAGTCACAGCAAAGCAGACATACAGAGCACGGAGGGACAGCAGAGCGCAGCTGCACGGTGCTGGTTTGCAGCTGGTGTAGGGTACCGTGGGGGGAGCTTTACCAACAGAAGCGGAGAAAAGTGACGATCGTCGGACCTTAAAAATATCACCACAAAAGTGTGTTGGGTTTTAATTTTGAAAAGGTACCCTCCGAAGGTACAAGTCCTTCCTGGGCTGCTCCGCAGCCCTCTGGCTCCAGCCCTGCCCCTGACTGGAGAGTGCTCGGGGCTGGGGTCCTGCCCGGGGAGAGAGCGGAGAAGGGGACACCCCTGGTCCATAAGCCCACACCACAGCCCCCGTAGACCATCCATCGCAGCCCAGCCTGGGCTGTTGCTGGGGGGCTGGTGGTCTGTGCTCCTGGCCTGCTTTCTGGGATTCAGTGGGGAGTCAGGGACAGAACTGGTCGGTGCCTTCCTACTGCCTGCTATGGGGAAAAAAACCCATCCCAAACCAAAAAAAACCCCAAAACTTTTTGAGGCAGAAGCTCCTTGTGGTAAAACAGGCTACTCCAGAGGAGCAGACAGCCTCTTCCAGCTTCACGGGATGCTCTGGTGAGGACAGCAACCTGCAGCTAAACCACTGATGCTGCTCCCTCTCATCCACGGCTGCCAGCGTATCAAGCTGTTAGCCCTACCTTCTGTACGATCTAGGTGCCGTCTAGCACGAGGCACCATCTGGTACTGCATATGATCCATCAGATTCACAGCCATCTATTCAAATTAGCAGGTGGCGTTATCATTTGGAAGTCGTAAAGTTGTGACCACCTCGTACGGAGTAGATTGCTTCTCACTTTTTCCAGTGCTGTAAGCTTCCAGCAGGAGCATTTTTGACATGGAATTACACTGCGGAGTATTAAAATACCTTATCTATTTTTGTCCCAAACCCTGAAGTTTTAAGTCTTAATCTGAAAGATATCCAAAGTACTTTTCCACATCCGTAGGAGCCAAGAATAGCAGTAGCAACAAGAAAAGTTTCCTGTTCTGTTGAACTCTTGAACTTTTTAAAATGTTTCTCCTTTTGCAGCACACAGCAGTAAAGGAAGAGTTGCCAGTGTCCTCTCCTTGCCCCAGACGCTAGCACTAGGCGATGCACTCGGCAGGAGCTGTTTCTGAGGACATCTGAACCTGTGCTTCCCCGTACCAGCTAAACGTGCTGGCTTCTGCTGGTCTTCTTCCAGATGTCAAGCCACAGTAGGGGAGAAGTCTATGTGTGGTTAGTGGATTTATGTGAGAATCCCCAAACCATTGCCATCCTCCTAGCACGCCTGGAGGTGAACATCTGAAAATCCAATTAAGAATCACTCAGCATCTTTTGAATGCTGTTTTATTTTAAAATCCAGCTTCGGTTGCTCCCAAGACACTTGGGCACCGGTTGCCTGACCTGCAGTTCTTTCAGCAATTACTGCTGACAGTATTTGTTTTTAAGTGGTGATTCCTTGTTTGCTTCCTTTGATATTTCACATTGTAAGACTACTGAAGGTAAGTTGTTCATATGATCACATGGATGCCGTACATCTTCTCACAGCAAGTTCACTGCCTTCTACCCTGGTGTGTTTATTGTATATCATAAGTATTAGAAGTTACTGTCAAGGAAACCAAAATCTAGAGAGGAAAAAAACACTATAAAATGTATTGATGGAAAACAAATATAATGATATCTTACAATGACTGCTAGTATCTGAAATAAGAAGCTACAAAATAATATTTGTGGTTGTTCTACCATTGTTTTCTCCTCAACCTTGTTGGTAAAGGGTTGGTTTTATCATTTTGCTCAAGTAACTTTTGCCTGATGTCTGCACCTCCATCTGTGAAACTTCAGTGACGTTTTCTGAGGAAAATAGGAGCAGATGGAAAACACTTTAGCTCCATACTCACTGAGCACAAGATTAAAAGAAAGGCCATGGTGCATTTTTAGTAAAGTAGGTGATTACACATAGAGCATTCCTTTTCTGTCTGGGAAGTCATGTAATTTACAGAGCAATCTGGACTTCCTTGGTCAGCTGGTTTCAAAAATAAATTTTCAGTTCTGTTGCCACTTGTTCTTCTTCTAGGTAATTCAGAGAGTCCTTGATAATCAAAATCAACTCTCTGTTCTATTACATATTAACACTGTAAATTGTTGCACCTGGAATTGATGAACCCTTGGTTTATTATGCTAGAGGAGTCATATGCAGCTGTTCTTCCCCCAAGTGATTCATTACCGCATTTAAGGGATGCATCGTACATTACACAGTAGCTGAATGAGTTTCCTGTTTGCCATTCAACTTTCTAACAATTAAAAAAAAATTTTTGAAAAATTGTTCTGCATCAAAATTAGGCCAGAGTGCCAATAAATCCAAAAGTTAGCACCAGAGCGCTTTCACTAAGCAACCTGTTGGAGAAGTGCCATTGGAGTTCCCCAGCTGTATTATTTATTACAAATATCCTTGTTTGTAGATGAACATTCTAAAAAAAAATCACCAAAATGTCCTCAGACACTGAAATAGGGGCTGATAAATGTTTTACATATGGCACAAGAAGTTTAAGCCTTCTGCAGAGTATGTCTCAAGCACTAAAGTGCAAAAGATTTCTGTTCTGTTTGTAGCTCTTCCATAGGCATCCTGTGGGACCTCGGACAAAGTGTTTTATTTCTCTGGAGGAAAAGTCAAAGCGGATCCATTAGACTTGTCAGTTGCTGTATTCAGAAGGATAAGGTTGGCTAATCCAAACATCTTGTGCTGTTAAAATAGCATTGCTGCTATATGATAGTTTAAGATCACCTAAGATTGTACTGCTTCTAAAAAAGGCAACCTACCCTCCCACCATCCCTACCTGTCTACCCCCGTCGCTGCCTTCCTACTGTCACGACGTGGTCCAGGTGAAAGCTAACCCCGGGTACAAATAAAATGAGTACTTCTAAGCCAGGCCTATTAAATGAGCGAGTTCACTCAAGGTCTGGGATGACTCAGTGCGACCCAAAGGAGGTGATGGGAATATGTACAGAAAGCATACAGGGAAGGGTGGGATCGTGACTCATAAGACAGGCAGAGCCTAAATCAGCACCAGGTGACTGTGAAACCACACATTCACATTGCTTAGGATTTCCGTATTTTTTCAACTATTGTTTTTATATCAGCACAGTGATGCCAAAAAAAGTAAGTGCAGCTGCTCTGTATCATTTAGTTTGGGGAGCTGTAATGTCCTATGTCAGTAAAGGCTGCATTTGCAATAGGAGTGCTTGCAGATACCGCTTTACCAGCAACCTCCTTCTTGCCTGCAGTGTACTTTATTTGGCTCTTATAAGCTGTGCTGACAGTTACGAAAATGTAGTGCTCCGTGCCCCAGTTCTCCTCTGATGAAGCAGAAATAACCCCTCCCCACCTCATGGGAGCACTGAGAAAATTAACACTTCAAGCAACCGAAGCTTTGAGGTATTGTGGTAATGACAGCTATAAAACATTCCAGTTCCACTTTGCGCTTAAACCGGTCTAACTGCGGGCTGAGCTGGATAGTGGTGATTCCTCCAGTCAGTCTCTTCCCCACGCGGCCTTGCCACATGTTTTTTGCACCGTTGTGGGGTTCCCACCAGTGCCCTGCCTGCCCCATCAGCAAGAGGTACTCCACAGCCTCTGCTGAAGTGATTTCTGCTGCTTCAATCTCTCCGGTTCCTTCAGGGCTTTGGCAGGTGTCTCTCTGACCTGCCTGTAATTATTCTTCCTTTTTATTCATATGCCTCCTTCCAAATCTTAGCGATGTTAGTATGCCTCTCTAACTGATTATGTGGAAACTTTCTTACTCTGGGACTATGGAAAAGCTTATCCAAATGTTTCTAATAGCTTTAAAATGGGTTGACTAAAAACGTGTTACCTTGCTCGTCTGGCCTAAAAAAGGCCAAATAATTAATGCTGCTAACTGTAATGAAATTTTCCAAACCCAAGTACTCTGTCTTGTACGAAAGGGCTTTCCAAATTTCACTTGCAATATCTTGGTTCATTTTAACTGATGCAATAACTTCTAGGTAGATCTTAATAAAAATACCTACCTGTAGTATACCAGCATGGCTTATACACACTTAATAACATACAGTTGCATACAATGTAAGATGCTAATACGTACTTAAACTGAAACTCCCCCCTACTTTTACTATCATTAACGTATATTGTATGTTAACATATTGTTGCAGGGATTGGATTTCAAACTCAGAGGCTTTAGCAGTTTCAATAGGTTTTTCTGTTGGGACACCTGGGAGCATCAGGGGATAAGCAGACTTTTCTTTGTAGCCTGGACTGAGAGGTAAGGGAAATTACACTTATTGTGTCTGCATGTCAGTTCTGCTGCTGAAAGCAGAGGCATCCTGCCCTACCTGGAGCCTACTTCCTTATCTAGTTCTCTAAAAACTGCCTGCCCATCTTTTATTAACAGAAGCTACAGAATTAATGTATGACAATTCTGATAGTCAGGTATATTAATATACATACATGATTGCAATATACAGCAGTATATACAGTTTACATAATGGTAAACTTTAAAATATATATGTATGTATAGTCTCACTATAAAGAGTTTCTAGAAAGCACTACCTATTTTGAACTTTGCAGCAGGCTTCAGCTAGTTTCATAACTTTTTTCCCTTGCTTCTTTCAACTCTATTCAGAAAAATTAATAAATGTCAAAAATGCATTTACAAAAGTAAGAGAAACCTCTGCTATTTGCTTTGGCTTCACTGTGAAAAACCCATCACTTTTTTCCTGGAAAGAAAGGAATAAGCCATAGGAATCTACTTCTGAAGCTCTTGTTAAATCTTGTTCAAAGAATATCCAAGGACAGAGCTGAGAGGAGAGGCATATATAGGTTCTTCAACCATCATCGTACTTCATATTTTTGAGCATGCATGCAAGGATTTACTCAGAGCTTTGAACTCTTACAAAAACATGATAATATAGGTAGCATAAACATTGTCATAATTTAAATCAGTCATGCTGTAGTATACAAATAATCTCCCTTTAGTATTCCATTTTTTATTAGGAACAGTAGGAAGTACTAGGAATTTCTACCCACACATTCACTCATAAAAAAAATATCTTGCCTTTCCTCCTATGGCATTGTTCCCTCTTCAACACAACTGGGTCCTTCACAATCCTCGAGGTACTGTTTTGCACAGAAAAAAATAGAACTGGCTATGGACTTCTGTTTTTTGTTATATTATATTAATGTAGAAATAGCTAGTATGATAAAAGAAAAACAGCCAGTTCTAACCTTGACAACAAAAGAGGCATAAGACAGCTGAGCAGTCCTCAGATTTAAATACTCATGGTGATAAAGCGACATCAAATGCTTTCACAGCAAAAGCTACTGCACTGAAGTCGAAATTATGTGACCTGTGCTTTTTCTTACTGCACTATCACTGCTACTAATACCCATTACTTCCCAGAAAAAAAGCCATATTCACTTCTACTGAACCTCATCTGGAGAAAAAAAAAAAAAGGATTCTTGTTATAATTCCTCATTCTCCTTTCTACTAGCACTTTCCTTTCTCTCCTTCTTCTGTCTCCTCACAGATACTCAGCAATGATTGGAAAATATCAATCAGCTTTCATGGACAACACACACGGTAAGACGTCCTTCACTTTCCTAGTAAGAGTAAGAAGTAAATTAATACATATAAACATTTACATGGATAAGTTTCACAGTATGTTCACTTCCTGGTCATGTCCACCATTTATTGTTTCATGTGCAGATTTTTAAGAATGATTAAAATTTTTGTAATAGTCCTTTCAAGAATGAATGCATAGAAGCATAATGTTACATTTCATGTCACGAAAACAGTTTTCCCTTGGAGAAACAGAAGAAAGCTCAATAGAAGATCCTGACATTTGCTAAAAAGGAAATAATACTTAATCAGGAAAACTGCACAATTTTTACCAGAAAGGGCTTTTCACATAAAACTAACAGAACTAAAACAAGATTTTTTTTTAGCTCAGGCAAACCGCAAGAGGAGGGTGAATCCAGAAAAATGCTATCCAAGTGGAAAACAGTATGTCATAGTTATCCACTGCTTCACTCTCTTTCTTACCATTGTTCAAGGCTAAATAACTCTGGGGTAGATTATGAGCTTTTTTGTCACTTTCACACCATGCATTAAAATAATACAAATAATAAGAAAAATAACCTAACACTGATTGCAGAAAGCAATAAAACCCAAACTGTTTTGCATAAGTTGAGAATACAGTGTTCATGCAAGATTTTCTAAATTATGTACTGTGTTCTTAGAAAAGAAGCTAAGCTTTATAAAAATAGCCTTAATCATTCCCCTATTCCACTCTCTCTGGTTATACAGAAAAGATGAAAGATATTATTTTATGCTCACTGGTTCAAAAGTAAATGGAAGGAACAAAACTCACAAGGCAATAAAAATTGTGACAGTAACAGTAGTATGTTAACTTCTTCTGAAATATTGTGCATGAGGTGAAATGAATGCAAATGAAAAGAGTTAAGATGACAGGTGAATAGTTTAAAAACACCACTACCACCACCAACACCCCCGCCATGTTTCCTTATTCATCAAAAATTTTGCTCAGATTTAAAATCAATAGACCTTTCCCACTGACTTCATTCGCACCAAAATTCATGTTTTCTTTATAATGTCTGAGTGCAACTAAGTAAACTACCTTTTACAGTGAACATAGTCATTTTTCATAGGGACCTGAGAAGAGGTATTCAACATGAATTCCAACTGAAGAGCTATCTAGTTAGTGTAGCCGCAGGGCCAACAATGAAATTTCTTTAAGGGGTGAATCTCAGCAGAAAAGTTTAGCAACTGATCTTCCTAGTGACTTTAGTAAAAAGTCTGGGGTTTGTAGCAACTGAAAAATCAGAGTTACTTAAATTCTTGGCTTGGGATAGTCAAACTGGAAAAAAATGTCTGTGTCACACCTTCATCTCAGTTTGTTCAACCTTTGAAAATTACAGAATAAAAGCTTTTCGATTATTGTACTGAGTTGACATAGTAAATTTTCCTTAGGTTATTTTGGAAACTGTGAATAGCCTAAATATGGGAGCACTTCGGTCTTCGTGTCATTTGTTTACAAATATTCCAGATACTAGTGGGTCTTAAACATAGCTTCAGCTTACTTCCACTTTTTGGGGGAACAACATGGCATATTAGGTTTCCAAAGGAACAAGTTTAAACTTTTCTTTCAGAAACTGTGAGTGAAAGCTGACTGTTTTTGTAAAAAAAACTAAATTGCCTTTTTCAATTGTTTAAAAGAGAATTTCTGTCCCATAACTTACCTTCTTTTCTTCTTGGATGAATCCAAAGCTTTTTCGGTCTTCTTAGATCCTCATTCTCTCCTTGGAGCATCAAAAACCTCAGCGTGATTCAGTTGACCAATTAATAGAAGTAGTTTCTAAATTGCTGAGTAATTTCAAATACTAAAGTTCCTAGAAAATTAAAATCTTTTGGTGATACTTCTGCAACTTACACCCTCAGGACTAATACTTATGTTGTGCTTCTGCTGATTTCTTAACATTTATTACCATCTATTAACACTTTTTTTGGTCATTTTTCTGTGCTCTATCATAGCATTTCCTAATAATGTAAGCTAATGGAGCCATTTTCCAATCTTCAATTGCAGCACTTGGCTTTTCTGCAAAATTGCTTGTAAGTATAGCCAAAATAAGTATAGGCAAACTATACTTCGCAGGTTATATAAATTAGTATTAGTACTTTGAATTAGTAAACACGTTATGCAAGCAGTAAGACAAAATTTGAAACACTAAAGGGAGTCTGGATTATTCAGCATGCTAAAAATTCACCTGCTACATGCCACTCTGAGGGAAAAACAAGTGGTTAAATGGAAATTAACATTTCAAAAGTAGATATGTCATAAAGAATGTGGCATATGCAGGAAATTATGTGGGATATTTCAATTTCAGACACTCAAGTTACATTATTTCAGAAGAAACATACTGTACAACTGATACAGTTAACTCTTATTTGTCTCCTAGTGAAGCAATGCGTCACTCTCACAAGATGGTGATGGCCAGCTAGTGATCTGTGTTTGGAAGGCACCTTGTTCTCTCCAACCCTGTTTTTGTTTTATGTAAGCTTATGTAGTGTAACATCATCAGTGAAGAGCTTCTCAGAATACTGCAAACTCCTTCATTTTCTTCCTGAAAAGAGCAAATACTGTTCCACAATCAGCATTTTAACATAATCCAAAATGGTGATGAGAGTCTATGACAACTGCAACTGCAGACAAAAACTAGGCAAAAATGATAAACTTTAGTGCTGAACTTAATGTTACACTTAAAACTCATGAAATCATTTTGCAAAACTTGAAAGTATTTTAGAGCCAAATTCTGCTTAATTTTTATAGCTATTAGTCATTCATTCACAATGTGAGTTTTCTGAAGGAGGGTAATACTACTCAAAAGCATGAAGGGTACGTATGGTCTTTAATTTCTGCAAGTGTGGGGAAATCTAAACTTCAAAGTATCCAAATCTCTTCCAAGAAATATTGAGCTGTACCGTCATCTCATACATTGTTCACATCTCCCAGGCATGGTGAAAACAATACATTCTGGTCTTCGTGGCCATAAAAGTACAGTGTATTAGGACATTTTCTGAGATATTGTTTTGCCTATGGCCAGCTAAGACAGCTGGCTAACCTTGCAAAAGGAATAGAAAAAACGGAATAGCTTCCACTCCTGTAGGAGGACATATGGAATGAACATGCAACTTTTCTTCCTTTCTCCCTTTACGTCTGCAGACGATGATTTCAGCCTGGAAGAGTATAGAGTGAGCATGCTGTTGCGGAGGGGCCATGGCTAAATCAAGTAGCTCTCCATTAGCTCTGACTGCCTCTGGTGGGGTATTTTATTCCTCCATCCTTTTTGCACTTGCAATCTCACACATCCTAATACTCTGGTGCTGGGACATTGCTTTAGCGCCAGCCGGTCTGGTTAGCAGACAAAGTAGAGACTGGCTGCCCTGTGGCACTCTTGGGATTGACTGTCGTTCTGCTGATAAGGTGACTCGGGGCAACACGGGGAGGAAGGAAACACCGACTTTCTCTTCCTCCGTGGGGATACCTGTCCCACGAGATGGGATTCAGGTGTGATGAGGCAATGGGCCTGAAGTAAACTTTGTGGTTTGCATCGCAGTGTTCACCTGACTAAACGGAATAAAAACATTCCTCCACACAGTGCCGTCTCATCCCCAAAATACTGGAGGTAGTGCAAAAGAAAAGGTACTAGGCTGTCATGTCTGGTACCATTAAGCTTCGGGGAACTAGAAATCCAAATGGTTAGTAAGTCTTTGAACCTTATGAGAATTATGAAGCTTGCATATTCAGAGATGTGGAAGGATAAACTGCTTCTTTTTCTCATAAGAGACAACTGAATAATAAGTTACTGAAACCGTAGAGGATTGTTTAGCCTTCCTGTTATGTAAGTGACCTTGCAAAAATTATATTTCTTGATAGTGCTTCCACTTACTGCTATTCTAATAAGGACAGTATGCCTATAACTGTAATTAGGAGAAAGAGTATCTTGAAATGAGCAGTATAATGCCTTTCCCAAACAATAACTTGAGCAGATCTATATGATTCATGAGAAATTTTCTCACATGTATGTCTTTACTGATAAATGCTTGCATGCTGCAAACGCTTGAATGCACACTCAGCAGTATGCATAAAAGCATCCCAATTGACTTCAGAACATAGCTTTAAATATGTATGTATTTGCAGAGGCTGGATCTTGGTAGAGATAAGCTCTAGTTGTTTTTAAGGTAAATAACCCTTTTTATAAAGTTCAGCCAGCAGAATGTGCATGCCAATTTTCTACCTTTAAAAAATGGTAGTGCCAAGCTGGAGACTCAGCTTGACAGTTTCACTTAAGCAGTACTTCGAAATCAGGTCTTTGCTGACAGCCACTCCTCCTTCTTGCCTGAGAAAACCCACAGACATGATCTTCAAAGGACCTCTCTCCTTTCTTTCTTACTGTGCCAGACATTCTCAGGTGAGACAATCCCCATAACTCTAAGATTTCATTGAAACCATTTGTAGAAGCACTTTCATTCGGTTAATTATGGAGGAATCAAAATTGCAGGTTGACTCTTTGTTATGAAAGGAGGAGAGCTGCTGGGGCTCCAGCAACAAGCCTTGTATGCAGAGGGTTATTACTCTATTTAAAGTCCTAGCTCACGGCCCTCTCCTTCCCTCTCACAGGAGATAGAGAGATGGCCAAAAAAACCCCCAAAACATTTCACAGTATTAATTTTAGAGGCAAAATAGCAGCCATTAGGACCTCCTAATTCATTTATCACTTGATTAGGAACAAAATCAGGTGGCCTGGTTAGGCAGGGTGCCTGGTTACCTTATTGGAGCCATATATATACAGAAGTTTCTTAATACCATTTTGACGAGATAAAAAGCTTTTAAAGTGTAGGAAGTGTAATTCATACTCACTTGAAAGCTTTTGCACTGTCACTTCAATAAAAAGCAGCTTTACTGCAAATAAGATTCATACCTCGAATTCTTACTTTTTTATTTGAGGTTGGAAAGAAAGTAACTTTAGTCTGAATTTTGATTTCCTGATAACATCGTTGGCACTTGTACCTACTCCTCTGGTGGTAAACTATCCTGTGAATTAATCTTTTGAATGATATGTCGGCATCCAGAGCACTGGCTTTTATCTGGTCATAGTGTCAGACTGCAGTCCCGTCTGGCTCTCTACTCCACAGTGCTGAGTTATGGCTCAACAAAAGTCAAGAACTGATCCTGTAAAAGAACTGCAGTTGTCATAGTTGCAGTTGTTTATTATAAGTACCGGACTCATACCGCAAATAATCCTCATTAGAACTGGGCCAATTTCTTTTCACTATTATTGAAAAAAATGCTGATTTGAGAGCTTGACAGCATGCAGGGTAAAATTTAACCTCATGCCACATTAAGTAGTTTCTTCTGTAAGGAAAGTTCAATGGCTAATTTATCATGAATGTGATCATTATATATTGTACCCTATAAAAAGTTCTATCTGCTTTTTGAACTGCTTGAGGCAATCAAGGATGGCTTTCTGAAGTTTCTTCCAGGTTCTACAGTATTTTGTGAAATATGATTTGACAATAATTTTCAGTCCAGTACAAGAGAAAAGATGTCTGCTAGCATATTCTAGGAAAGCTGGAATCACCCTTCTTGTTCTGTAATTTTATTTTTTTCCAACCGTCACCTTCCTAATTGCTCAGTAGGTAATGTTCTGGTGGCATGGTAAAACCTGAGTAAAAGTCAATCTGTGTAAAATACTGAGCAATGTTTTTGATATTTTAATTGTTTTGGTTGACAACAGACTGCAGATATCTGCTTTACATGTTTAAGTGCTTTGTGTAAACAGGAATGCTACCAGTTTAAATGGTTTATATTTTTGCACTTGTTTAAGAAACTGAACTGATGTAAATGCTCATTTGGAAACTCCTCCAGTAGCTTTAATAGGATTTATTTAGGTTTAGTTTGTACCAATGTAAGCAGCAATTAATATACATGATTGTCAGTGGTATATATACGTTTCCTGAGTTAACTGCTAAACCTGCACTGCCAGATGAATCACACTCTACTCCAAGATTAAGAAACCATTCCAGCTGGAGAGATTTAACTAGCAAAAGAAAGCTAACTTACTTCTTTTGAACGTGCTGCCTGCTCCAGTGAAAATGCATCCCTAGGTGGGGAATTTATGAACAAGCGGTGCCAGGAAAATTGTGCCTGTGGGACTGGGCAGTGAGTGCTGGGCTCCTGCTGCCTGAAGGAGCCTTGCAAAGTGGCTGGTAAGAAGTAGGGAATACTGGAGGGGGTGTATAAGAATGGGATGTGGTTTGCTCTTTCATCCTTAGCTAAATGCAGTGTCGATCCAGGCACTGAGGGTGCCGCTTACCTTAAGGGGGAGAACTTTAACAACAATTTGGACTGCTCTGGCAAGCCTGTGACCATTAAAATCTTCTCTGCACAGTAGAGGAAGCAGCAGTGCTAGCAGTACTGAGAGAGGATTGAAGGGTTTTTCTGGATGACAGGTGACCCTTGCTTTTCAGTCCTTCAATATCTGGGAGAAAACTCTGGTTTAAAGGAAGTTGCCTGGTGGACAAATATTTGATAATGTACAAAGAGTGAAAAGCACCAGTTAGCTGGAGATGAGAAGGTGAGACAATGCCAAGGAACAGATTTTTCTTTTGTATGTGCCTTGTGCATTAGAGCTCCTTGAGATCTTAGTAGTGGAGTGACTTTTATGCTTCTTGCTCTGCTCCATGGCATAGCTACAACTGAAGAGATGGGGTAGACAGGATATAAAACCCTCCATGTCTCTGGAGAGGATTTTGTTTTTTCTGCCTTTAAATAAATTGCTCTGTATTTCATTAAGATCTGCTTTAGCGGCAGAACTACCTGCAAGACTTTTCTGTGGCAATTTCCAACACTCCAAGTATACTTTCCAGTTTGATGAAATTTTGAAGATTAAGAAAGTACAAAATAAGAAGAAAAAGATTTTGAGATACACATTAAAATTCAGAACTGCATTATCCAAATAACTTTCACTTATTCCATGATTAACTATTCTGTATTTAAGTAGACTTTAAAATTCCCTTTAATGTTGGTAATGTGTATGACCTTAAGGCAAGTCAGTGCCGCACTTGGCACCAACTTGAATGTGAAGTTTGTCAGTCAGGCAGGCCGCGCTTCAGGAGGGACAGACCTAGGTACAGTAGTTACTCTGGTGGCCTTTGCTTCCCTCCGTCACCCGCCTTACTCCTCTGAGTCACCCTACTTAGGTGCATCCCGTGTGCCTCTGTGTTCAGGGGGCTCTGCCAGTCGCAGCTGCAGGTTCACAAGCGCCTTGTTGCACCCAGAGCACCCAGAGAGCTGCGGTGAGGAAGTTCAACCGAGTCCACAAGCAGGCTTGGTAAATGGAAGTGGGGAGAGAGACTTGGAGCTCATGAGACAAAAGATTTCTCACCCCTTACTCCACCCTTGACCCCTGGGTAAATGTGGTTACTCTGCCTGCAGCTGAATTCTCCTTTCTTGAAGATAATGCTACTTTCATTTACCCACTCTTTGGTGGGTAAAAAACTGGCTGGATGGCTGGGCTCAAGGAGTTGTGGTGAATGGAGTTAAATCCAGTTGGTGGCTGGTCACAAGTGGTGTTCCCCAGGGCTCAGTATTGGGGCCAGTTCTGTTTAAGATCTTTATCAAGGATCTGGACAAGGGGGTCGAGTGCACCCTCAGTGAGTTTGTGGATGACACCAAGTTGGGCGGGAGTGTTGATCTGCTGGAGGGTAGGAAGGCTCTACAGAGGGATCTGGACAGGCTGGATCGATGGGCCGAGGCCAA
>JAVJGG010000059.1:12618206-12649942 GCA_035590195.1 Aviceda cuculoides
TTCAGCTAAGAGTTCACTAGAAGTTTTATTCTTCCTGTGCTCTTTTTTCAGGAAAAAAAGAAGCTATTGCTGTGAACTCGATGTATAATCATTTTAAGGCTTAAAAGGATGTGTATGGATTTTGAAAATTAGCTATTGGTTTTCAAAATGGAAGAACTCCGGAGTATGCTTCTCTCCCATTTTTTCAGCTGCTTGTACAAATTTTGCGTAGAAAACTGGCCTGCCACATATGTGGCATAATGTACATTAGAAGACAGCTTTGCAATACTTTGCTCACTGTTGCTGACTGGCTTTCTATCAATAAACTCACCTTTTAAAAGCTACTACATTTTTAAGTGTGTAAGTAGCTCAGTGAAAACAGGTCTCCTTACGGGCTAGTAACTGAGCATACTGTGGAAGTAAACAGTGGTTCTGTATCCTTTAAAGTTTTACATTATTTGAAGGAAAACTACATTACAGCTAAACTAGCTACACTTTTAGTGATATGTGTGTTTTTCATGCATCTAAAGAACAGGGCATAGCAAACGGTCTAACCTGACTATCACAACCTGTCTTTGGATCTAGATAAGTATATGAAATGTCAGTGATCACAGTGATAATCTTTGGCAGTTCGTTGTCTATGAAAAATGTCCAGTCTTAAACAAACATCAGTATTGTAACACTTTGTATAGAATCTGCATCTCACTGTTTAGATATATAGTTTTAAAAGTAAAGAAATTAAAAACGGGGAAGTGGTCACATCCAGCCTGTCTACAGCATGAACTGAGACAGGAAAGAAATAAGTGATTATATCTTCATCAACTTTATGCAGGTGTCTGTATGAAAGAACAATTTTGTTTCTTTGTTTCTTGGTGTTAGAGATGGATTTTTGGTGCAAGTAGGATGCATTATTAGTAAAGTCAGACTGCTTGTATTTTTTTATATAATTAAGACTGAGAAATGTAGAAGGTGAATCCTTGCAAGCTAACACTGCATCCAATGGTGTGAATTGTGAAATATGCAAATTATATGTTACTCTAGGTAGTGATTTCCTTTTAATGCTAATGATTTTTGTCTGGTAGGTCTTGTATTTATGTAATTTGTATGAGCGTTGTAACAACTGGTGCAGCAACAATTTTGCTTGTGCAGGATCGCTGCACAACTCGGTGTCCCAGAAGCAAGTGATTTGCCTGAGACCGATACAAGTCAGTGGTGATCTGATGCAGAAATGAGGTTTGCGTAAGTCCCAGCAGTTCACATCAGTAGTTTGACCACAAAACCATCTGCAGTTTCATTGCTTTTGTTCTGTACTTGTCTTTTGTTACACTGGTATTCATCCCTGCCAAATGCTTGTCAGTATTTTTTGCATGACTACCTTGTCTTCTTTTTTTTTAATAACAGCAAGGACAGGTGGCTGTGTAGTTTCCAATCAAGAAAGAATGCTAATTAATTATACAGAACTTCTGACTTGCATTTAGAAGCACCATGACATGTTATAACAGCCTGCCAAGCCCAGCATTTCTTATAAATCACATTTTAAGGGGCAAAACTATCCACCTGTCATAGCTGAGGCCTCTGCAAGAGTCAGTGTTTGAAAATGATATGATTTGCTTCATCTTGTACCTTTTTATGATAGGTGTTTCCTTTTTTAGTGGACAAAATAGGATCACTTAATATTTTCTTCCTGCTCCCCAACCAAGATAGCACTGTGCACTTTGCTTCATTTCTGGAAACACTCTATTGTTCTTTTGCAAGAAGAAAATCCATTTGAGGGATTGTGTTTGAATAATAATTGGCAACATGCCTGAAGTACTGACATTGTCTCATCAGGACTCTGTACACCTGCATGTCCATGCAATGTCTTATCTTATTTAGCAAGAAATTGATTTTATATAAGTTTGTTAAACACTGACTCTTTTTACATACTTATCTTTGTGGTCATACAGATGACCTGGAGCCTAGACATGCCATTGGCAGAAACACTATAAAGACTGATGATTTATATCCTAACAAATGGTGGTACCATTTGTAGATGTAACATAAGGAACCATATACTAGTTCTTCAGTAGACAGTGATGTGTGTCCAGCAACATTAAATCAAATGAGTAAAGTGATTTTCTGATGTAGAACAGGGAGTGTTTGTTTCAGAATTTATCCTCGGGCCTTTGGGTAAGGAATTATTCATCGTTTTCTGTTTCAGAAGATCATAACAATAAATTTGCTTTTTTGCAATTTGACCTGATTAGCAGATCTCAGTACAGAAAAGTTTTTCTTTTGTAAGAGGTCAAGTCATCGGAGAGTTATTTCTGTCTTACAAGTGAAATGAGCAGGAAGGAAGTATCAGCGCTCTGAGGAAATGTTCAGCCATTTTAGAGCTTTCTACATTTTCTGTTACATACCTGTGTAAGAGATCTGTACAGCTCAATGACATACTGTTTGACTTCATGGAAACAAGAAAGTCTAAATCCCCAGCTGGTATAAATCAGACTTATTTTACTGAATCTGCACTTGCTTTACACCAGCAGCCAAGCTGGGTGAAAGTGCACGTTAGAAAAAGGAAGCTTATGTGCATGCAGGTATTACTTACTATGTATGTTAGTGGTAATTATCAGTAATATAATCCCAGTGGCTCCAGGGGATACATTAATAAATGTTAAAATAAAATTAATTTTAAAAGTAAAATAAATTTGAAAATAAAACCAAGATTAAAATAAAAAATACCATGCTTATGCAGAGCTGCCACTGGAAGGGCAAATTTGGTATTTTATTTTATATATGACTCATTCTGTAATTTCATTCAAACTTTTGTGTATGTTAGCTTTTGGCTTAATTTATTTAAGGGTAAATTGTACCTCTTTTTTTTGCTGCTGCTTTATGGATCAATACGACTCTCTGGTCGTATTGCCCAGTTTCTGTCATATTGTCTAGTCAATGAAATGTCTTATCTTATTTAGCAAGAAATTGATTTTATATAAGTTTGTGAAATACTGACTGTTTTTACATACTTTATCTTTGTGGTCATTTCTGCAGTGCATAAAATCAGTACTTGGATGATCCTGCATTTGCACAAAAATACTTAGAGAAAGCATTAAAACCAAAAGAAGGGGGAAAGGAGCTGTTGTCACTTTCACTTGGTTTTCAATGTGCTCTTTAGGATTCGTCGCAATTCAGTCTTCTTCATTCTTCCCAGGAACAGGTGGGGAGTTTTGAGAGTTTATTCAGGGAATATTGTGTGCAGGCAAAACAAGGTCACGGCTGCCTCCTTTCCAACAGCTCATTCCTCAGACCACTCCCAAGAACATCTCTTGGCAGCAGACTCAATTAATTGTCTCAACAAAGGATATTATCCAACAGAGAAAGATGTCATTAACTGTATGAAAGGCAGTTACACTTAGCAAACAGTGTTTCCTGCAGTCCTGATCATTGCCCTACCTTTTGGAATGATGCACATGTTGATTAACTAGAGAGCTGAAGTGAGGTGGAGTTCACTAGAAAAAGGAGGAGGTTGGCACAGATGCAATAATAAGGAACAGGACACAAAAATAAAAAATGTGTCAGTGCATACATCATGCATTAATAGTAATAAATCTATGGAATGAACTCCATGTGTTCAAAGATGATGAAAAAATACTTTAAATACTTTTTGGTTTCCCTATAGAGTTATGCTTTTCTTATGTCAAACCTTGATCTACAGTTCTGTTGAGGGAAGAAACATTTGCAATGTTAAAACAACCCCTTTCATTTTAGATTTAAAACAGGACGACAGAAATATAAACATTGTATTAAACAATATTGATTTCTCTTTTCTTTAGGAGGGAGAGGAACGAAAGTAATGAGAAATCCTGAATTTAGTTTCAAAGCCAGTCCCTTCACCCTTACTCTGCAAGTTTAGTCTTTTATGTGAAAGAAGTGCCTGCTGACATTTTTGAGTACATATGTCAATGACAAATCTTCCACTGAATTAAATGGAGCCACAATTTCATCTCAAGATATCAAAACATATATTTATGTATGTGCTCATTTGCTTTCTGTTTTAACTTAAACTGAAATCTTAAGAACTGCATGATATGCTATAAATTTTCTAGATTATGTTCAGGAGCAGATTAATGATTACAATTTGGCATGTACGTTAACAGGAAGAAACTAAGCTGTTTACCTCTTTCCTGGAATATTTTGGATCACTTGCTTGATTTTCTCTGAAATTCATTTCCTCTACTAGATTTCAGTTACTTCTACTTCAGATTTTGACCTATGTCTGTTCTGCATAATTTCTCACTAAATTTATGGATAATGTTTGTATTTGTAAAAATGCCACATAAGATACAAGTGGGACTGAATTCAGTGTCATGACTGTTATTTATAGCATTCTTAGCAGAGGGCTGCATTGGTGGAAAGTCAAAGCAGTTCACACCCTGTCTGGCAAAGAGCAAGCGTAATATGTCATTTGGGAACAAGTATGCAAGCAAAAGAATGTTTTCATGTGACGGACAGGTCTGCACAGGTGTTTAGATCCAGATGACAGCTACAATATATGCTAGGCAGGTACTTCTTTTCAGGAAAGAGAAACATAAGTGCTTTACCAGATCACATTTATATTCTGTCTGGGAGTCCTCCTGCCTTAAGAGAATCCTACCGGCCCCTTCCTGTCATCTGAGGTTGTTGAGTAAGCATTCTTGACCCACCCTGTGCATGTATAACATAAAGTTGCCTTTATCAAGTATTTACACTTAGCTGAGACATGTGCCTTGCACCTGGAAGCTTGCCCAAGTGGACTCAGGCAGCCTAACTGTCATAGCGTATACCCCAGCATAGGCTGTACCAGCTCACCTGCAGACAGCCAGCTGGCCCATATCACAGCGGGGGGGTCAGCAGAACTGTTGCCTTGGGCTGCCGGAGGGCAGACTTTGGCCTCTTTAGGAGATGGGTGACAGAATCCCTTGGGATGCAGTCCTGAAGGGCAAAGAGTCCAGGGAGGCTGGACATTCTTTGAGAAGGAAATCATAAAGGCACAGGAGCAGGCTGTCCCCATGCTGAAAGACGAGCGGATGCGGAAAAAGACTGGCCTGGCTGAACAGAGAGCTTCGGCTGGAACTCAGGAAAAAAAAAAAGGAGTTTATGAACTTTGGAAGAAGGGGCAGGCAACTCAGGAGGACTACAAAGATCTCGTGAGGTTATAAAGGGATAAAATTAGAAGGGCCAAAGCCCAGCTAGAACTTAATCTGGCTACTGCCATAAAAGACAATAAAAATGTTTCTATAAATACATTAGCAACAAAAGGAGGGCTAAGAATCTCCATCGTTTATTGGATGTGAGGGGAAACATAGTGACAAAGGATGAGGAAGAGACTGAGGTACTTAATGCCTTCTTTGCCTCAGTCTTTAATAGTAAGACCAGTTGTTCTCTGGGTATCCAGCCCCCTGAGCTGGAAGACAGGGACGAGGAGCAGAATGAAGCCCCCATAATCCAAGGGGAAGTGGTTAGTGACTTTCTACACCACTTAGACACACACGAGTCTATGAGGCTGGATGGGATCCACCCAGGGGTGCTGAGGGAGCTGGCAGAAGTGCTCACCAAGCCACTTTCAATCATTTATCATCAGTCCTGGCTAACTGGGGAGGTCCCAGTTGACTGGAAGTTAGAAAATGTGATGTCCACCTACAAGGAGGGCTGGAAGGAGGATCCAGGAAACTACAGGCCTGTCAGTCTGACCTCGGTGCCAGGGAAGGTTATGGAGTAGATCGTCTTGAGTGCCATCACACAGCATGTACAGGACAACCAGGTGATCAGGCCCAGTCAGCATGGGTTTATGAAAGGCATGTCCTGCTTGACTAAGCTGTTCTTCTATGACAAGGTGACCCACTTAGTCGATGAGGGAAAGGCTGTTGATGTTGTCTGCCTAGACTTTAGTGAAGCCTTCAACACTTTTTGCCACAGCATTCTCCTGGAGAAACTGGCTGCTCATGGCTTGGATGGGTGCACTCTTCTCTGGGTAAAAAACTGGCTGGATGGCTGAGCCCAAAGAGTGGTAGTGAATGGAGTTAAATCCAGTTGGCAGCCGGTCACAAGTGGTGTTCCCTAAGGCTCGGTATTGGGGCCAGTTCTGTTTAATATCTTTATCAATGATTTGGACAAGGGGAGCAAGTGCACCCTCAGTAAGTTTGAAGATGACACCAAGTTGGGCAGTAGCATTGATCTGCTTGAGGAAAGGCTCTACAGAGAGATCTAGAAAGGCCGGATCAATGGGCTAAGGCCAGCTGTATGAAGTTCAACAGGGCTAAGTGCCAGGTCCTGCACCTGGGTCACAACAACCCCATGCAACACTGCAGGCTTGGGGAAATGTGGCTGGAAAACTGCCTGGTGGAAAAGGACTTGGGGGTGTTGGTCGACAGCCAACTGAATATGAGCCAGCAGTGTGCCCAGGTGGCCAAGAAGGCCAATAGCATCCTGGCTCATATCAGACATAGTGTGGCCAGCAGGACTTGGCACTGGTGAGGCAGCACCGCAAATACTGTGTTCAGTTTTGGACCCCTCACTACAAGAAAGACATTGAGGTGCTGGAGCGCATCCAAAGAAGAACAATGAAGCAGGTGAAGAATCTAGAGAACAAGTCTTATGAGGAGCGGCTGAGGGAACTGGGGCTGTTTAGCCTGGAGAAAAGGAGGCTGAGGGGAGACCTTATTGCTCTCTACAAGTACCTGAAAGGAGGTTGTAGCGAGGTGGGTGCTGGTCTTTTCTCCCAGGTAACAAGTGATAGGACGAGAGGAAATGGCCTCAAGTTGCACCAGGGGAGGTTTAGATTGGATATTAGGAAAAATTTCTTCACCAAAAGGGTTGTCAAGTGTTAGAACAGGCTGCTCAGGGAAGTGGTGGGGTCACCATCCCTGGAGGTATTTAAAAGATGTGTAGATGTGCTGCTTGGGGACATGGTTTAGTGGTGGATTTGGCATTGCTAGGTTAATGGTTGGACTTGATCTTAAACATCTTTTCCAACCTAAATGATTCTATAGTAGTACTTACAGAGCTGGCCTTGCAGCCCTTCCTCTTCCTTCTTACACCTTTCTCCACAAGATGTGAGTTAATTGGAAGCAACAACCTGACCTCTCAAATCTTGGGAACAGAAACACTTACTAAAAGGCTTCTACTGGTCCTCTGGGTTAGCTATGTCTTTGACAAAATATACTCTAAAACTTCCCTTATGCCTTTCAGTGATTTTCCTTGTGATGTCTACACCTCCTTTCTATTGTAAAGCCTGAATGAAAGAGTCTTCTATAGAAATACTTTTGGGCACAATAATTTACTGGGAGCAACTGAAGTATTAAGGACCTCTGAAAAATAATGGTAAAAAAGAGAGAAGAAACAAACTCAGTGGCCCCAAAACTGTTAATCAAACTTTTTACCTTTATTAGATTTTTTTCAAAGCATGGCTCAACTAGGCTAAAATAAAAAATGAATGGAAACTGCATTTTGCAAAATGAATTCTAGATATTCCATATTGTATGGAAACAAATGGGACATCAGCTAATTCTGGTTGTTCAGGAGTCTGAGAGAAATGGCATTGCTCTGAAATGTAGCCAGGTGATCAGCTCAGAGATTAGAGTAATGGAGAAGAGAAGAAACCTTTTGTCAGTTCAATAAAGTGAGGAGAAGCTGGTCTCTTCTGCTGTGTGAGAGGCAACATGTTACTGGTGGGGCTGGGAAGCAATCTGGCCATACAAAAGAGCAGTCTGCAGAGTTTTTCAGATAAATGCACTACACAGCAGAGTGCTCATCATATATATTCCATTAACTCTTCTCTAGACATGTGATATAGTGAGTAATTCATGAAAAGAAAGGGCTGCTTTGCAGCCTGTCAGGTGTGGCTTGGTTTGGGATGGCAAGGATGGCACAGAGCCAACCCTTTTGGTTCTGAGGCTAGGTACGAAGGCTGTGGAGAGCTTAGCGGCCTGCTCAGGTACCTTGGGGCAGTCAACCAGCTGGACACTGGCATGGTGTAGGCACATCCATAGTGCAACGGGAGTTGGACTCAAATACCCGTCTCCTGTTCCTCTGCATTCAGGTTTTATCACCCAGAGGGCCAACTGACGTGCCAAAACAGAGCCAGAGCACACAGCGGTGTGGCTGATCAGGGACGAAGACCTATACCTGAAGCTGAGAGTTCCCCACTCTAAGAGTGCAGCTGGACCAGTACCCAGAGAAGTCCCTGCAGTGACTGGAGGGACGCTGGCATCTCCGAGCAATTCAGAGCAGAAACTCATACACACAGAGCAGGGCAGTTGCTTCGAAACTATGCAGTGTGAATACCTCCATTTATTTTAATTGCCAATAGCATCATATGCTGTTCCAGCACCTCCAATTCTAAACAGCATTGCAGGTGTTGAGTTTATTTCTGCTTTCCTCCGTGCAGAAGCCTATGGATATGTTTTCCTCAGAAGTGCAAGCCTCATTTCACAATCTCCTTCTCACCAAGGAGGAACTCTGGGAGCCTGCAGAGACAGCAAATGAGCGTTATCTTTCAAGTCTGTTGACATCTAGATTTGTGCGAACCCTGCTCAGTGGGTTCTGGGGTTTGCAGCTACTCTGCAGCCTAGATAGCTTCAGCCGTGGCAGTTGTCCTTCTCTTAGTGTCTGCCCCTAACTATTTGCAGCTACACATGGAAGGAATCTAGTGAGCGCTAAGGTTCTGGATATCCACAAAGTCCAAGAAGGTTATCCATGGAAAAGACCCACTGCTGCACACCCCTCCTCCAAAACGTTTCCAAAGTATGTGTGAAGGTCTGGAGATAGCTTCAAAGCATGTTCAGGTCTGATATGCACCTGGAAAGTTGTTTGGAAACTACTTTTATGGCTGGAATTGCTATGTGGTGCCAGAAAATACCTAGCCTGAAGCTGACACCAGGGAGCTGTTTCCTAGATCAGTATTCTGCCACCAGTCCAGGGCTATTTCTGAAGCACACAGGTACAGAATATGGAGTAAGAGCGTAGTTTCAAGCATTTTTTTTATCCGGGAAAGCTGTTCTATGGGGGTTCCATTGTTTTCACCTCTGGCCGTACATTGCAACTCCTGCGCCCCAGGTCAGCCCCTGCTTTGCTGTGCCGATGCTGCTATATATAAGGCTGCATTTTAAAATTAATTGTTGAAATTGTATGTATTTGCTTTTAAGTCAGGATTAAAAAGAGCCCTGGAAAAGTCCCACAAAGAGGCAGTCCAGATGATAGAGATATGTGGTTGGCATTAAAGGGATCAGAAGAAAATGAACATAGGGGCTAACCTAAAGAGGTTTCACTTGCATTTCATGTGGAACTATTGCGCTTTAAAAAGAAGTTATAAAATTGGATAAACTACTCTTGCTGTGGCAAAACACTGGATAAACCCAACTATATCTGGAGGGCCTGGGCTGAGCAGTTACTTAATCTAATGCTTGCTGACTTCTCGTGAAGATGACAAAGAAGGAAATTTTACATGGCAAAGGCATCTGTGGATTACTGTGCTTGCCTTGAAAAGCCAGTACCATCACACAGTGGCATAAGCAGCAAGTGAGTAACAGGAATAAATAGAAGAAACAAGCTGTCAGCAGAAATAACTAGTGACAAGGGCCTAACAAGAGGAACTAGCGGCAACAGTTGGGATGAGGACAGCTAGCAAGGAAGGGAGCTGTCAGAAAGAGTAAGTGGAGAAGATAGTTTCAGCCTAAGTGTGGTCAAGTCCAGTTTAAATCCAGGGAGGCCTCCCTGCCCAGAAGTCCAAGCTGGTATTAGCAGATAGGAAGTACAGCTTCAGGAGGAAATGTGTTTGGGCTGACGCGCAGCAAATATTCTTTCCTGTAACTAGAAAAGGAGATTAATTCTTATCTCTTCAGTTTGGGGGAGGACACTAGTTTTCCTGTTGGGGATTTTTTTCTTGAAGGAGCAAACCTCCTCTTCTGCTTGCTTAAGCCTATGTTACTTGTTAGCTGGAAGGGATGCAGTATAACTCATTGCCCACCTACAGAGTCAGGCACTTTCTAAAGATGGGACATTATTTTCCATTTTCCTGGACAGATGCTTCAGCATTTCAGGGAAGACACACTGGAGCCAGACCCAGTTCAGCCAAGACCTGGCGGGGGCTGCAGTTATTATTTAAGACGGAGCAAAATGCTTGTTAATGAGGCAGACAGCAAAGCAAAGCTGTTTCATTTCAGTGTTTGTGTGACTGCATAATCTTAAGTAGCATTCCAAACTATACCATAAGCTTTCATCATGCCAGTTAGGCTTTCTACTCTGATTAGAGATATTTGTATTCTTCAAGATAACGAACTCATGATGACCTTTACTGACTTTTCTTCATAAGTGGATTTCGTACATTAAACAGATCTTCGGATTTGCAAATTTGCCGAAGTACCCTGAGTTTGTTATAGTTCTTTATCACGAGATGCAGTCGACCTTGCCTATGGTGACTGAGGCCCAGCCTAATTCCTCTCCCAGCTTCTGAAGAGGACAGTTTGCAGCAAAACATGTATTTCAGTTTCATTTAATCAAACTTCTGATAAATCTTTCCTATGTGAAGGATTGCTATGTAGACCCTTAAGGCATTTACTCATTGTTGCAAAACTGATTAAATACATTAGTCATGGGATTTTGATTCTGATGATTAATGAAGAAAAAGGATCCCATTCAGCAGTGGCAACAAACTGTTCTGACTGGGGTTAATTGTGATTTGAAGCAATTGTCTTTTTTCTTTTGTGCTTTTGTACTGATTACAGTTCGCATGCTTGTGCTTCCAGGGTTTGTTTACATTTTGTAATGAAACTTTTTAATGAGTCCTTATTCTCTTATTAATTTTCTGGAAATCATTTTATTTGGACTTTCTCAATCATAAAGATAAATTAATGAGGTATACAGTCCTCATAGGTGTATCCCCTAAACACCTGTGCATCTGTCATTGCACTTCATCACTTTCTCTTTTTCTTCCTTTATGTTGATATAAGAAGACTGCAGATGGTAAGTGACCCACATTTCAAAAATCTATTTTAAACCAATTACAGATACACACTATTGACATGATGCTGACTCTTTTTCACAGTATGTTGATGCGGCATTCAGTCTGATCACAAAAGTTGACTTAATTTTGTTCAGGTCATTTCTAACACTGTTCAGAAGAAGATAATTAGCTAGCACATTCTTTTTAATTTTTCTATGCTGTTAATTTTTCTTGCAGAGTAAATAAAAAAGTTCTATATTTATTTGTTATAGTATATCCTGATTTCAAAGGGAGTCAGGAGCTACAGAGTCTGTATGCTGTAGAAAGCTGTGGGGTTTTATACCAGGTTTAAATAGGGCTGCAGCCATTACTTTGTGATTTCAATTATAGCAAAGGTGCCCTGTATCAGTAACACATTTGTGTTTCATTCCTATTCATGTTGAAAATGAAGTTATTGTCTTTTCATTTAGTGCAAACTGAAGTAAAATTGAGAGTTTGCCTCAATGAGATTTCCTTACAAAATACCAGGAATAAATGTGAAAGTAAAATGGAATTGCTTGCACTTTTTCAGCAGTTTAAGCTCAAGAAGTTACAAGGTGATTATTTTGTTTGGTTCAGTTATAAAATATTTATGCAGAAATACTCATGGAGAAGCAACATTTCATTCAAAGAATGGCTGGCAGTAAGGGGTAAGTTGCACATTAAAAATAAATTAGAACACAATATTCATTATACAAACACTGGCAAAAATAGGAGTGGTTAGGACATAATTTTCTGAAAATTCACATCTGCAACAAGCTCCAGTGGTGCATATAGTAAGTGAAGTTTGTTATCTTTGCACAGCTCCTTATCTGTTACATGCCATTTCTCGCTGTAGAGGGGAAGCAAGCTGCTAATTCATTCGAATCATCAGCAACAAATGCAGTCCTCTGTGCATTTCGTCTTTGTTTGTTTGTTTTTTTCAGTTAGAAGCTCTCTCTTCTGCTGTGACTCCCACCGCTGTTATTTATTTACCCTACAGTATAACCAAGGAGCAGTAGACTAGGATCATAGCCCCGCTGTGCCGGCTGCCTGACCAACAAAAGGACTTCTCCTGATTCAAATGTGCAGTTAAAAGCTCTGATCCTGAAAATATATAATGAGAGCACGCTGGGTAATGTGAGGCAAGTAAATGTCTTCGATGGTTCAGGGTTTGCTGGGCAGATGAAGTAAGTCAAAGGGAATGGGAGAAAGTAATAACAAATGAAAAATAAATACTAACAAGACTTAATCATGCTCCAGCATCATCAGAAACACAGAAGGACCCAGGGCCCAGCTGGGTATACAGGATTTCCTTGTGAGGGTAGAATATTTGTTACAGCACACCTACTGAGGAGTGATCAAACCGAATTTTATCCAGACCTTTTTTTTTTTTTTCCCCACAAAAAATCCGATTTAAAACCACCCTTCATCTGACTGTATAACCTTTTTTGTAATACCATTTGGTGAACAAAGTAAATAAAATACACAAGTGTACAAAGAAGAAAAGAAAGAGGAAAGTAACAGAGGAGCAATTTCAATTTGTCGTTCCCAAACATAGCAATGGCAATTATCTGCATCCATTAGAAAGAGCCATGCACATCTGCTGAACAAAGGGGTGGGAGACCTTTAACTTGGTAGTACCAAAAATAGGTACAGGACATAAAATTTTAGGAAGTCATGTACAAAGCTGCATAGCCTTCCATTACACTTGCTACAGAGAAGATTATCTGGGGATGGTTGTAATTTATATAATTATGTATATATTGTATATAGTCATTAATAATTATCTGTGTAGACTCAAGCAGATTGGACAAGAGGTTCTTTACCCCTGCATGATAAGACTAGTCATTGTCTCCCATTTATCATTAATTTTCATTTGTAAAAACCTTCTGGTAGGTGGCTAGTGGGAAGGTAGACTATGTCAGCTGTCGAGATTGCTGCGTATGAGACTTAAGGAGACAGGCACTATAAGTGACAGCAACAACAGTATCAGTGGGAGGAGAGGTCATGGTGCTTCTCCTTCCCAGGCTCCAAACTAAGTTGTCACAGTCCAATATTTTGCAGCTTTCCCCACCAGAGGAGTGTAATCCACTGGGTTCTACCTGGTGACGACCTCTGCACCAAAGCACGTTGTCTTTTACGACTCAGTTGCATGTACTGGGAGTTTTGTGTGATACATTCATAATTCCTCCTGTTCTTATTTTCTTGGACTCTTCATTCTGCATTTTTTAGACATCATTGATTTTGTGTCACATAATGTACTATATCAATTCAAGGAAAAAGAAAGGAGGCATTCAATAATCTTATTCTAATCTTGACAGACCTTATCCATCTGAAATTAAGTATAAGGTCATTCACCCTTTGTTGAGACTGAGTCAAGAATTCTTTCTTTTGCAAAATGCAAAATATTTCAGGCATGGGACTTAGGTTATCCCTAGACTAATAACGATTTTTTTTTTCATATCTCTTATATTAAAATGTTCAGAACACTTTTTTTTTTTTTTTCCAGTAAGCTTATTGCTTAAGGGGAATTGGAAACAGACAACAGCCTGTAGTCATCTACATTATTGTTAAACTGATGGTTATTTACTCACAAGGCAAATGGAGGAAAAGGTCACATGAGGTATTGTCAACTTGTCATTTATGAATCTATATTCTGATTTAGTTGCAGTACATCACATGATTTTCTCTGGGGAAAGTGAACAATTTACTGTCACAATCACTTTGGAAGGTATACAGAGTAGTTAAATTAGGTACTGGAAAAGGTTTTAGCTGACTAGAGAGTTCTTTTGTTCAGAACGGTCAGCCTTCACACAATGCTAAGCTTACTAATATTTGGCTTATAGGAAATGTTGGCATTTTTCTCCTTTTTGAACAGAGTGCTTCTCACATGCATGTGTAGTTGACTTGCAGTTCTTGCCTGATCATCTTTTGAGTTCACATAAGCTAGTTACTACCATTCATCTAACCAAATGACTCAAAAAAATATTTACCTCAAATCTTGTTTTCATAATCCCCTTCCCATACTAATGCCAGCTAAAAAGGATGAGGTACCGATAGTATAGAGTGCAGTGCTCTCACACGGTGGTCTGGAGGGTCTACTGTAGTAGAGAGAGTTAGAATTTTGTAAGTTGCTAACTGCTGTGGTTAACTCAGACTACTTGCTCAGTTAGTTTGTAGGATTAGCAGTTAGAATATAGTTAGTTTATTAGTGATTGGGTTGGTCTGGAGACTAAGGACCAGCCAAGTCCAAGTTTAGGCATTAGAAAACTAAGGACCAGAAGTAAACTGTGTTTGGCTGAGGTTTGGAGGGGAGGGAGGGATTCATAGGGAGGCCCCTAAAGACAGGACAAACCCAGCAGGCAGTAGGCAGCCCTGTACAGACCAGTTACTCCAGCTTTATTAAGGAAGTCTCTAATGACTGTTGTCTACCTCGGTGGGAGTCTCTACTGGGATGGCTCTAGGGCAGTTGCACCTCAAAGCAGCCCTCAGCCACCACAGCGCCTGGTCTTGCCAGACCGTGGGCCGTGCTGTGTCTCGCAGTGCAGACCATGGGCACCAGCACTGAAGACACAGCGTAGGTGTCTTGCAGTTCTGGTGATACCTGTGAGGACCAGACACCCTAGATGGCTGAGGCCAAAGTATAGATCTCCAGGCTGTTGAAGGAATGATTAAGATACTTGGGGTAGTTAAAGGAATCAATGGTAATGTCAGGAAGCCATGAGGAAAAGTTCTTGGTCAGTGAAAACCAGAGGTTATGAGTGAAGGTTGTGGTTTGGTGGCTAATAGAGACGGTGATAGCTGGTTCTTGTGGCTGGAACAATCAGTGATGGCAGCTGAAATAAATATGTGGAGGGATAGTTCAAATTTGACTGAAGGTCACAGCTGAAAGTGATGGAGGTGACTAGAGCTACAAAAGGCACTGAATTGGGTTGGAAGTGAGGTTATCTGGTAGTCTTGGTTGCAACAGTGACAGGCTGATTTTGTTTCAATGCAATTTGTGAAAGTAGAATTTGTTATGTTGCAAGTAATGTGGGTGAGAAGTGGGTGTTGTAAGAGCTGATGAATTCATCCACATTAGCGTACATTTCCTCTGTGTCTTGTAGATTAATACTTTGCCATCCAAGGAGGAAACAGATTCAGTCTTCATTTTTTTCTGGGGTTCTCTCTTGCACAACATCCAGAAGAGTTACTGAATTCTGTGTTCTCACGCTGCTTTGTGCTCAAAGTTAGAGGCAGCAGAGGCAATCAATTTTCTTGTTCTTTTGCTAGGCACGATTCAAATTCCCAGTCTCCCTCTTCCTTGCTCACAGTCCAGCATAAGATCCATTTCCCATGAATGCTATCGCTCAGAAACAAAAGTGATAGATTTTGGCTACTACTTATCATTTTTGCAGCAGCATACATCCCAGAAGTCCTCACAAACAGCTTGGAGGCAATGCTTTTTGTGTGTCTGAGGAGAGAAAAGAGAATCATGTTTTAGATATCCTCATCTCTGTCTCTCCACTGGAAAAAGTGTGGGGAATAGTGACTCGGCTTGAGACCTGTAAGGCCACAGAGGAAGCTCTCTGCCCATTTCCCAGATGATGCCAGTCTCAAGCAAAGATCTGACAGCCATGAGAGAGACTTGCAAACAATATGGGCAGAGAGAGAGACAGTATCTTCCTTGGCGAACTGATTAGATGTGGATTTATGACACTGCATTGCCTGATAACTTCAGGAAGACAATACCGGTGCCTTGGCTTCAGGTCAGCAGAGGGGAGTGAAGGGGAGTCTCTTGTTTGATGATACAGTGATTCATGGCCAGTAAAATTCGTGGCAGGAGCCTCCCTGTGAAGAGAGGCAGCCCTATCGGCACTCCAATTAGCTGTGTTTATAATTGATGGCGTGGCTGGAAATCACTGTGATTCATGAGCAATAATATTCATGACAAGAGTGACTCTTTCATTTCAGGGAGAAAGACCAGGAACTGCTCTAAATTGCACATGAGTGTGATTAATGGCTTGGGAAGATAAATGGTGAGTGGGTGCCTGAGACCAGCGCTGTGCTCAGAAATCTATTTAAGCCAGTTTCAGAGGAACAGGGAAGAGAGGAGGGAATAGCTGAGCATCTTTGCTTGTCAGGTACCTCCCACAGACTCTAATGGGACATTAAGGTCTGTGCAGGTAGTGCAAAATTGCAGCAATGAGTGTTGCTGGCCAAAATTTTGTTATATCGACTCTCCAACCTTTTGGGTGCCGTGAGTACATCCAATATTTTGTGTAATATCCAAACTTTCCTTTGTGATCAAAAAATCCCAGATGAAAATGACAAAGTGAGAGGAGGAAGGGAAGAAAGAATGGGTGGTAGGAAGGTGATAGAAAACATAGGATAAGAAGTAGGGCTGAGTAAGTTTCTACACCTTATTTTCTAGCAGAATTGGGAAAAGCAGAGGGTCATCAGCTAAGTGGATGGGGTGACAACCAGCATTGTGCAGTGCAGAGCAGGACAAGGTCAGGGCGTCAGCAGAGCTCTACCCGAAGCAAAGAGACACAGTCTACGGAGTCAGAAAACAGATCTGAGGGAACTGGGATGGATTTATTTGGAAAAAGGAAAAAATGCGTAAGAAAAATAACAAGCACAGATGAGAGCACTGTTTCATCAGCCCAAGAATCTGTGAGCTCCTTCCAATCCTCTTTAAGAGATATCATCATCTTCAGCTAGTCCTAAACATTGTAGTAAAAATGCTTTTGCCCCTCCTTCTTTGTCATGCACTCATTGTACAACTTAAATCTAGTGAATAATCGCATCTACTGAAGATCCATCTTCAGTAACAAATACTAATATGTAACTTTTCATTTAATCATACTCACAACAATCCTGTTTACGGAAGATTTTGGACTATAAATTTCAGCTTTCCTACCAATATTCTTAAACTGAAACTTCTTGTTTATTGAAATATTCTGCTGTATAGAAATACCTGCTTAGCTGATAATACCTGTCATCAGTACCTAGTACCCTGGAGCCCAGGTCATGGACTAAAACTCCATTAGGCTCTGTGTCATTCAGACAGTAAGGAAAAAAAGTTCCTAATGCATTGAACAAGTAGGATATATGAACGGTGAATGCAAGTGAGGCAATAGTAATGCTTAATTACTTCTGCTGCTCATGGAAAAAATATTTTTAAAAGTTGTATTTAGTGTAAAGCTACTGTCCTACATTATTCTCTTATTTTTCATTAGAGGTAGAGAAAGTACTTCTGTGGTTGCAAAATCTGTTCCTTCTCAGCAGCTGTGTTTTCCTTTGTAGAACCAACTATAAAAATGTAGCCTACACATCCTGCTGAAAGATGTCTTTTGGGGATTCTCCACATTCTTTACAAAATCACTGATTGAACCAGAAGCTGTGAATATGGATCTACTTGAATCTGTAGTATGGAGCAAGGGCCTGTTCTTATTTAAAAGCCATTCGTGTTCCACTGGCTTTTAACATGAACAAGGCCAGTAAAATCATCCGACGCAATTTTCTTTTGAAAAGATATTCCTCTCTGAACTGCCCAGGCTGACACCTCTTCCCCATGGGCTTCTGAGGAGCCAGGTATGCTTTACATGGGGCTGCTGAGCTGTGAACAAGCTCTGCTACTGATGGAGGTGTCAGGAGAAAAGATGATTTGAAAGAAATAAGGGAATCGCCCTCACAAAATGCCTGCGGCTTTAACGAGTTGATGGTGCTTCACCTGCTGAGCTCAAAAGGCTCCTGTCCTAAAATGGGATTTCTCTTATCTTGAGAGAAACTGAAACTGTCACATGCTACTTTCCATGAATAAAACTCCATTTGTTGTCTGGTGCCATCTTCCTCTCCCGTTCCTTCTAAGGGAGAACAGTAATGTAACAAAAAGAAAGACAGTTATATTAGAAGTAGCATTGTGTACACAGATGTCACTCAAGGTATATCTAATAAGTATTCTGTAGACAGATATCAGTTTTCTTCATATTTTAGGCTGGGCAGTGACAAGCCAGTTCCAAACCATGTAGTGTGGCACAGTGTTTAAATCAGTAAGCCTATAAGGAGCATGTCTATTTGCAACCATATCCTCCATCTCATACTTACACTTTCTTCTTTCTAAAGTTAAATCTATGGTACTGAAATGGGGTCTTTGAAAAAAGTCCTTGCTGATTTTTCTGAAGGCATATAAATGTTGGAAATCTTGTGAGAATATCTGCTCTACTGAGTTTTCAGAGAGGCAAGAAAAATTGTTCCTGCAGCTGAGTAAAAATTCCAGATCTTGTTTGATGAGGAGTTAAGACAAACACAAATGCTATTTGTCAAATTCAGAACAGTTTTCATCAGGGCAAACAGTAAATGCCCTAGTGTGATGACCTTAATTACTGGAAGTATCAGCAAAAGATGGATTTCAAAAAGAAAAAGAGTTTGGAGATTCCTGCAGTCCTGGCTACTGTGCCTGCCAGCAAAGCCAATCACTCTTCCCTCCAACCCTGTTCACTCTGTGTTTGCAATAGTTATCCCTGCCCTCCTCATCTCACCACAGCTTTGACTTTCCTCCTTCAGCTGGTTGTTACTCACCCTCCAAAATTAAAGACTCCTGTAGTGATAAATTGGTTTTGAAACGGTTGTTCCTTTCCCCCAACTCATTGTCATTCAGTCACTCCTTTTATAATCCCCTCCTTTTTTCCCCTCTGTCCCTCAGTCACTGCCATCAAATACATATAGTCCCCAAGGTCTAATAAGTCCCTTCATTCTCTAGCTCAGTGTAAGAGGCATAAACCCAAAGCCATGTGCTGGTGTTTATCAGATGTGGTTTAACCTCACCAGATCTTCTGATGAGAGAAAAATCTCTGCATAGATCAGGCAAGGCTTAGCATATTTAAGCTTATTATTCCTTCTTGTGCTCATCAAAAATAAGTGTACCTCAGATGATGTAGTTAATAAGATATATTACTGTGGAGATGAAGACAAATGTTATCTGAGAAAATTTCCATGCATGCAGTAGGTAATTTCTTTCAGTTTCTCTAATTTCTGGTACTTACTTATTTTAGTAATTTTGAATTAATCATTTGGTCATGTATACTGTTTGGCTAATGCTTATGGGGGTTAATCGCTGTAAACCAGGGATCTTTTGCCCCACAGACATATCCACGTAGCTCCCTGTAATACTGTTACAGACATACAAAGACAAGAGCCTGCTCAAAGTTTTGCATTATTTCCCTTAAATACAAAAAGGCTGGTAGATCTCAAAGGCTTTAGAGATAGGTGTTTTTACTTCCTTCTTCATACTCTGTTAGAGAGAGACCTGTTTGCTTCCAAAAGATTTTCCTACATGGTAACAAGAGACAGGCAAACTGGTTTGGACAAACTCAGAATCCGTCTGAACCAAAAGATGAACGTCTACACTGTGTGAGTTTTTTAATAATTTAGGTATAACAGTTACATTTCATATGCTTCCTCAAAGGCAGTAGGTTGATAGCTGTTAAAATCAGTTCTTCTGTCTCCAATTATAAGTACAGCACAGTACGTTTTTTCAGATCTATGATAGATATTACACTCACAAGGATGATGGTGCAGAATTTTTCAAACACAGTAATAAACAGTGCCTCCCCTAAGGTGCTTACAATCGAAATAAAGTCTATGTCCTAAAGAGTGTCAAGACTGGCAAGCCAGGTGCCAATTAATCCCCAATCAGATTGATTGTTTCTTATCTTGTGAACAGGATCCGGACTGAAACCAGCTCGTTATATATAGGCTGCTATGCACCGTTAATTGAATGGCAACATTTTTCTGTCATTATTTGTTTGACCAGATCAAGTTAATGATGACCTAGTGGTGAAAAGTTCTTTATACTATTATCCAGTGCTTCATTTGCTAAGCTTGCAGAAGAACATCATTGCTATCATCGATGCAATTGCTTTAAGAAGTGCTAACATAACTTAAAAATATCTCTGATAATTACATAACGATGGCAATCATAGGTCAGGGAGAAAAGAGAGGTAGCTTAAGGTCAATATGATGGTTTCTAGCAAGTCTATACAAATTCTCATTATGCAAGTCATTTATTTCCCCCCATAAGTTTCCTTTTGCTCAGAACAATAGCTATCTGCTTCCGTGTCTTCTGATTCCTGTGGGCATTCTTAGTTATAAGGAAAGTTATCTGTTGTAGCTATAGGGTCTGAAAATAACGGAGTTTAGACTCTGGAAAAATAACAGTGAATTTAGACTCTGGTAAAGCAATTAAAAAAAAGGGACCACCCTGAAACTGGCTTTCCATATGCTGCTTTTCTTAGAAGCAATCTCTTAATGTTAACCTTTCACTTTCTTTTTCATTCTTTCCAGGGCCACTAATATTCATGAGATGCTATTCAGCTCAACCTGAAATTTCACCTACTAGACTAACTGCAGGTATTGTACCAAATTTCAGACTTAGCACAGGTTTCTTCCAATTTTCCCAGCTCTTGAGTAACTGACTAAAAGGTTTCATTGTCTTCGTTCTTGGCATGGGTGACTCGTGGCAAGGACAGACTCTCACCTGAACAGGTAGGGCAAACTGCAGGATGTGTCCCCAAAACTGGAAAGCAGCCATAGAGCTGAGTAGTTTGTGGATCCTCTGTGCAGAGCTTGAGTGGTCTGAGAGGGAAGAATGCCACAGACTGCTGGTGAGAAGAAAAAATGGCAGGTTACTGTCTGTTTGAGAGGTCAGACAAGATCAGAACTGCCCTTTGGCCATACAGTTGCCTGTGAAATGTCAGCTAAACAAAAATCATTGTTTAAACTGCATGTCATGGACCACTGCTTCTCTGCAAGAGACATGGAGCAGATGCATTATGGCATATTTGAAAACAGTGCAGAGCCTTGGAGAGTTGGAACCTAAAAATGCTGAATAAAAGCATTGTCTATTTCTATATCTGAGTAAACTAAATGCTATGGACAGTTTTAGAAAACTAGTAGTGATTGCATTGGCTTCCATAAATGCTCTTTTAAAGAACCTACATTTTGTTGATACATGTTCATTCAGTAGCTATACAGACACAGTGTTTTAAGTTGTACTTTCATTCCATTTTTGTAATCATCTTAACTATTGCATGGGAGTTTTAATCATCTTATAGCAGAGAGACATACCTGTTTTTTTCACACCTACCTTAAACTTTTTTCTGAACCACCTGACAATGATGGTGCTTGAATAAGTAGCATCAACAATAAACTTAGAATCTCTATGGAAATCTCAGATTCCATTTTTCTCTTTCTACAGTTCCCTCTAAAGAAGAAAAAGAACCAGAAAAAAAGAAAGCATTAAAAATTTACTTTCCAACAGGGAATTTAACTTTCAAAACCAGAGGGCAGAAGGAGGCACAGTTGTAAACAATAGGTTGTGAAGGCTTATTGAAAATAATGCACAGTGTCTCTCAGTGTCATCGAACAAAGGAAAGGAAGTTATCCTTTCAGTTGGACTGAAACCACTCTAAAGAAAGCTGCTATCAGAGAATTGATCAATCCCATCCCTGTAAGTAGCTCTTCATGAAAACTAAAATAGCGAGGGAAAATTGGAAGAATTTTTCACTGTTTCTGTTTTAGAAATGAAAAAAGTATAATTCAAGACAAATAAATGGAGACTTTTTTAGTGAAATTGATAAACAGCAGACAGAAGGGAATTTAGTATATGGTTTAGTGAGCAACACCTTTAATCCCAATATGACTTATAACTACTCAATTAGATGCCTTCACTATCCAAAGAGAAATGAGCTGGGGCCCTTAAGAAAGAATTTGTCTGTTAAGCAGTTTGGGGATGTATATGGAAGATGTTGAAGATGTACTGTATTTGAATCCAGCTAAAAGAGCAGATATTGAAGAATATACTTTTTTTCCCATGCAGACTTTCAAGTAATTTTAGAAATAAAGTACTAAACACTAAAAAAAAAAAAACAAAAAGTGGGAAAAACCCCTCCATTTTGGCCTCATCTTCACAATCTTCTAAGCTAAAACAATGCAGAAAGCTAAAACAATGCAGAAAACTGATTAATGCAAACAGAACAACTCAAATACTACTACTCAGAAGAAAAAAATGTTAAGCTGGCACATAACAGATTGATAACAATTTCTGCTGATGTAAGGAGTGAGTGGAGCAAGCTAGAGGTGGTAAATACCATTTAAAAATCTCAGTGAAATACTTCTGAACATTGTGCTAGATGGAACTGTTATAATTACTCTCAAAGGCACATGGATACCATAGCAATGAGCACAAAGTTGCAATAAAACGGGAAAAAAAAGTCTTTAAAAAGTGCAGTGACAATGCAGTTCAAACCACTGTTTCTAAGGTTGTGCACTTTTGTATTTGTACCAACAGGAACACTGAAAAATATTCCACAACCCCATGGTGTGTCCAGTACATTTACGCTTCTCAAGTGAATTGGTTGTCTGAAGGCACTATTTCAAACAGAGTAAATTTTGGGACTGAGAAAATATTTTGGAGCAGGCCATATATTTAGTAAAGCAGGTTTATTTTTCTCTTTATTAATGTGCTGCAAAACCACGCAGCACCCTACAAATTCCTGATTCTGCTCCTGCTCTGGCCTCCAGCATGGGCCTGTCCTGGCTTTTGGTGCATATTTCACTTATGTGGAGCTGGGCACAGGGGAATGAGCATTTCTTCCAAAAGCGGTACTTGGGCTGGCAGCTGTCTTTCAAAGCGGTGGAGGAAGAGGATAGATTTGGCTCTGGTCTCAGCTGAAAATATTTTTCTTTCCACCCCCTAATGCCACCGCATATCAGACTCCAGTTAGGTTGGCCCACGGTTGCCTTCAAAAAATAGTCCTGACAAAACGTGCTGTTAAATAAAAAGACATCCTTGGCCACATTTCTGTCCTTCCCGGGCTGAGCTGTCAGTGAAGCATTTATGCAGCAAACCAGCCTGACCAGCCCTCACCACTACGGGGACCCATTGCTCTCTCCCTGTCTGTTGTTCTCTTTCCATCATTTCAGAGAAGTATTGAAACTCTCTTGTGGAGGCAATATCATTTATTCTGGTCTCATCTCCCCTGCCACATGTTCCCATGTTTCCTTTACTACTTCTCCAATCATGCCTCAGAAATTGATGCTTCTAGAGAAGGAGACTGGGAAAATGTGTGAATTGGCTTGGCCACAGAGGGTTACAGGGATGTGTCTCTCCATACCTGCAGAGACTTCTGACTTACCTCGCCTCCAGCGTAGCCCCCAGCAGAGGAGCTGGCCTAAAAGACCCAGCTGGTGTGAAGGAGAAGCCGGCAGAGAGAAGCCGTGGCTATCACTAAGGACTCTCCATCAGTGAGGGGGGTCATAACTGATGAGTATTCACTTTCTAGGAAGTTTGGTTAAGGTTGGTTTTGGTACCATTTTTTTTTCTTTTGACTTGCCAGCCCCAAGAGGCAAACAATTATTTTGTGGGACTTTGGTTTGTTTAGAGCCAAGTGTACTGCTCTGCCGATGCAGTTAATTTAGAGGATGTCTCTACAGGTCTCCAGCTGGAAAACATCTTGGATGTTGCCTGCCTCTCAGGGAGCCTTTGGCTCAGGACCCGGCTGGCCAGCCGAGGCCTAGATCTTCCTGAACTGGTTTCAGAAGACTTTAAAATGTGGCGGAGCCACATTTGGGTGGCTGAAGTGCCAGTACAAAACCCTGAGACCCTGGAGAAGGGAGGGTTTTTCTCTGAGAAAGGAAAACAAAGATGTTTAGTACTGAACCAAAACAAAGGTTGCTGACACTGACGGGCATGAAGAACCTGCAAGTTTTTAACATGTGTCCTGTTCCCTGACTTGGTGCCTGGGGAATGGCTTTTCTCCCAAACTCAGTCCCTTTTCCCCGTGACCACACCGATCTGAAAGCTCTGCTCTCTTTGCTTCTGGCTGTATCCCTGAGTGCTGGCCAGTTCTGCACAGCCTCGGCTCCACGGCACATCCCAGGGGGAGGACAGTGTCCTTACACCAAGGTCCTAGGAAAGGTGGGGGCATGTCCTCTTCTGCACAGACACGTAGCACGCCTGCCTCCTGGGCCAGGTGCCTCCTTCTTGTAATGCTGTCCAACACTGCAAACAAACTGATGAAAACTGTTCCCCGCTGATGAAGACTTCCCCGCTCTGGCCCATATTTCTTTCTGCCCACCCATCATCCTTAAAAATGCTGCTAAGTAAGGGAAAGAGGCACACTTTCTCTATGAGTTGGTGGGAGAGTGGGTGTATTTGACTCAGAAGTGGGTACCTGTGAAGTCTTCCCAGGCAAACACCGCTGGTGGGATGAATGTCAAGGCTGAGTGTGTCCCATGCATCAAACTACGGTACTCTCAAGGAGAATTAAGTCTTTGTGGTGTGGGCCCATACAAGGATTTCCAGACTGGTGTATTATCATAAAAGAGCTTTTAAAAAAATGTTGATGTATTTGTTTGGAGGTGACTTGTAGGGGGAGGAAGAGCAAGCTTAAAAGGCAGTGACTTCTGTAAAAAGATGGTGAGCTAATGAACTGCCTCCTGACTTTTTGATTCCTTTTGTGTTCAGAGAAGCAGGAGATTTTTGCATTCTTTGAAAAAATGTAGTATTCAATGGAAGAAATATCTGTCATCACTTTCTTTTCTTTATGGCAAAAACTGTGGAAATCCTAAGAACTCGCTAACCACTCAGGTCAAAGGAGAAACACTATGGAGGACAGTAATAGTAATCTTTAATGGGGAGTCAGTCATCAATGCAGTTAATAACCAGCTTTTTGAAGGGTTAGCATCATTGGATTTTTCTCCTAACAAGCCTGTCACTGACTGCTGACACAAATTAATTGCTTTAATCCTGTTCAGTTGAAGCAATCTATGGCCTTCTGCAGCATGTTAGAAAGCTAAAACCAAGCTTGATGGAGCTGGCTTTTGCATTTAGCTCTTTCAAGAAGCACCACACCCACCAGGGCAAAAAAAAACCTGTGCAGGTGTGTGTATTTAAAATATTGAGTGCACAGAAGGCCACAAAGGGTTCAATAATACTCATTTTTATTCTTTGTGTGCCAGCAGAGCTGTTCACCAGCTTTGGTTTTAATTAAGTTGGACAACAACATATTTATTCCTGGTGTGCTATGCTGTTGTTTGCCCGTGCGTGGAGCAGCAGCTCTTAGTGAGAACATGAGCTCTCAGATAGCTACATTGTTTAAAAAATATTAAATTCTGAAGTCATGCACTAATAGATTAAAATATGAACTCTGCTGTATTACAAACATATTTTGAGACCATAATGCTTCAGTCACATCTTTATTGCAAAGGTTAAAGGATATATATCATATTACACCAGCTGGGCTTTTGGCATTAAGGATTTATGTCTATAGAGATTAGCATTGGAAAGGAATGCTTGTATTGAAAGATCAGTAATTTAGCTGAACTTGGGTGGAACCAAGTGTCTGGTTTAGGCTTTCCATGAATTGGGTATGATGATCTTTAAAGTTTTCAAAGCAGAAAGTTGATTATGAAAACAATCCTCACTTCATAGATGTTGACCGTCAGAATAAACATTTTGAATATGACAGCTACTTTTGCTTAACACTCTTTACCCCACTAAAATCCAAATGAAAGTATTATTGGAAAATGATTAGTATGCTAAATTACATCTAATCTTTTGGCGTATAAGTCACTGGAGTAATTTGAAACAAACAGCCATTACAGTGCACTAAAACCCAAATGTTTCTTCTAACAGTAACAGCCAGAGACAACTGTTATAGGATTTGATCTGCTTAGGATAGATAGTACTCTCAGACGGTCTATGGAAAACTAGATCTCGAAATGCAAAAGGAATAGGAAGTATGTAGGTCACATACCATACTGATGTCTTAATCAAAAGGCAGTGGACACACTACTGTAGCAAATCAGAATAAATCATTCAAGGACTTGGGAGGCGGACTGAACATTGTCAAATCAGATTAAATGCTCCCAAACCATAGCAAGAACAAAATTTCTTGTGGGAATTGACCAGAGTGATGCTAAATGGGGCCAGGATTAACCACATGTGCTTCCATCATGCAAGTAGCAATGGGCAACTTCAGAATTTTCATAATTTCTGTTTGCTTTGGATAAACAGCTGAAAGCTTAGATGATTGTGTGAAGACTGTCCAAGTCATTTGAATCTGGAGGAATGAGCTGGAAAGCTTTCAGAAACAGATTTTTCCCATGAGATTTCTAGCACTACTAGCTCCAGCCTTAGGAAAAATGTTTTTGAGAATTCTGTTTCATAGTATTCTTGGTCCTATTTGGAAAGTATATGTAGGGAAAGAAATGTGCATCCCATTTGAATCCCAGTTTGAGTTCTAGAGTTCTTACGTATATAGGGAATATGATACCATTTGTTTCATTCTTACTTCTAGGAAGGGTAGATGTGAGCTTGCAAGAAGAGTCTTGGTTTGGCTTATGACTGGCTACAATAGCAGCTTCTGGTAAACCATTCCATTGCACAAGGCATAGAAACATCTTTACACTGCCTTATAGTGTTAGTTGCAAAATGTGTGTTGCTAATCTTTGGTTTCCCTATTTTTCAACTTCAGTCTCTGTAGGAATTCTGTGGGGGAGATGACTGACTTCCAGGTGGCTCAATGGTACTGCTGGGCCACAATAAAAAAAATCACTTCTCAGCTCACAATAATATGACTGCTGTAAAGGCTGTTCTTATTTCACTTACACAACTTTTGCTCATCCAGTACTTCTACTCACCATCTACTAGATCAATAGCATAAAGAGGTAGTGCTGCCAAATATCCAGTTTACTTCCTGGGAGCAAAGTGCCTGGAGTTGTGCAGCTGGCTGGGCTGAGGGCTCAGCATCTCGGCACGACAGCTCGCTGCTCTGTAACGCTTTCTCTGTCTACCCTGTATCTGTCTGTATAAATCATAATTCCTAAGACTGGGGCATTACAGTCTGTAGTTGAATAGAGGTGTTTGCTAAGTCAAAAAGTAAAAAAGAAACAATATTACTAAAATGAGCATAAAGTCAATCCTGAGTAACAGCAGGAGCTCTTGAAAAAAGTGCCATACAGCTCCCAACCAGACCACCAGTAATTACGACAATTCAAACATCAGGGAAGAAAATCGATCTACTAAGCAACAAAAAAGAGATCAATTGACAATGGTGGGACCTTAGTCACTGCCTATAGGCAATCTATGGGACTCAAAATTGATGATTAGACAGCTGAAAAGTTTCTTGGCTAGCTAGAAGACAAAAGAAAATGGGCACTACTCTAATAGAAAAAGATTAGTTTGTTGATTGTGGAATTCCATAGAAAGCCCCGTTGCTGCTGCAGCAGAATCAGATGCTGGTTTTGTACAAAATTACCTTCTCAGATCTACACAATATACGTCTACTCATACTGCATGTAGAGAACTTGACAAGAATAGCTGTCCTTTGAGCATAGGAGATTCGTAGTATCAGAACAGTTTCCTTGGAGAACTGCAAAATGAATCAGACTTTTGCATTCAAAAGCAATGCAGTCTCATGCTTTCTAAAATGTCCAGAAGGGTTAAAAACACTTCATTTTATATTTCTTAAGTTTCTTTGTATCTCTTTCCCTACTTTTTTCACACTCCCTTTCTGTCTGACTATCTTTCTCTGTGTTTACCTTTTCTCCCCTTTTTTAAGGGTTCAGGGGCAATTCCTCTTCCAATTTTCCTTTAGTAGAATTTCAGGATAAAGATTCCATGGTGTAGATTTTGGCGATTCATAATGTACTTTCTAATTTCCATAAACAGACCACATTTTTTTCACAGATCACACCTATCACTTTCTGTAAGTTCTTTAGTTTTTATTATCCCTACAGAAATTACTGGCTATTTTCTGGACTTCCATTGCTTTTTTCCATCATTAGGATCAACAAGATGATAACTCCATCATCAGTATGCAAACTAATCATATAGGGTTTCCTATATTTTGTTATCCAACAATACATTCTGGAACAAAAGCTTCATTCCCTATAATTCAATGAAAATTATCTATCCTCTGAAAACATGGATTATACTCTTTGTCTTCCAATGCAAGTCCAGTAGTATTTCATTTCTGTTGGCCCAAATAGAGAGTTGCAGAGACATGGTATTACCCTGAACATTTTTTTTCCCTAAGGGGAGCTTAATGTCACCAGTAATAATATTAACCTGTTGCAAAATTTGTGCTTTGTATTATATTTTTTAGTCCAGCATCAATATGCTTTCTCATTTCCTTTAGGCTCCTTAAATCCTGAACCAACGCCATGCCCAGAACCTATGCTCCATCCATTTCTTACACAGTCCTTAACTAAATACCTATATAAAGATAGACAAAATAGGGTTTTGCTCACCTGAGGGAGAAGCAATAACTAGCAAAAACCAAACCAGCAAATGTGGAACATGAGTAAGGACTGTCAAAAGTGCTCTTGCTGACATAAGGTGCTTCTAGCCAATTACTCCTACAGACTGAAAAGGGAGGGATTGATTTGGGTTTTGCTTCCATAGCAAAACTATTTACTGTAAATGTGGCTTTTTGTTGTTTTGGAAGTGAATCTTGGCATTGAGGAACATATAGGGGAGGAAAAGGAAGCACTTGGATGGGATGGGGAGAAAAAGTGGGAAGAGTGTTGTGTACAGCTCTTTGACATAGTTCTTAACTACCACTTAGTTCTAGCATTTTAATGATTTGCTTGCAGGAATATTTACCAGATTCCTTCAAAGGGAGAAAAACTCTAATTTACATGCCACAGCCATCTTTTTCAAGACTCAGGAAAACTGATTTTTTTTTTTTTTTTTTTTTCTGGTTGCCGCAAACAACTTTTGTGACATATATTATGATTTAATGATGCTCTAAAATTTCAGCACAATTAGTAAAATAATTAGTTTGCCACCATAACCAGGAATAAATAGCAAGGCAAATAAGTGAAAAAGTACAGATTATGTTAGGTAGTACACATTTCTATTAATTCAGAAGGCCTGATAAAAGCATTTAAAATTATGCCTCTCATGTAGATGTCAATGTTGAAAAAAAAAAGCCCAACAGCAACCTCCTCCATCAGAACAAATTATTAAGGCTTTGCTTTTTTTAACTGTTATCTCTGCATACACATGTAACTACTACCTGATTTTGTGGTTGTATTGCTGCAGATTGTTTTCCAAATCTGTTTTATTAAGTCTAATATCTATGTTAATGGAGCCAATGCTCTAGAAATAAGGCACAAATGTATCCCACATTTCCAGTTTATCAAATATGTCTGGGTTTAATATTGATATATCGTGTTTGTTTTCCTAAGCATTTTTTGTTTTTTTCAGCATGTGGCTTGCTTCCTTCATAATTCAGCCGGCCTGATCTCTTGTGGGATTTAAAGCACAGAATAGATATGCTCCCGCTCAACATCTCCATGGAAGTTAAATTGGGAGGGGGGAATGGTGCAGATGAGGAGGTGTTGCTGGACCAGACAACGCAAAGCAGAGACATAGAAGGTAGCACAGAGCAGGGCAAAATGTGTTTGCAAGATACAGTGCTAGTTTTTGTGCCTAATAATCTTAATACTGTTTGTTACTTCATGAATATAGAATGAAAACACTTGAATGGTATCTATTTATCTCTTACCATTAGTCAAAGACTACTTATTACTTATCCTACATTTATTTTGTAATAGGCTAATTCTGTTGTTTTCAGTTTATCTACTTCATGCTGATGCAGGGAGAGATCAGAGAACCATGACTCAAAGCTTTCAAATGTGCCTTGAAATAAATATATTACCAGGAATCACATTAAAAAGGGATTTAAAATATGGGCCTTTACACTACAATTTATTACCATTTTCATAGAAAATGCAAGTGTATTTTGCAAGTGCATTGCAAACGCAGTGCACAAGTACATTAAAAAAGGCAAGTGTGAGATGAAGAAAACAAATGAAACTATTGCTATGTCAATAAGTTTTGCATAAGTAAGTGGTAAGTTGTTGCAATTGGAATTCAACAAGGATTCCAGCAGGAGTGGAAAGTGCTGCCTTTGACTAAAGACAGAAGCATCAGGTTGAAAGGACCTGTGGCATGAATGGAAAAACATGGGAATCAATTTCGATTTCCTTGATAATGCAGAAGGTTATAAAATTTAGGTGGATTTTGCTGATTCTTGCAGGCAAAAGGAAGTTGAAAACTTGTTACAAAGAACCAGGAGGATGGGCTGAAGAACAAAGAAGGAATGTCAGAAACAGACAAGACTGAAGAGAGACTATGAGCTGATTTTTATGTTCTTTTCTTTCTTAGTAAAAGCAAACTCCATGGGCTACGTAATGAGGATGGTATTTGCAGGTCAAGCTGATTAATGCATCTCTTCAGACATATTTACACTCAAAAATCGTTAGGATAAACAGTATCCATGAATACACAGGGAATATTACACATGTATAAAGATTAACTAAATGCAGAAATTAAAATTATTTAGGCTTCACAGAGGAAAATAGGTTATAAATCAAGCTCCCAAAAAGAAATTTTGGGAGGAGGGAGAGGAAAAGGTATAAAGCTGCTATAATATTGACATACCAGCTTTGAAAAGGAACTGAGAAACAGGCCATCTGCCAACAAGAAGATCAGTAGGAACAGCAGATAGAGACCCAAGAGATATTAAAAAAACCCCCAAGATTTCTCTTCTAACTTGTATTTATCTCAATCAAGTGATTCAAAAACATTACTACCAAATTACTTGACAGACTTAATGTTCTCAAAATACACCACGAGTGAAGCTAAGCCCCTGGAGAAATTGCTCATATGCACTGAAATAGAAAAGGCTGTCCAGAGCTCAAGAGCTGGTCCAAGGCCAGATGGCTTTACGGCGGTGCCTTAAGACTCTAACAAAGGAGCCGCTCTTGTTCTGAAGAGATTATTCACAGAGGGCAATATTGGTTCCTACTGGAAAAATGGGCTGCCATAACTCTTGTAGTGCCTGTACCACAGTTTATTTTGCCCATGGGGAGACCATGGCTGGAGCAAGAGAAGGTCGTGGAGTGATGCTAAGGAACTTCATGTGTTTAGGCAGTGTATCTCACTAACTTTGATGTTTATTGAGTATGATTTAGAACAAATTAGAGGTTTTCTTTGTATGATGTTGGAGAGAAGCTGACGGGCAGGCAGAAGACAGTTTAAAACTGACATTGAAGTCTTTCTGCTTTATCTGGCCGACAGAAAAGATGAAGTTGCCTCTGTCTCTTGATATTGATTTTGCCGAATAGACTATTTTATTTGATCAACTGTGTAATTCTGATGTTGTGTAAAAGGCAGAAGACACATGAATTGTGATTTTCCTGCATTTTTACACCATGGTAGCCCTATGGAATTCACCAAAGGAGTTTAGCTAAGTTACTGTGTTTCTGTGCTGGTTAATAAAACAACAATACAGATATTAATGAATGGACATATGACTGACTAAATTTGAAGTAAAGACAATGTCTATGGACAAGCAAAGGGAAAATATAAAGTAAAAAAAAAATAATTGAAAATTTGATAGTAAGGTTTTTAATTGTGGAATTCCTTTATTGGTTTTAAAGGATAAAGCATTGTTAGTTTTTTGCAGTCATGCAGACAAGATATAACTGGGAGACAGGAGGTCATATGCATGAACTAATCCTTTCATCCTCTCATTCAGGCCCCTTCTCAGCGCCGTTCAATACAGCCACAGCTGAGATGAATAGAGTTTCATTATAAATCTTATATTTGCTTTCCTTTTGAACCAGTTACAAGGCAACAAAAATTTATTTTTCTAACAACTATAAAGAGATATAAATATGAGAACATCTTGTCAAACATTATGCTGTTGATAATTGAAAA
>JAVJGG010000059.1:12650042-12670173 GCA_035590195.1 Aviceda cuculoides
TTATTATTATTATATTTGATTTCCTTTTGAACCAGGTAGAAGGCCAAAAAAATTTATTTTTCTCACTACTATAAAGAGATATAAATTTGAGACCATCTTGTCAAACATGAGGCTGTTGATACTTGAAAACGGACGTTTTGAAGAATACAGTTGTTTGGGGTCTTAACAACAAGGGCGCATTCTCACTGTAACACACCAAAATTTACCAAGACAATTAACAACATTATTAAAAGAAGTCCCTTACTGTGTTTACTTGAGCTTTCCTCAAATCTCTTCTCTTGAGGCAAGACTGCAACCCCTTCCCATAGGTATAACACAGTACAACAGACGCGCTCCATGCTCTGGCAGGATTTTCTGCGCTGAGCCACGCACAGCGCTCGGGTTCAAGCTGGTTTCCCTCCGGACAGCCGGGAGTAGAGCAAATGCAGGTAGGTCTGCAAAGGCCTGTGCAGGCAGACGCAGAGTTCCTCATTATAAATGCATAAATCTGTCTGTGAGCTTCACAGAGATGCTTTAATATTCTGTGGTCTTTATTTTGAATGAGACGGTAGTTGAAAAATACTCATTATTTGCTGTACAGAGAAAGCAACGTGGGCCAAAGAGGACTTTTCAGACCAAATGAATATTCCTTCGTAACCTCTTGTTCTGCTCAAGTCCTTAAAATGGAAAAATTCAGAGAGAACCCTTCTTATATAGCATGGTCCTTAATCTGGGGAAAAATGGACTGTTTCTTGAGAAACATTGGAATATATTACTGTTTCCAATAACAAACCAAATCTTAAAGTTTATGTCTAGGAGAATTAAGGGACTAGAAAGAAAGGAATTTTTTTTACCTGAACTATTAAAAAGCATCTTGTGTTTCTTATGTATTTTGGCAGCATTTGTAGAAGATTGGATATGCTGACATACAAAGTCACGAGACGTTTTGGAACCCAGTTCTTAAGGGGTTTAATGAGACTTAAGCTCCTAAAAGCCTTTTTGAATCTCAGTCCTACACCAGATCTAACATGATACATTTGCTATGTTTAATTTTTTTTTCACTTTTAATCTTTGAATTATAGAATTGAGTGCTTGCAGTAATGGCAATTAAATTGGAAATACTTCTGGGTTTTTCTGACAATAATAGAAAAGCATAACAAATGCAAGTTGGAGATTTACATGGTTTAAACAGGCCCAAAATTAAAAATTTCTACCTTTTTTTAGCCTCATGTACTGTGTAAGTATCTTAACTGCACTTAGGACCTTAACTTCCAACATTTGAGTTTGACAGTTTTCATCACCTCTGTCAAGAATTCCCCATATTTTTGGACCCGCAGGTGATGGATGAGAAACTCCAGCTCACAGCAGCTGAGAATCTCTGACTGTTCCCTTCTTTGATCTTTGTTTCTAATTTGTTGCTACATTTCTTTTTTTTCCCAGAGGTTTCTTTGGGCTTCTTAACAGATTTACCTGGGATTATTCATCCTCTTCTGCTCATTTTCAGAACAAAGAATCAGCTATTTGAGAGTCGCATAGTGATTGTTAAACACCTGTTGCCTACAGATATTTAGTTGATTATCCTGCAAATTATCCTGTCTTTAATTTATTTCACCTTTGTTTCAGTTTCAGGAAGGATGTTGGCTTTGAACTAAGATACTGTTAAATCCACAGGTAGATTCTAATATTGTTTTCTCCTTGTCAGATTAAAAACCAAATCTGGATATATTCTCTCTGCTATTTCTGGCCATGCCTGCAGTCCCTGGGACTGTATTTCAGCTATTTGGATAACACTGGATTATAGTCTTCAGTCCCTCCTGGATGCAGCCAGCTAACAGGCATTTGTTCAAACTTTCAGTTAAAGCACTTGAATCTAGAAACCCTCAGTACTTGTATTATTAACTTCAGCTACTGGGGGCCAAACGATGAAACATCTATGAGGAGGATTGCACGGCTCCTTCTGGGAGCCCGAAGCCAGTCGCTGCGGTACAGCTAAGCACAGGAGGAATTAGTTAAGCCAAGGTATGTGTTTGAGCAGGGTCTCAAAATTTTATTACAGAAGCAGCTTTCACTAGTTCCCAGCCCAAGACAGACTCAGAGGGGCCAGATGGGTTGTGGACACTGTGCCTTGTGGAGGGCTGATCCCCAAGCACATCGCTAAAAACATTGCAACACATTAATTCTTCATATTTCATGGCTTCTGGACTGCACAATAAAGTAGGATCTGGGGAATGGTATGCATTTGCACAAGAAAAGTTGAATTAAGAATATATGAATGTTAGCATTTTCTACTTATTTTAACGATACAATGACAAGGTTCTTTTTAACGTAGTTTTTGTTAAACTTCTCACTTTTTAAGGATTCAGTTTAAAATTCAAGACTCTATCTGATCCTCTAACCACTCAAATCCTCAGAAATAGCAAAGATCCAATCCCAATACTATTTCCCTGAGAAAGTAACTCTTTCTATCCCAAAAGAGCAAGATATTATTATTCTCATCTAAAACTGGCTTAGGAGTATTGAAAAGTAGACTGTCCCCACTCTGCTACCAGCAAACCCAGCGCTCTCCGGCACATTGACACTAGTCGAAGTCAAGGCACCGCCGGTGTCGGAGACGGTCCATCTCTCCCGACCCTCCCTGAGTATTCTCCCTTGCTGTGGCTGAGCAAAACGCTACTGTCTCTTGTTCTTGCACCAGCACAGGCCAGTCAGGCCCTAAATTTTCACCTCCACCTCCTACCTCGTTTGGCACTGCATGGGTTAATATAGGTAGCATTAAAAATGAAACCAAGCAACAACAGCAGACAATAATTTCTTAATCTAAGAGCCGAAACATTTTCCTATTTCTAAGAAATAATAATAAAAAAGCAGCCTTTTGACAAGAAGTAGGCCTTGATGGGTTTGGCACAAGAGATGAAAGTTTGATGAGTGTAAACCCCTGGAAATACAAGCCTAGAATGGATATTTTGTATCACCTCACTGTATATTTGTTAATCTGCAACCACATACAAACCTGTACCAGTCACAAGGGAGATGCAATATCTAAACATCTATGCCTCTCAGTGCTTCGGCTGTATTAGCTAGTGTTAAAACACCACCCACGGACTTCGAAAGCACTCGTCAAGTAAAGTCAAGGTGTAAGACTGTCTACGCCTTTCCACAGGTGTAGAAAGTCCTCCCCAAATTCTTGGGTCACCCGATGCCCACAGAGACCAAAGATACAGACTCAGTATTGTTATCTAGTAAGTCATGTACATCTAGTCTTCCTCTCTGCTGTACTTCACACGCACATCAGTGAAATCACATTTCCTACTGAAAAAATAACTTTTTTTTCCCAATTCGAGCTTAATCTTTCATGTGACCACTGGCATTAGTATCTTCTGTCTATTTTGCTTGTGGTATTTCCTATTGCTTTTTCTCATGCTCAGGAAAGTATCCGGTTCTGAAAAAATAAAATAGAAGTATATGTTTCTAACTCCTCTTTTGCCTTCAGATTCTCCAACAAATTTTTCTATTTGTGTAATAAACAAAGGCAGGAGACTTTGAGTCTAAAAATTTTCCAGCCAGTTTTCAGAAAATCAGTAGGTGATACTAATGAGATTTGACAGAGAGTCTCTAACATTATGTTGACAAATCTTTCTAATTTGATTCAAGAACACAGTTTAACTGAGGGACTGGGATCTAAAGAAACTCCTTTAGATTCCTGTATTGGGTATGTGTGTTTCCATATCACTGTTACCTCTCCAATGTAAGGAAAAAGAGGAGTTTCCCCTTCTACTCAAATTTTTTCTCTGTAGAGTGTGGGTCTTATTATTAATCTAATCCCTTTCATACTAGAAGAATAGTGTAATGACCCTTAATGGTAAATGAAATTTCTCTTTTTGGCGAGAATTATATACGTAGTCTTCTTTTAGAAATAGCAATTTTTGTTTCATCAGAGAACTCAGTCCTGACTCTACAAAGTCCAAGAGTTGTTCAAGATCTCTGAGGCCACATTCACACTAACAATATTTGCAAATTCTCAAAAATTCACATGATAAGCCATTAAAAATTACTTATGTTTCCCTGTCACAAACTGCTTACTATCATTATTTCCCCACAATTACCTCCCATTTGCTTGCAGTGACTTACAGAAAATCTTTTTCTTTCTGTATACATAGCTACACGTAAAAGGGGAATTTTGATTATTATTATCATCATATGCTAAAAAAGCCATTTAAATGTGCATATTGGCCGACTTTCTTGTGTTCCTAAGGTAGTCATTTGTACCTGTGATCAAACAGCAAATGAAAACTTTAAATAGCTATTCCGTGTGAAAAGTAATGGAAAATAAGACCCATACTTGCTTGCATTTTCAGGAACCAATGGTCTTAGAGTACACTATATTAAAGATTTAGGAACAGACTAGTTTTACTATAAATAATTACTATAAATACTATAAATAACACTGGGAACTACTCAGCGACACCTACAGCCTAAGGTAGCATGACCCATTTCTAGAAATTGCTTTTATAGACACACTTAAGTCATTTTGATCTAAACATATGCCTGAAGCTGAGCATGTAGATGTACTTTTTTAATTTGTTAATAAATGGGAAGGTTTGTGTCTATACATATGCACACGTATATGCACACATGCATGTATATGTGCAAATCTGTATCTATCTATAGATGAAAAACGTGGACTTTCAGGGAGGTAAGTCGGAGTACGAACTGAGAGCACATCACATCGTTGGTATCGAAAAACTATTTCAGTTTCTTGGCAGGGCTTAATATATCACCTGGAGGGCTGCTCCACATCCTCAGCTCTAGCAGAACCTGAAGCCCATCGGCAGGAAGGTTCACCTCTACTAGGGCATTGCTTTTCCAAGGATTGTGCTGCTGAGCCTAATGTCATAATCTGTGATTACTCAGTTATTTAGGGAGTACCCCAGAGCTCAAGGGCACTGCAGAGGGCAGGAGTAATCATTTTCTGTCTGTTTAATCTTTACCGAGTCAAACTTTCCAAGTGAAGGAAATGCACGTAAGCCCCATTACCCTTAGTGTCCTCTTTTGTCTCCATTTGCCTCTGCACGAAGTGACCCAGTGCAATGACAGATTAATGGTGACATTAAATGAGGTATTAAATTTAATCTTCTTTACTTGATGTAGCAAAAGTTCCCTTTCCAAATCGTCTTTCTTTAATTTTTGCTTCATGATTGCCATTTTTCATTCGCTGATTTTATTCATGCTAGACTAGGCCAGTGACCTAAAACTGCCAATTAAGGAGTGAAACGCTAATCACATTTCTTCAATTGAAGGCATCAGTGTAAAAGATTCCCGTGCATTATTTACATTAATTATTTTCTGTCTCAGGGATTCCTCTGCTTCTCTTAAATCAGTTCAAACAAATTGGCTTATTTTGACTCTCAATGTTTATTACAGTCCTTCAAAATAACAAAATCCATATATAATTGCTTATTCCTGGTTGTTTTAAAAAAAATCTGGTTTATGGATGCCATTTCGCTACCCAATGGACTTATTAGCCATTTAAGAGCTCTCTCTCAAGATGTTTTGTAGTCTTTTCTTTCTTTATAATGTATTAATGGGGTGTGGTGTTCAGTCTTTAGGTAGGAAGATTATTAGCCATTTCACTATGGCTTATACAATGGTAGTGTTGCTAAATGATGATTTCTAACATGAAAAATGAGTCACCAGCAAAGACTCGTTAATAATATGCATAGTGCTACAGGCTATATGATTTGATTCCCCATTAGTTACTTTACAGAAGACTTTCCTATCTAGTTTTTAGTAAAATCAGCAGCTTTTGCTAAACTGTCAGAAATGGTTTCAGTGCAGGACTTCACATTTTTCCCTAGAATAAAAAAATAGCAAAAAGAATAAGGCACTGGTTGAAGTTTCTTCGAGAAAACATTTTAAAATAAAACACGGTGCTTAATTTAAATTATTTTCTCTTTTCTCAGAAATGATACCAATTTCAATAAAAACGTTCCTAGAATAATTTCTCAGCTCTAGGACAATGACCCTTGCGATGGCATGATTCTAATTCTGTCAGATATTTTGCATCCTCAGTTCCTACCGATAGAAATGTTCACTGAAACTACTCAATTCATCATAGCACATGGCAAAACCCCAGAGGCTCAAGTCTAGAGCATGCACACTGTCCTTATTGTATAAGCTCTCTAACGCTGACTGTGCCCTTTGCTTTCAAATGTGTTTCAATCCCAACACCATCTTGCAAATTTTCAGTACTTCGCTATAGCGTGAAACTTTATCCGCAGGAACTCAGTACTGTCCGAGTCAGTAGATGTAGGTATTGGAATATTTTTGTTTAACATATCACAGAGGCTGAATGCTGCTTGCTTCTGACTGTGATACTGGCTTTTAGTCACCTCATCTCATTTTATGTAAAAGCATAGTGCCAAAGCATTCTTTATGGAAGCACGCAATTTATTTTAAATGAACCATATTTTAATAGATCTACATTTATTTTATCAAATACCAGTGAAAGGCAGCAGATTATACGCACCTAGCTGCTGAAATAAAATAAACCAAAGAATTAAATAAGGGAAAGATGTTTCAAGGAGGATATAAAAACAGATTTTGGGAGCATCAATCATTCAGTGCTGTAAACATAAAAGGGCTTATTCTTTGATTATGTAAATCCAAAAATTATTATGGTGCACTCACTCTGTTTATTCTCTCGGGGGTAATTCACATGTACAGGAGTTTCCATATAGCATCCCTGAACCCCGGGACTAAACTCCGGGGTATATTTCGACGAGAAAGCAGCAAACGTAGCAGGGGTAAGTAAGTGAGGAGGCAGTTGTGCCCCGGGCGCAAGAAGCCACTGCAAGCTGTCCGGCCACATCGGCGCTTTGCCAGCTGTGAAAGTCCTGGGAAAGGAGAGGAGGAGGCCATCCGTGCTGGCTGTCAGGGTGTCACGAAAAAAGAGCGCACCCCAGTCTCCCCTTAGGAAACACTAGCGACTGAAACTGGATTGCCGTGTGCTAGAAGCTGGTCTCTGCTCCTCCCCGCCAAAGATTAACACAGATGCTGAGGAGAGGTGGAAAATGAAGGAGCGGTGGTGCGCATGAGGGTTACATGGCTCTCTTCGGGACGCTTTTAAGATCAGCTGAGATCTAAAAGCTTCAGTTTAAGAAGGAAACATTTTAAGTACTTTGATGAGCAGAGTTATGTAGCCTGTGGCACTGAAATATTTACTGCCATCCACGTCTCTCTTCAGAGAAGGTAACTTTCCTTTCTCCTTCTCGGCCCTCACTGCAGTAGGATCTGAACCAGCACTCTTTCATGACAGCTTTACCCTCATGGTACTGGGGTAAAATCCCCTTTTTTCTGTAGTAAATTGATATGTGTGAGGCCAAATGAACATTTTGAATATGAAAACTCGTATGTTGACAGTGTTAATGGTTACAGCGTTCTCCTTTTGGTCAAACACAGTACTGTGCTAAATTTGATCGCTGCTCCTTTACAGCACTAATGTTACCTTTGCTTTTTTCAAACTTGACTGTATGTAGAAGTCAGCAAGAGATGACAATATTCTATTTAATTAAATATTCTATTTCAGGCAGCTTGACTATGTGAGGTTTCTAACAGGTAATTCTGCAAGCATTCCTCTCCCCAGCCTCGTGATGGTCAGCTTACATATTCACTTTTCAGGCAATTTTCCCATACATGAGGTCTATTCATGAACTGGATAAACTGCCCAAAACCAATAAAACACACTTAATTAAGAACATGTACAAACTACAAGATGTCTAAATAAAAAGAAGAGCTGAAATGAATAAGGTAGATCACAGACCGAGTAGTAATCAACAGTGTCATGTTGCTTCTAAAAAACTAAATCTTAGGCTATCTAAAGAGCATGTAAAGCTCAGAGTATTTCCATTTTAATAAGGCTGCAGCCAAATTATTGTGTTTGGCTACTTGTGACCTTTTAAAGAATCCTGAGCAGACAACAAGAGTGGATCAGAAGTCTAGAAAAAAAGGAGTATGAAGAAGGAAAGAAAGACAGACCTGGAGTTGTTTAATTTAGATGACAATGCACAAAGGGAAGTTGTAATAACAGTCTTCAATTATATAAACCCCTGGTTGCTACAAGTTCAAAGGCAATAGACTTTCCAAAGGATAAGACAGGAAGTAACAAACTTAATTTGCAGGAAAGATCTAGATTAGATGGTAGAGAAAAAATGTGCTGACTATAAAGGTGAGAATAAAAGGAATTCATTGCCTGAGAAGGTGACAGAGTCTACATTGCTAGATATTTTACAGAAAAGATTAAACAATTATCCATCAGAAATACCTGACATTTAGTTGGCTAAAAGTCTTCTAAAGACCTTTCTGCATTTACTCAGTTTCTGATTTGGAAATCTTGGGTTCAGGGAGATAGCCTAGAAAAACATAGGCCACAGAAAGAGCAATGCGCTCTTCCACCTCGAATTTTGTCCTCTGTGATAACTGGGGCCGGGGAGGGATAAGACAACATGGATTTTCCATCTGAACAGTGGAGCAATAAGGACTGCTCTACTGACAGCAGTGACTGGCTTTCTCAGTTCAGCTGCTCTTAAGAATTTAGCCAAAGCAGGTACAAAATACAAAAACAATTGTCCTAATGTTCTGATAGAGAAAAAACCCCAGAACTTTCAGATTAACCCTTTAGATTAATTAAGACCAGATTTATTCATGCACAAAAATTTTACCTTGGGAGAAGAATGCTGATAGATGAGAACAGATCCATCCAGCTACTAGCACCCCTTTAATAACATTTTTCTTTTAGCTGTTATGTGTTAAAGAGCTCTTAACCCAAAGCTCCCACTGCTCACTTTCTCAAGCAGACCTTTAAAATCCCACCTCTGTTCGAGGAAGCTCCCCTCACCTTCAGGTGAATCTTATCAAAGGGGCTGTAGAGACCCTCCTTTAGGTGTAAGGTATTAGCTGCTAAGTAGGTTAGTTGTCCTATTAAGAAATGCAAAGGTAAGATTATGAAGATTTTAAAAATTAATAATAGTAAAAAAAAAATCCCTTACAGTAGTTTGTTCTCCCTAAATTTTGACATTGTGAGAATATTTTGCTGGTTTTGTGGTGGTTTAAAATCACACTAAGGTATTCAGAAAGAAATAGTGAAAGAAAAGCTGTTACATGCTCTCTACACATATTTCTGTTGTGTTCTAAAGCTTGTTATGTTACATTTTCATCCTCAGGATATTCTATTACTTATGTCTAATTCAATATTTCTTATAGAAAGAAAAGATACATATTTTAGAACATAAATGATGAAGTGTAAGAAAACAAACTGTAGCTCTAAAATATCTGGAAACCAGGAATGTTCCTAAAAGGGGTGGAAGGAGACTCCTCTTTGCAGGTCCTGAACTACAATTTCACTGAAGAAAATGACCCTATCTTATTCTATGCAGAGTGAAAGTAATTTCACTTTTATCTGTGAATTTTAAAAATATGAAATGTAACATACATGCCACAATACTGCATATTGTGTAGCTTAGACACGCTATTATGAATGTCCAAAGCTCCCAGAGAACTTTGGGAGAATTTTCCCTGCTTCAGGTTTTGTCCTTTTCTGAAAGAAACAGCACTTCTAGCCCCAAAAAAGGTTGTTTGGTATGACGAAATGTTATCATAGGGATCTATTACAGAGCTGGTCTTTATCACACAGGGGTTTTTTTAAGTAAAGGGACTAACAAACAGTCTTTAATCTGTAGGGGTAGGCAAAATATTTGGGGTATATACTTTTTTTTTTTTTTTTTTTTTTTTTCATTTTCCAATGCTCTGCCTGTCCCCTGATGAACTAGTGGCTCTAATGAGCCTGGCTGTCCTGGGGATGCCCGACGTGTATGGAAACTTCTGGTCTGGGACTTGCACTGACTCCCTTGTAAGAGAGTGTGGACAGGGAACACACCAACTTTTTTTTTGATCCATAACTTTCTCCCAGGGGAAAAATACTGTGGTGCAACGGAGAGGGGCTGCTTGCCTTGAAAATGAATTGCTGAAAGCCTTTAGAGATGGCCCACCCACCCTTCTGACAGACTGTGGGCTGCTGAAAAAGACATTATCTGACAATCAATAGCTGATGCTTCTGCTCTAGGCCTTCACAGCCTTTTATCAGCCCAGGGCCACCCAGAGCAAGTGCAGCTTTCCTACCGATGGGAAAGATTTAGCGCTTGTCCCGTCAGGCTGCTGACTCAGCTGAGGTGGGTCATGTCCTAGCATCTACGGGGACCTTTGGAGGCTGTGGAGAGCAGCTTCCCAAGCTCTCCTGGAAAACTCCATGGGACAGAGCCAGCTCCTGGGCCTAATGCAGCCCAGGGTAGGGGAAGGGTCCTGCTTATGGACCCCTCGGGTGACTGATGGGAGCGGTAGGTTGGCTCTTCCTTCAAAGACAAGAGCCTCTCCAAAGGGGCTGAAGGGCTTGCTTGCTTCTGGCATCAAGAAAGGTTCTTTCCTTATCTAGACTGCCTTATTTTCCTTTAATGTTATTCAAAATAAAAACCCATTTAAAAGAGAAACTGCCAATGCTGGAACAGTTTATTTACTTACCTGGGGAATGAAGAGCCTATAATATGTAATTCAATGTATGCTAGGGTCCCTTTTGCTGATAGAAGAAGTAAGATGCTTATAATAATGGTTGCTTTTCCCCTATAGGTATGAGTGAATGAAATGAGAAGTTTAGTGATATCATCTTGTTACTCTGTTGCCTATAGACTGTAAGCCTTGGATTCATAATTGCATTAAGAACCATAGCTTATGCTGATCATTAACAAGGAAAATTTCACACTAGAGATTCATTGTACTAAAGACCAGTTAAATTACAGTGTGCGTATGCACATTACAGATATTATGATTCATTTCTGGAAGGCTTTAAAATACTATAGTTAGAAGAAATTATCTTGCATATTTCTCTCCATGTAAAACTAAAGCCTGGAAGAAGATTACTTAGTGTTCATAGTATTTGACTTCTTTCACTGCAAAAATCTACCTTCCTCCTGCCACTCCCAGCTCCAATTACTCTGCCAGTTTTCCAGTGACCGACAGTAAAAATGTTATAGAGGTAGACTTATTAATACTTTTTTGCTCAGTGGAGCAGTATCCCTCCTTGACTATTTGAGCAAAATAACAAGAACCAAAGTCAAAAGTGCATACAATGTCACTGGAGGTGCCTGGAAAAGAACAAAAAATTTAAAACAGGAAAGCACAATATTCCGCTCTGGTCTGCTATGCCGAACTGTTTTATTTAGCATTTCTACACTAGAAAGCTTACAGAAGAAATAGAAAGAAGAATTGAGGATACCGGCATTGAAGGAACTACATATACACCCCTCTCTTTTGGACATGAAATAGATCGAACAGTTGATAAGACGTAATTAGGAACCCATCTTGCAGTTAAGCATTCATATGAGGGAGGACTGCAGATCAAGGGTCTGCCAAATAATTAGTTTTTCTTAAACATGCACCTAATTAAATTGCAAGATACAGCAACTCTGATTTTCTCCCTAATGTGCTACTTAAAAGGTCAAGGAACAGGGCTTCAGATAGATCCTCCTTCTGGGAAATAAATGTATTCCTCTTTTCCTGAGTATTACACAACAAATTTACTAATTAGTAGGGACGGATAATTGCTTTTGTTCACTTTGAGAGAGCTTGTTACTGCTGGTGTTTTGTATGTAGGTGTGGTGGTGGTGTTTTTCTTTTGTTTTGCTTTTTAACACTTTGTTTTCCCCAATGGTTGCCCCTTAGCAGTCTTTGCCTGGGCAGCTGCTACCCCAGACACAAGCACTGCAGCAAACAAACTGAAAACTTCATCCGCGGGGAATGCAGATGGTGTGGGATCCTGGCTTTCTGATAAATAACTCTAAATAATGTATCAAAAAAAATTTCAATGGATGGCTTCTGTGGTGCCAGAAGAATAGCTTTTGCCAGAGAGAACCAGGATTGAGGCTCAGCTTTGCACCCTGGACTGTAGTCCGAACACCAAGGGCAGCCTGAGATGAAGGCGGGGATGGAGCACTGGGCGTTCTGTCTCAAGATGTAGATATGGATTAAGAAAACCTTACAACAAAATAGACCTGAATTTCCTTGTGCCAGAGGTGGGTCAGCTTCAAACTGTCTTTAGGGGAATCTATAGCCTTATTTCTTAGACCTTTTGAACACTCTATAACAATGTGTAGCAGGTTCCAGACAAGCATATAAAGAATTTGCTTCCTGACCCCTATATTGATTTGTGCTCATCAAACGAACAATCCTATTCAGTTAATCATGTGGATATAGTTTATTTTGCTGTGCTTTTGTTTCACTAATCAAAATATATGTAAATTAGAGAAAAATACAATGATTTTTACCTGATCTTTATTACATGAGGAAGTAATGTGTCTAAAAGTTTCAGTAAATAGCGAGACTTCTGAGGTTGCTGAGTCATAATCATGGTATTAAATTTGTCTCCATCTAGGTATGTGGATAGAAACTTGATTGTTTCTGATGGTATATTTTGTGGGAGCCACAAAACTGAGGGTAGAATTTGAAGTTCAGATTTACAGTTCATGTTCTTTTATTTTAGGTTTATAGTAATAAATGCAGGTGTTTTGCTAGAATTTCCAATGCCCTTCTGAGTCGGTTCCTGTTTGAAAGGCAGTTTTAATAATTAGCCAAAATTCTAAGACATATCTTCAATTGCAGTGGAAAGACAGATTTTTATATTTTTTTTTAATTTTTTTTTTTTTTAAATGGATGTCCATCAGAAAGTATTATCATCTTGACTGTGTTTTGGAGGATCCTGCAGCTCTTTCAGTGGGTTACACTTTAGGATAGAATCCTGCCTGTAAGAATCTGTCTTGGATCACACAAACACACAATTTCGTATCGTAAGCACATTTGCACACATTTTTTCTAGGTAGAGAGGACAGCACTGAGCACGGTTATGTTTTAAGGACCAATTTATAGTTTTGTTTTGGACTGGTGCTGGCTATTCCTGTGTCTTTTCTGCAGGCTGGTCAGCTCTTACTGATGCCTCCTGTCATCTCACTCATGGTTACTGTAGTTGTTTAGTATCATCCTTTCATCTTGAGTCTAGTCAGCTGCATGCTGCATTTCTCTTTCCTCAAGAAATCTAGGCATGTATAATATTGATTTATTTTATTTTTTTGAACAGATTTTTTTTTTTTTCCCCACTTCTCCATGCTGAACTAACTCCTAAAGGACAAATAGATGAACTGCATGAAGAGTCAGATTACTTTGCTCTTTTCTCCCCAGTAATTATTTATGAGCACACAGCTGCTATACTAGGCACAGTTTATAGCAAAAGACATGAAAGTTGAAGGTAGGCAAAGGCGGAAAAAAAATTATGCAAAATGTTATGAGATACTACCAATGCAAGTAAATTGTTCTGAGTTCCCCCTTCAATCTGTTTGTAGTCAGATTGCATGTACTTCTAAACTCATCTAATTTTTCACAGAAATTTCATTACAATTTTCATTTAAATATATTTTCATTTAAATCTATGCAGAAATCCAGCAAATCATTCGGACTTGCTGTCATTTATTCTTTGAGTAAGAAATTAATTTTCTCAACACTTGCAAATTTATCCACCAGTCTTAATTTAAATTACTAAAAATGTTAGATCCTTTGAAGAACTTCAGTATCTGGATTACTCATTTCTCTGACCTAACTGAATAATTCTGACCCTTCACACTTTCTGTATAGAGAGAGCTAACTTTAATCCTTTGCAAAGGTTATTTGGATAAAACTAGGATCCAATTAACCTGCATTATTAACAATTGCATCTTGCTATTCATATAGGTTATGAATAGACTTATTAACAAAACTGATAAAACAGACATAGGATTACCGTGACTGAATACTCTCCATGCAACTCAAGCTATTGCTATTTTTTTATACCAGTTTATAATTCTGTTATGATCATAACTTGGTGGCTTGGTGAAAAGTATTATATATACAGATAGACACGCATTTGTTGGTGGATTACCTGCTCAGCTCTCGCTACTCTGTGAAGGCTCTGCAAGCACGTGGCCTCCTGAAAGATTCCCACGGCTTTAATCTCCCAGTTTTGCTTTAAACGCAAAGGGCATCAGGGATACTTGAGAAAGGCTGCAAGATGGAGACCCAGAGGCAGGACTCTGGCACTGCATCTTCTTTGAGGCACCCACTACATGTGATGCTGATCCTGTTAACACAACACTCTAAATGTGTGAGTTCATACAGAACGGTGCCAAAAACACTGCACTGCAACTCTTTAACTTTACCCAAGCAACTCAAAGGATTTCCAAGCTGTATTTTTTACTGGAGTTCCTCAGCTGCTGCTGAGGCTGTACTGTTCCACTGAGTTTGCCCTTAAAACATATATGTTTATTGTATGCAAGTGAGACAACTGCCAAATAGTTTCTAGTTGCCTGAAACTGTCGTGCAGTTGCACTCTACGGGAATCCCTTCTTGAGCATGGTACTTGCCATATTAAATGTATTTTATTTTTTTCTTAAAAAGCCTATTCTCAGACATATGATGTAAAATGGGATTACTGACTTTGTGTGCGTTCATAGGACAAGAATATTTTCATTACCTTTAAATCGAGTATTGTGATTGCAATAGTTTTGAGTCAAAGTACAATACAAGTCTAAGTTACACAACTATTATTCTGACCTATTGTAATGTTTTTTGGGAAGGAGGATGAGAATGGGGAAAAGGGAGGAAAAAAAAGTCAGGATTTATCAAGGTCGTACAATCAGTTCATAGCTATCTGATTATTTTGATGATGTTTGGACCAATACTAATGAAAATGCACTAGTGCAAGCTCCTAATAAAAAGTTATTCTGCTTTTGCAAAGCTTTATCCCCCCAAGAATTTTAAAAAAATAAATCTTCCTTTTACGTGGAAATGTTTTCACAGTCCTAAAATACGTAACCTTCTTGCTTCAGTGGAAGGCTCTCCAGAAGCAGGACTGCTGGATACGATTTCAGGGACACTTACTAGGACCAGCTCTGCTGAACCCTGAACTAAACTTCAAATGGAGCTAACCATGTAGCAGGGCTACCAAAGAATGGAATTTGAGTAATCAGGTACTATGTGAACAGTAGAACTGAGTGTACTAAGGATATTTGTATCTGTATTGCATATTGTGTGGTGCTGTTTGGTGTATTAAATCGGTGGGATAACTTTGCCTTTCTAGAGAACCCAATGCAAAATTTGTGGAAGTAGGCTGCCAATTCATACAATTAAGCTAGCAGAATCTGGATAAACTACGAGATTAATTCCTATGTGACAGTCTTTTCATCTATAGGTGCAAAATAAATTTCATGCCAAATTTGGCTGCACACATGTGGCACCGTAGTCTACAGCTGTCTCTGAGTGCTTCATAAAGCAAAGTCAGAAGGTAGGTTCCTGTCTTCCACATCCCACTTCTAGGTTTTCCCCTTTCATATGCAACAGTAACCTCAGCACTAAGACTTTTTTTCTAATGAGAGAGATTAACGCATTACTTCAGGTTTTCCTTTGAGTGGAATCAAAATTTCTTGAGACAGCTTTACCAAAAGTATACCATCTTCACATTAAAAGAGAGACTGGTCCATTGAAGTCATTGTCGATGTGAAGTAATAACGTAACTAAGCAGGAGGCTGATACATGCCTGACCTTTCCACAATATATTTTAGAACCCAACAAGCTTTTCCTTTTTCCACCTCCTCCAATATTCTTGATTTGTTCACTTTTTAAATGCAATATATCTGTCTTCCCAATTCCATAAAAAACAAAGAAGCAGATTTTTGCTTGGGCAAACTACCAAAGCGGTGTTACTCATCTTGTTTTTCATAAGAGTTAAAAGTGACCTGTAAAACCGCAACAGTTTAAAAAAGCAAAACAAAGCAAAAATGCATCATGCACATATGGGTGAGGTTTTTTCTTTTTCTCTCCTTGCATAACTCGTAAGAAACCTTTGGTAGCATATTTGGGTTCTGTCTCATAACTGCTCCTGCCAACACCAGCTGCTGGGCTCTGGGTCACATTCTTTTGTTTAATTGTTTACATTGGAAAATTTGTAAGCCTAAGAGTAAAATTATGACCTTATAAAATAGTAGCATCTTGTTTATTCAACAGCAAAGTGCTTTATCATTCTATCCAAATGGGAAAACTGTTGCACAGAAAAAATGGGTCCATAGGGGGTTTTGGAGGGTTTTTTGGAGGGTTTTTTGTACTGGGATGGTGTGGTGGTACATTTCTTCCCCCTCTCTGGTCTTATCTACGAACTCAGGAAGTCTTGCTAGGCCTCAGCATGAATGTAATGAGTTGGGCGGTTAAGCATCCCTTGACCGTACCAGGAACTCTTGCATGGCTAAGACAGGGAGCTGCACTGACTGTGCCAAGGACTCCTGTTGCCTGGTGGGGGCTGGGGATAGGAGTAGGGATAATTAGTTATTTTCTGACAACCTTGGTACATATCTCAGTCCCATCCTGACAGCCTTGGAGCATCCTGTATCCGAATCTTAAGACATTCTCCGACAGCCTTGGAGCCTTCTTTATCTGAATTGTAACTCATGTGAAAAGTTACCAGTGCTACTGGAATCCTAGTAATTTGATGATGACTAAAGCCAATCATCTCACGAACCTATAAAGAGTGGTACTAAGTGGGACCCTTTGAGCTCTCCTGGACACACCAAGCTGCGACCAGCATTTCCCTCTGAGGGGGACGCTTCTCAGAGCTTGCAGTCTCTTCAGTCTGTGAAAATTGGAGGTCCGTTGCTGAAAGCCAACGAGACAGCCTGATATTCTTCACCCCTGGAGGTTCAACCCTTCACCCATTGAGAAAGATGCCTAAGCATTTGACATGAATATTTTCACTGAACTTGAGGGGAATTTTTAACAGGTACACCTCTTTGACTTGCTTTTGTATATCTCTTAGTGTCTTTGTGCATGTGTATGTACTAACCTGAATATTCTATAGCAAATATATTACAAATACTGCTTTTCAAACCTGTACGTAAGTTACTGTTGTGAACTTCATTCAGCTGTGAATGGATCTCTCACAATCCCTTCAGATATAAACTGTTGACCAAGTCTGGGACTAGGAGTTGATCCAGCCGCACCTAGACTCTGATAGGAGTTTAGAAAGTAAGGGGCTCTTCTCTGAACCTCGTGACTCAACAGGAAGGTCTCCTGTACCTCTTTACATTCCCTATCTCTGTGCCAATCATGATAAATCAATTCTAACCCGATTTTCCTTTGTATTTTTCTCTCTTATCTTTTTGCGTCACCAGTTTCATAGTTTTAGTTTGATTCTAACTTAATTTTCCTTTGTACCTTTCATCCAAGTAATAGAGTGAACTTTGCCATTGAATTCTGTGAAGTCATGCTTTTATAAATTCCTATTCAATAATTTTTGGTAATAGCCTTGAAAGTGATTACTTAAGCTGTCCAAACCACTCCATTTCGTGACAGCTGGTGTGGTGTTTGTTTTTTAAGTTAGCGATCTTTTATTACACAAAAATTGAAAAAACAGTAAGAAGAACATAGAAAAAAACAGCTTGCACAGAATTTTGTACCTTTAAAATAGTTCTTTATTTGAAAAGATAAGTAGCCTTGCACAGTCTTATATAAAACACATAGATTTTGACAAGATTAAATACATTTGGAAAGTAACGTACACAGCTCATTTTATGGCCAGTTAATATTTGTTCCTTTTGCAAGATGGAGAAAATAAATTTTTACACAATTCACTTCTGTTGTCAGTGCTAGAAAAAAACAGGAAAAAAACCTTGGATCTCAACAGACAATTATGTTATCAGTGTTTCTTTACAAACACAATTTTCACCTGTTTTGAAGTCTGTCCAATTTAAATTCCTGTTTTCATCCTGAAAAGGCAATTTCACTACAGGAATACTACATACGGTAGAGGAAGAGGTAGTAAAGAAAGTTAGTATTAGCCTTTGATTTCTAAATACTGCACTCAGTATTTAAGTCCCATCAAACGAAAATAAGCTGGAGGCTCTCATTCTAACCCCTGTTTGTGGATATTGCAGAATCATTACATAGTTCAGCAGTTTGGTAAAAGCAGCAGTCTCTGCTTAAAAGAAGCCCGGGGAATGAAACAAAATAGGTCCTCTGCTTCAGACAGAAATGTGTTGTAAGACCATATAAAGAAACGTTTACCGGGGCTCGCCTGTCCTGCTTTCGCACGTGGCTGGGGGTCTCTGCAGCGGTGAGGAGGGTACTGGACACGGCTCAGCCCCGATGGAGCTTTCTAAGGTCAACTTTATTCTGCTCTCCCTTCTTCCCCTCCAAAGCTGTTTTTAGTTGTTCCTCTAGAGTTTATGATTCTTACTGTTGTGGCTCACAATGCAACATCAAGATGAACTATTAATTTGGAGCCCCTTGATTATAATGAGGGGAGATGTGAAAGTTTGGTTCTGCTCACCTTATTTAGCAGTCTGCAAAATGAGACTGAGAAGGGATTTCTAATTTGCTTCCCAGTTGAGAGGAGGTCTGTTTAAGCCTAAACCTGTTTTGAATTGGTTTGCAGAATAAAAGCATACTGATGGGCTGGTAGCACATATGCTACAACTTTACTTCACAAGAGATTTGTTATTCCACAGCTGTATTTTCTATATGAAGTTTGTATAGGGAAAGAAAAAAGACAAAGCAAAAGGCAAGTAATTAACTCTATTCCCATCTTCTTCAAAAGACCTGTTCTGAGGTAACTCAAGAAGTTCATTATAAGCCTGCCTCTTCCATCCTTGTTAGAGTAGCACTTTACTTTTCATGTAAGCAAACTGAGCTTCTCATTTGTGACAGTAGAGCCATCTGCAACCTTTTCTGTGCCCTCTATTTCTTCCCCCAGTCTTACGAGCTCAGGTAGAGTCTACTTTCATTTCCATCACTATAGGCACAGCTATGATACCAATTTTTTTCCCTAAGCCTGAGACTAAATTGAATAATTTTTTTTCTATAACTCCTGACAGAGTATTCTTCTCAGGGAAGCAGATTATTTTAGAGTAAAATGTGTAGGGGTGCGTTACAGCTTAACCAAGCTATTGCTTCAGGCTGTCGGCAAACTCTGGAACACAACAGCCAGTTGTCTCATTATGTTGTCAAGTTTTCCTTGACATCCCTGAAGAACAGATGACTACAGACTGATTAAAGTATAGACTGCGGTGCTTTATTTATTTATTTTAAAAGCACCTCTACAGCATGCGAAGTTGCCTGACACCCTGTGACGTCTTCAGGTTGTCTAATCCTTTTGGCATGGTATCAGCTGTTGGCTAGAAGTCTGTGAAGACCTGCAGTCAGCTGGTAATAAACACTGGGAACACACTGTCTCCTAGAGAGACTTGGGAGGAATTCAGACCTTCTGAATATGGCTACTAGTGCTGATAACATAATCCGGATTTTGCAGGCATGTACTATTGTTCAGGCTCTCCTTTTATTATTTCATGTAGTTCTAGAATATCTGAGTAAATCTCTTTCATCTTTTCTCTTTAAACCTCTTAAAAAGTAAAACTCTGTCAGCCCTCAGCCTTCTATTAGGAAAGAAATCCTCTTAAATACATTTCTGAGATCAAGATTTGTTTTGTGTGAATTTTGAACCTTAAATGCCAAGTTCAAAAATGTAACCTGTGGACACATCTTCATGTTTCCTGAGGCATAGAAATGGTGCCTTGCTATGTATGCAATAGCAAAACTTTTGAATGTAGAAAATAAAGTATAGGGAAAAAATGGTCATTGTTGAGTCCTTTTCTGAATGAACACAGTATATTAATTCTTATTGCCTTTCTGTGATATGTCTATCAAATATTTTTCACACTAAAAATTATTGTAAAACTACCTTTATCTATATTAATATTTTTTTTTCCTCTCTTTCTTTCCTGGAATTGTGATTTGCAACTAATAGCTAAATTTTGTCATTAGGTAGGCCAAAACTACCTGTCATAAATATTTACTGGGGTACTCATTTATGTGTAACCATTCAATTAGAGCATATAATGTGGCCAGCAGGAGCAGGGAGGGGATTGTTCCCCTGTACTGGGCACTGGTGAGGCCGCACCTCGAGCGCTGTGTTCAGTTTTGGGCCCCTCACTACAGGACAGACATGGAGGTGCTGGAGCGTGTCCAGAGAAGGGCAACCAAG
>JAVJGG010000059.1:12679618-12703143 GCA_035590195.1 Aviceda cuculoides
ATCTCAACCCACGAGTTTTACTTCTTTTCCTGATTTCCTCCCCCATCCCACTGGGGGGGGGGGGAGTGAGTGAGCGGTTGCGTGGTGCTTAGTTGCTGGCTGGGGTTAAACCACGACACACAGAAACCTGAAGAGCTGGCACACAAAGCTGGCAGGAGGGCTTTCAACAAATCTGAGTCAGAGTGGTACTGTACTGCTGGAAAATAGCAAATGTAGTAGCTACCTTTAAGAAAAGGGAAATAAATCTTTCCAAATACCAGACTATTATTCCAGTACCAATAGTATGCAGCACTTCTGGGGGACAAAAAGAGCTAAAGAAAGAACTACCTTGGAAATGGGTTAATTAGAATATTGGATTGGCCAGAAGTAGGTTTTGTGCAACTAATTTCATATTACCTGTGGTCCAGCAGTGACCGTTTCAGTCTTTGCACTGTATCAAAGACTCAGTAATGTGGAACATGTTAACCAACTTGGACATACTGGGGATTAGCAGAGAAACTGAGTAGTGAACTTGTGCTAGGCAAGAAAGCAGTGAGTTTAGGCTAAAGGGAAGCTGTTTCATTAATGGTAAGTTATTAACAGATGTCCATGCTGAGGCAAGATTGGCACAAGACACTGCCTACACGGTGGCCATTCAGAAGTGCAGTCTGAATGTCAGAAATAAGTTTCAAAGCACAGCAAACTTCTGTGTGAGGCTTCTAAGAAGAATTTAAGCAGACCAGAAAAATCTAGCTTTCTTCACAAAGGAGCCAAGAAAGTTTGTGGAAGGGATTATATTTTAAAGGATCATACTAACCACTGCTTAAAGCAATGGGTCTATGACCACAAAAGTAATTTCCACAACACTCGGGAACTGGGAGGGGGACTGCCTAACTGTGGCTGACGACTGACCAGTATTTTGAGGGTTCACTTGGTAAAGAGATGCTGCTCGTCAGCACCGTTGGCTAACTGCAGTTCAGCAACCAAGCGTTTTCCTTGGCTGAGAAGGAATTCCCTGTGTTTGCCCCCGAACAAGAGGGTGCACTGGCAGCTCTGCTGCGGTGTGACTGTGGGTGCCCAGGCTGCCCTCGGGTCTTGGGCCGTCCATTTCCATGAACTGGAACGATGGTATTTTCCCAAAGCAAATGTGTTTTGGTTGCTGAAGCTGGATTACTGGAAGGTCTAAGTAAACCTACAACAATTTTGGAAGCTGACGCTTTTTCTCGTTTCTTTTCTTTCCTTGTAAAGGAAATACTGGCTATCTTCTCCAGTCTGCCAGTGGCTTTCTTGCCTCCCCAAGAGCAGTCATTACCCTTGACTCTCGAATTTTTCTCTCAGGAAATATTTCTGTCCTGGCAGGTTATCCTCAGCTCCTAATTGCTATGAATATGTAATTTGTGGAGTTTTGCTTTGCCAGCCCCCAAGTATACTGACTTCCCATAGTACATAGGTCTGTCACGGGAAGTTTCTTTACAGTAGGACAGGTTAGAAAGGAAGACATGGGTGGTGAGGGGATAGCACATTTTAAGGATGCAGAATGGGAAAACAGAAGTCTACTGAGCGATCACAAGGTAAAATCAACTCCGTGGAGATTTTGGGGAAAAAGCTATACCCAGCTGTCTTCCATTTGACTCCATTTTTTTTTAATTAGACAAGTTTTCACGAATTAATTTTAACTTCTAGCTTTAGTGAAATGAGATTTATTTTGCTTTGCATTTTTTTTTTTTCCAAAGTTGTAGCAGTTTAAGGCAGAGGCTTGAGAAAGGAAGAAGATTCAGAGGTGACAACAGAGATAGAAGTGAAATTTTAGCAATAGAAAAGAGAATAAGTGTGTGGCATCCTATCTAGTAGTGATAAACCTGCCACATCAGAAAATGGGCAAGGCCGTGTGAGGAAAAATGAGTGGAGATGGAAGTTGAAGAATGACTACATTAAAAAATAAAATAAAATAAAATAAAATAAAATAAAATAAAATAAAATTCATTTGGGTGGGGGTGTGAGGAACCACAGATCCTTAACCCTCATCAGAAAACAACTAAAATAAGCTCCTCCGAATTAATTCATAGCAAAAGTAGGAGAAATAGAAGCGCCATAGGTAAAACATGCATCAGAGCAGAATTGTTTCTGCTGCCTCTCTGCTTGCTCCTGTTAAAGTTAGAAGCCATCACAAGCCACGCAGCTCCCTCCTGTGTTTGTTCCTCCCTCACAAGCTTCAGCCTGCACAGGATATTGAACTGCGTGTTTGCAGAATTTGCAGCTTTGAGTTATTCCACGTACAGTATTACATGGGCAAACCGGAATTGCAATTTATTTGTTTTTAATAAACAGTGAACGTGAATGGTGTTCAACAGCAGGGGCAAAGAGGACTTCTCTTAATGCAGGAGATGAACGCTTAGAAAACCAGTAAGAATGAGGGTATTTCAATGGTGCGAACACGAGGCAGGTGCCTGGCAGGCTCACACTGTTTGCTTTTCTATTATGAACTTCCTCTGTGACCTTTACCAAAACCCTCCCTTTGTGTGTCTGTTCAGCAACTGTAAAATGGGAATAAGTGTATCTCCCTACTTCTAGAAATAAAATAGAAGCCATATGGGTCTCGGGTATTATGGTTTTATGAACTATACAAACATCTAAAATGAAATATATATTTAAAAAGAAGAAAAAAAAAGGTGAAGGAACAGAATTACAACTTTCCTTACTTCTGAGCTATTTGTTTTTCTTCTGCCTGTTGAGACCTTATGTCTTCCTAAATCTTAGCAGGTCTGAGGCATTGCTTTGGGCCACGTGTACATGTAATACACGCTTTCAGTGTTATCACCCCATTCATTTCTGCGGGGCTAATACAAACAGTAACAAATGAGCCCTATTTTGCAGGATTAAAGGTGAGAAGCTTTCTTCCTGCACTGATTTTACCTGCTTGTAGAACTGGGTTCTGCTCCCTCCTCTCTCTGCTGGATCAAGCGCACAGCCGTTTTGGGGAAATGTCAATTGTGTGTTGAGAGCCCCATCCAGTGGCAAAGTCGCGGTTTTGCACTAAAGACCTGTAGCTCGTGCAAAAAAAGCGTCAGATCATTTTTACTGTGAAAACTCAAGGCTGCAGAACAGCAGCAGGGTCCAACCGGCAGCTGGGGCTTACAGCTCTCATTGCAGAGCGCAGCCCACCAAAGGCAGAAAGTAGTCAGTGAGGAAAGACTTGGACCTACTCTTGTTTACTTCAAAACAAAATTTTTAAAAAAGGAACTACGTATCAAGCTTGACTTACATTGTGGCCCAATCTGTATATGAACTGGAAAACATATATAAGTATTTCTAATGGATAAGCCTGATGAAAATAGCTAGTACTTTATGAAAATACTTATTTTTTATATGGGAACACTTCAGTATTTAATAATTCAGTCTCCATCCAAGTCTATTTCAGACCTTACCATCTGAAGAAGTGTGTAATACATGTTTAAGCAACCTGATTTATAGCTGAATTCCAAATTTAAAATTATTACCAAGCAAATTCTGCTCTTGACAACTAAGCCAATCATGAATTAAGAATCCGTGTGCAGCCTCTTCATGAGGAATCCTCATTTCTACTGTTTGCTTGATCAAATGTTGACACTTTCCAGCAAATTACCTCTGGTAAATTATACCAATATTACCATTGTCACTGTTGTATTGTCAGTCATACTCCATTGCCTGCCACTGCCTTGCTCTCTCCATTCACAGGCCTCTTTGCCTGTTTATGCTGCAGTAGTCATGCAAAACGTTACTACTTCCATCTTTCGTCATGGTGAGAAATGAACATTTGAATCCCAAACATAACTTTGAATGTATCAGCCTAACTCTTTATAATCATTAAATTCTCAAATAGTACAGCATCTAGTAAGTATTGCAAGTTGATTAGGAATGAGAAGCACCTTCCCCTGATTGCAGCAAGCAGGCTTTGGAGTGCCCTCTTCCAGATTTTTTTGTCATCTCCAAATTTGTTTGCCTGTAGAAATAACTTCTAAACAGAGTTAGTGATGAACTTCGGTTATTTTTCTTGTGCATGTTACATAAAACTAATCTTCACGTACATGCTGCCTAATGCACAGCGAGGTTTAACCTAGAGTTCAGAAATCTGTCCCTTTCAACAGCTAGTTGGAAGAAGAATATTCATCGAAGGTAATTTGTTTGCATACTTCCAGACCAAATACTGTGGCTGGCACTGTGTTTTTTGCAGTTACATTGAGAGTGTAACTCAACGTATTCTTCCCAGCAGCAAAACGCTGTTGAACGGCCACAAAAGAGAGAAACAGTGGTGCATAGGTAGAAATGAGCCGCTGCAGCAGAGGGATATGGGGAAGGCGGGAATACACGAGCTGGCTTTGCTGCTGGATAAAGGAGTGCTGCTGGACCATCCGCTGAATGAAAAGCTGATGAACTGTCAGGGGGTGCAAAGGAATGAGCCTAACAGCCAGCAAAGAGGATTCCCAAGGTATGTCTGGCACCATGTTTGACTCGGTTGTGTTCAGAGAACTCTGAACTTGGAAACCAGGTTCTGAGATGTGAGCTGGTCCTCTGCTGGAAGCTGTTTCGAGCATTGATATCCCTCCGGATGAATTAACACTCAATAGAAGCCTTATTAAAGTGAGCATGAAAGCAAATTTCACCTGAGTTACAATTCCATTCAAGGAAGGCAAAATCCAAGGCCGTGACTTCTGAGAAAATTGTACAGGCACTACAAAAAATGCTCCTCTTTCAACTTGCCTTGAAAATCTGATGCTTGAATAGAACTGAGAAACTGCTGTGAAGTCAAAAGAGACCAAGAGGGAGCTCCAAGGTGGTTTTGTCTACTCATTTATCTCAGCCTGACTAGTGTCCTGAAAGGTTTGCAGTTTACCCCAAAACCATTCAGGCATCTTATTCCTACGTAAGTATGCTGCTACGCTTTCATCCTGCCAAACATCCTCCCACAAACTTGGAGGCCAAAGATCTCAAGGATGAAGCTCTACTTAGTGGTAATGAGTGGTTCAGACACTTACTGTATGAGACAAAGGAGAAAAGTTTCTTATTAGCAAGTGTTAACCATCAGGGCAGGGAAGGAAGAAGTGGAGGGGCTTTTTGGAAGGGTGAAAATACTGTTCTGTTCCTATCAAAGGGAAGTAGGGGAAAGCTTGTTTATATCACAGAAGAAATACATCAAAAACTTGTTTAGCCTCTCTTACATCCCATCCTAAAAATTATCCTGAACAATTTGACAGTCACAAAACCTGGACTTTCACAAGGTGGTCCTAAAGGCTTAGAATGGAGCTCCAGGGTCATTTGGAGACCGTAATTGTCCCTTAACTATGTTTTCACAGTGCTAGCATTCACGCCATCCAAATTTAGGTACCTAACAAGCCAGATAATGTAATCTGTCTTGTTTCCCTTGAGTCCCACTGCAGTGAGTGGAGAGCAAGTGAGGACAAGCGCTTGCATTAGGGTCTAGCACTGAGCCACCCTCTGGAAGGTCCCCTCCTCTGTCGCTGGCGACTGGGGGACCCAGATACAGTCAGCACCTAAAGTGAAGTGTTGTGAAGTGCCCCATGGAAAGAGTGCAATTACGTCTTCCCACAGTGATTCTACTTGTCTTACATGGATATTACAGCCTTTAAAAAAAAGTACACCCCACCCCAAAATAGGGATGGCATATGAGTTATGCTAAAGGTAGCACTACCAAATTCTTCAACTTCCCCTGCACAGACAGTAGTATTAAGAGGGAAAATTCAGTGGCCACTTCACAGGAAAGAGAATTGAACGATAGCTTAGAGCTGCATGCTTTGCTTTTTAAGCCAACGTGTACAGGGTCTGACAGAGCTACTTCAGAGTGCTGACTGAAAAGTACAGTATTTCACTAGAAAATGTCAGTGCCACAAAATGGTACATGAGAACAGAAGGTTATTTTTAGACTATTGTCACAAAAGTTAATTATCAAACCTACCTAGGGAACTCAGATTTCTTAATGTTGTTGTCCTAACAGGTACCTTAAATTGTCCAAAACCCCACTTGTTTTAGTGATTCTAATGATTCTTGGAAGACTGCAGCTGCTTTTTTTTTTACGTATTTACTTTTGATTTGAAGATGAAAGGATATTTCATCAGAGCTCCCTTTCAAGTAAAAACTTTTGTTTTAACAAGCTCTGATACCTGTAACATTGCCTCTAATACACCATTCAAATCTACTAGAGATTTTTATGTGTGGGAAGTTTAACTAGGTAACGGTTTCTTTTCCTTGCATGGCCAGAGACTTAATGTATTAGCACTTTCAAAGTGCAACGAATGTGTTCTGAATATCTTGAAATAAAACTGCTGCTCTTCATATTGACGGTATTTGCAGCTATTGCAATAAATAGAATGTAAATTCTAGTGGTCTTATGGCTCTGGCAATATGATTTGTTTCTGCACTGAACTGATTTTTTTCAAAGTGAAGACAAGTACACTTAATATTCAAGAGCAGTCTGCATCTTAAGGCTTCTCCAGTGTTCCTTGCTGGAAAGTCTCTGGAGGATCCAGGCTACTGCTGGTTTGGGTGCTGTGCCCATGCTGTCCTTAAAATCCAGCCACCTTCCCTTTATGTGCTGCCTATGGTAAAGGCTGATACAAGTGATGTTCTCACAGAGGAGAGAAGGGCAATTTCTGCCAATGTTATAATCTCTTTTGCACTCCTTCTAGAAGTTTCAACTCCTTCTAGAAGTATTTTTGAGAGAGCCTTAGATATCTGGCTGGTAGCATTTTTCTTACCGTGGAAACACGCGGGCCATACAACACCTTTCCTTGATGGGCAAGGTATGGCAGGCAAAAGAGTGAAACCCACACCCAGGATGCTCTCGTGAAATGCAGGAGGCTCAAATTCAGAATATGCTCTGCCTGTTCAGACCACTTCAGGTCCTTGATTGTGTGCTTACTTCTTTCACAATTATATCACCCAAGCCTTTGAAAAGTATAGTTGTTATCTGAAAATTACCCCCAAAAAGCTGCATGATCCAAAAAGAGTTGGTCCAAGGAACCTGCTTGGAGTAGGCCGCCGAAGGACTAAAACCCAGCAGCACACCGCAGGGTGCCCTGGTGTACGGGTATAAACAAAGCCTTGAGAAACCTCAACTGAGGCTATGATTTGAGTCAGTGTCTCTCCAAATTGCTTCACAGTCTTCATACAGATAAAATTACATCCAGCTCCAAAGTCAATGTGTGATAAATTAATTCCACAACATACAACAAGAGAAGTTGTGCCTCTTTAGTATTCCTCGTGGTACTTTTCAGGGCCTTAGCTACAGCAGAGGAGGTATTTGGGACTGTTTGATACTTCTAAATGCTGGCAAAGCTTTCCCTTATTTCTCGCAAGCTGCACAAAATGCATGGCCAGTTGCATTCTGGCAAAATGAAAATGGCCCTTGTCAGTATCTGAAGGCTAGATTTAAAAAAGCTTTATGCCACGCAACTTGTATCTTTTGTTAGATTAAGTATGCTTTTTACTTTTGATAATGCAGAAAATCACAGAAGAAAACTGTTTTTACTGGTTGTACTTCATAGATTTAAATTAATTTAATTTGTACCTTTTTTTTTTTTTTAAATATCATGATAGAACCAAAATATCAGCTTTTTGTGAGCTGCTATTGGAAATCACTTGGAACTTAATTTTCTCCTTTTTACAGCAAAAGGTTATTTTGATTGTGTGTCCCCCAACTTTCTCATTAAAAAGAAGTACACATAAAAAAATTGAATTAGTAAGAAAAATCTCCAATTTCATAAACAGTATTGTCATGACCAGCTGGCATTATTTGGCAGCAACAAGAACAACAAAAAAGTAAAATTTTTCCATTCATCTTTGCTAATGAATTATTTGCCCTTCAGCTGCCAAACTTTCCTGCATGTGTTAGTTCAGCTGTTGTCAAATGTTCTATACTGGCATGTAAATATACTCTCTTGAGCAAATAAAACTAATCTGATTGTTGGTCTGAGAAGATACGAGGTTGTCTTTCACCACAGCATGCCTGTTTCATAAAGGTCAAAAAAAAAAAAAAAGGTGCGAGAATTCAGCAGTTTTTTTCTCACCTCTGTGAAGGCATTTAATCACCCAAACATTGCAGGTTGCATCTATTCCGCTTTTCGAACTTCTGTTTCCAGTCAGTCAGTGGCTGTGATTTGAAGACAGCATAGCTCTTTTTTGAGATGCCATCTGCTAATAAGACCACAAGGCTCCTCTTAGATATAGCAGCATATATAGTGCAGGTATAAAGAGTAGCTCAGTTTACAGTCCTAGTCTTGCAGCAGTTAGAAGTAATGACAATCTTCTCTGGTAAAATCAAGCAGCACTTTTTGCTCTTGTTTCTTTGTTCTACTTCTTCCTGTCCTCCTTGCCACGAGAATCTCACAAATTCTTTGGCATTGCGCACACACAATTTTCCATGTTTTGGCAGCCTTTGTTTCCAGCATGCTCCCCAGCATCTCACTGCATGCTGGAGGGCCTTCTTGGTTACCCCCTGCAACTGGAAGGCCTCTCTCCTCCTTCTTGTCCTCCCGACCCTTGTAAAATGAGCTCTTCTCCTGCCCAGTGCAGCTTCTAAAGGAATCGGTTGTGTGACTCTTCAATACTCTGGAGAATGTCCTGAGGAACCAGAATACTTAAGGCATCCCAATGGTTGGTTTATCAATGTCTTGGATAGCGGGAATCTTATTGCTACCCCGTTACATTGAAATTTCTCTTATCTCAAGCCAGGCTAAGGTAAGATGCAAGCAGCATAAGTTATTTACAACATCCAAACCAGGCAACAGTTACAAATGTTTATAAAAGGTGATGTTGCATACTCAACTTTCACTGAGAATTAAAATAACTGGAAACATCCCTCTCCTTTTTAGGCAAATTACTTGTTAGTCACACAAGGGACTGTATCTTTTGGCACCTATTATAGAATGGCTCTCCATGGTGGAGTTTTTATCGATAAATTTAATTTTTCACCTTGCATTTGTTTTTCTCTTGGAAGAGATAAAGTTATCTTGCTTCTTAATTTAAAAAAAAAAAAAAAAGTGTCATTTTGCTTTGGTAATATCAGTACTTACGTGTTCAACTATCTCCTGTTTCTCCTGTGTTTGACTCCCTGTTTTGGTGAGAGACAAAAACTATCTCTCTTCCTCCCTCTTTGGTGAGCATTTTTCAGTGTGAAGAGTCTCAGGGTTGGTTTGGTATTGATGGTGAAACGCTGAATCTCGTCGTTCAGAAAGTACAAACATATAAATGGGAGAGCTCATTACCGGCTTTTGACTGAGGTGAGACATGTTGGTAATTAGCCTCTTCAAGGAGCTTCAGACTAAGGGAACCTGGCTAGCCCTTTTCCTTCAAGCCCACTGGAAATACCTCTTCAAATATTTATGCAGATAGATTTTCAGTGACTAATTGGACACACAGTTATACCGAGACCATAATAATTATGACTGTCCATAAAGCTTCACACTTAAATAAAACAGTACGTTTTGGGGATTCAGTAAGTCAAATAAGCAAGTAACAGTTTGTGAAGTTGACTGAGGTAAAAGTGAGTTGATTACAAGGAAAATGCTCCAACACTGTCCTTTTTTATTCTAAAAGACTAGGCACAGTGATTAAACAGTGTAAGCTTCTGCTTTGAAAACAGAGGTGCCAATAGCCTTTGTGCCTTTGGATGCATGATAGACACCCACTACATGCCAAAGCCTTGTGTAAAACACACTGAGTACATATGTGGAGGTGACAGAGAATGAATCAGGCAAACTGAGGAATGGAAGGGGGGGGAGGTTGGGTTTCCCTATGTATGTGTTAGACTTAGCACAGCTGCACTATGGAAGAAATCATGGTGTGCTGTGTGAAACAGGGTTGCAAAGGACATGACTAGCATTGTTGGCAAGGCCCAATGTACACATCTATACTCTACAGGGGGGTTTGTTGTTATGAATGCAGACAGCGATACAATTATCTTACTGGTTTCTATTCAATTAATTTAGCTTTTTAACTTACTTGCAAAAGAGAACTTGTCCTCTCTGTGCTGCATCTGTTAGGAGAGCACTTGCAGTTGTCAGGCAATCTATGTTTCTGCCCATTCTAGTGGCAATAGTTTGCCCAGGAAATGAATTCACCCTTCATCATTGAACAGCATTTGTTGGTATGGTCTAGTGAACATGAAGAAAATAACACAGAAGCTTATTCAGATTGTTCGTGGTGTCCTTTCTTCCTCCCTAGAAAGGCCTCTAATACTTGTTTGTTGCCTTTGTTTCCTACTGGTCGACCCCAGAGTTGTTCAGCAGATAATTATATCTTTCCTCTCCTGAACCCCCTTTTCAGTAAAATACTTCTTGTGAAGAGCAATAGACTGATAAACCTTTGTTAGAGCCAACCATTAGGAAGAATATGCATGTATTTAGGTTTTGTGTGTAGATGTAATGGAATGGTTATTTAGGGGTGCTGGTCCCCCTACCACGAGCTCTTAAAAAACAAGGAACAACAAAGAAGAGGCAAGCATTAAGTAACTTTTATCAGAGGGGAATGAAAAGTTATCAGACAGGGAATGCAGAGGTGTGCAGACTGAGTCTTGGAGAGGAAAGCTTCAGGTGCGGGAGCTATAAGAGGATCAGGTGGGGTGATACTGATAAGGAGAGTAAGGAATGAGGAGATGGCCACTATTCAGATGTTAGTGGCTTGATGTGAGAAATGGGTGACAGTTAAAATAACTTATTTCCATCATACGCGTTCTGATTCATGACTATGAAGGTAACTTGGTCAATGCCGTCACTCACAAGAGAGGGCTCAGAGCACATGCACGCTGCGTGCCCGTGGCCTCCAGCACGCACATGCAGGTTCTCTGCAGCGCTGGGAAGGAGGAAACTCACACCATCGTGAAGGTTAGGACAAGGACTGTGAATCACTTGTGTCCCACCGTAACCTTGTATGGTTTTCTGCTTGTGTTTTTAAGGACTTCATTGCTATTTTAGAGCATTTTGTGTCCCATGTGCATGATTTCTCTGAAAGTGCTATAAGGAAAAAAATCATCATTAGAAAAAGAATGATACTCTTGTCAAAGAGGAAAATGTGGTGGGTTTTTTTTTCCACCGTGATCAAGTCTGCTATATTAAATCATGTGGAGAGGAAGAAGAAAAGAAAAGAAAAAAAAAAAAGACTGTGAAACTGAGTGTAAATATTATATTCTTAAAAGTAAATCTAAAATTCATGTAATAAACACTGCAATACACTATATCCCATGTTATTGTTTGATGCCTGTTTTGGGAAAATAGCCCAGAAGAAAACATGTTTCTAGCTTGCAGTTTATGTGCTGTGCTCCCGGTGATTATTTTTCAGGGCATGAAGCTCTCATGTTTATTATGCACCCTCAAGCTTAAGCATACATATCATATCAAGTGTTGCCTCTGCTGGTTCAGCAGCCCTGAGAGATGTTCTATGAATGCCATTATGTTGTCAGGCTGAAATTAAATGGCAACTTTTAAAAATAAGCCTTGATGCCATATCACTAGAAACTGTGATAAAGACATTGGACAAAAAAGAAAGTTGTCGCATTGCTGTCATTAAATATACATATGAACTTGTTTAAAACCTTCAGTTACATGTAATTTGTTAGCTAATGTCAGCAAAGATTTATCTTTAACTGTATTGACACAAAGCAGACATTTTACACATGCAAACAGATATCCTGGGTCTCAGAAGTATTCTACAACACATTACTATCTCTGAGGTGCAAATTAAGTTCACCACTGAAGAAGGTATTTTAAAGTTGTAAGAAAGATTGATTTTGCAATAGCACTCATGCATGGTCACAGATGTGCAGGACTTCATAATAAATGAAAGACAAATGAAGTGAAGAGCTAGGCTGGAGATTACCATCCCTAACCCACACCTCTCAAAACAGACACTGAATGGTGTCTATGCTGCAGTTACATATCTGGTACCATCCAAAGAGTAATTCAGATTAGACTCGTCTCAGCATAAATATAATATGATGCATTAAAAGAATAAAGACTTTTGACCAGAAAGTATACTAAACTTTACTTCTTAATAATGTTTTGTACTGCTTTAGCTGACAAAAATATTAATAGAGTACAGTGAATCCATTCTTCCATGACTTCTATATTTTTCCAAGTACTATTGAAACATTGTATTTTGCCTTGCTCTTAAAGGCAATAGCAATAGAAGCATTTGGACAAAATGACCCTTCCTTTCAATTTGGTTTACAGACTATCAAGTAAAATTCAGTGTACATTTTGGTTTCTTGAAAGTGAGATGGTTTAATCAACCTAAAATGATTTTATTTTGGCCTTTTAAAAGCTGTGGGTGTGTTCTTCAGATAACTTCAAAATTGGGGTCTTTCTTGGTACTACAGCAAAAACAACTGTGAAAAAACTTAAAAATCCTTTGCATAGCACTATTTCTATTACCTTCCTAACTCTGCTTTTCATATAAGGCAGGTCCCTGTGATTTTTAAAAGGGACACTCCTTTTGCCAGTTTTTATGCTCCCACCCCCTCAAAAAAATAAAAAGCCCAGTTCCCTAAAAATTACAAATACCCTAAGTATCAGAGCAGAAGGTTGCTCAGCTCTACAGGCTGCAGGAGCATACAAGCTGGTATGCTGAAGACACCAGGGAGGAATCCAAGGTGCAGCAGTGGTGGCCAGCTGCCTTTGAAATGCCTGGGAAGGCTTTAAATGAAGACAAGGTTCTTGGTCATCTCATATATGCTAAGTAGAAATACATGCATTTTTGAAGGAGGGGGTTGGGGTATTTATCAGCAAAATATACTTTTTCATGGAAGGAGTGTCAGGCTGATCCAACAAAATTTTTCCTCCCCACCCCTCTTTGCTGCCATAGGGAGAGGAATGCAATTTTCATTTAGTTTCCTTTATAACCTCATAGATGGCATTCATGTGAAACAACTTTTGCTTCTGATTAACTAAGGAGCAGATTAGCATGTTTCAGGGATTGGCTGTCTACTGTATGTCGAGAGCACCAACCAGTGGTAAAGGAGAACTTAAACAGAATCTTTATTAATGGAGAAGAAGGGACCTTTTCTACAAAAATTTACGGATTGAATAAAGCTGTATGAAACTATTGGCTACATTACTCAACAAAGATTTAGTTGGCAATCAGTATGATTTTCAAGCCAAAAATACCCCTAACAAGAATCGAGTACAGAACCAGGTTTGCCTTCCAAAATAGTTTACAAGCAGACTTGCACATTGCCTTGCTTTAACAGTTCTGTATGTAAGTGTGTATGTAACCTGGGCTGCCTGATAAGCCTCAAAGTTCTGTAATATAATCACCTCACTGAGTGTATTTTGCTGTGTTTTGCAAAATGTATGTTATCATTTTTAAGAAAAAAAACACCTAGCCACTCAGAAAAGAGTGTAACTTATTTAAAAAATAAAAGAAAAAAGAAAAAAAAAGTGTATTCCAACCAGGAAGGTGATGCAGATAGAATGTGAAGAGAAGAATACATTAAAGAGCTAAAGAGTAGGTCGTCCAACATGTACTGATTAAGAAACAAGTATATCAGCTGCAGCTAATAGTCATATTTGTTGGGGCTGGTTTTGCAGCCACTAGTCTCCCATTAAATAAATGTTGTCTTTAGAAAAGGAATAGAAAAGAAATAAAGAGATTTCAAATGCCATAAATAAATAAACATAGGCAATGAAAGGAAATGCATTTTCATGTATTGGCAATTACTTAGGACTGGAAGCTTAAAGCAATGTGTGGGTGCTGTATGTAGGGACCAACCCTGAAACATAAGATGGGGAATCCATGTGTTTGTTCAGTATTAAAAATCACTTGATCTAGGGACAAATTGAACATTGCTTTGAAATAGCTCAGTGAGCATTTGGTGGCCAAATATTAAAAGGCACCCTGGGAAGACTTCACTTAGCATCTTAATGTCAGATAGACTTAATGTTCATTTGGCCTTTGGACTTCCAAATTGAAATCTGAGCAGAAGTGGGACGAAGGAAGGCGACCATCGCCTGAATCAAGAGTGAGACTCTCCTCTGCCTTAACATGGCTTCCTCCAGGCAGTTTTCATCCCATGGTTCTTCTTAAATGGAGCAAATACCCTCCAGTGCAGCCCAGCTCCACCCATAACCACAGTCTGAGAGGCCGCAGTGGTGCTCAAGCATCCCCCAAGTTCAGCTGTCACTAAGGAGCTCGGAATTCCCACAGTGATGCTTGTGAAACTCCTTCCTTTCTCCCTGGCCTGGGTCTGAAGCTCAGAGGCTCCCAAATTAGTTATTTCTCAGGCTCTCTGCTCTGTATCAGTTCATTAAAGCTCAAAGAGAGCTGGAGACATGAAAGCCCTAGAAACATTGGCGCCTAGAGCTATTGGCTCAGGGTTGCTGAAAAATACATTTTATGTTTGTTAAACACAGGTCTTTGGACTTTCCCTTTCACAGGAGCTGCAAACTTTCTATAATTTGTCCCAAAACAAGCAAGCAAAGAAACAAAAGTGCTGTGGAAGGAATTTGATGCTAAATGCATACCTTTCTCCTCACAATTAGTTAGGAGGACGGAAACAGCATGTCATTACCCTAGATGGTACCTTGTGGCCATCTATCTCTGAGCAATAGCAAGCGCACAGGCTGTGAGTATATCTAGCTCTGCCTCTTCTGACCCAAACCATGAGCCAAAATGCAGTTCTTGTGCAGTTTACATTAGGCAGATAAATTGATGAAAGACCTCTTTGATACAGTCCTCCTATCTGTTACAGGGAACATAGATATGACCACTTTTCACTGCCTCGCTGTAGAAGTTAGAAAGAAAAAAGGAAGAAGCAGCAAAACCAGAGGTTTCTTTTTCCCTACTAAAAGCTACTCTCCATTTTAATAAACATATTTTTTTAGTCTTCTTTCTCAGGTTGAGTGTGCTTTTCTGGCCACCTTCATGTCTTTCTCACTGCTGTTTCTGGTTCTGTCCCTGGCTGGCTGATGCCCAGCAGCAATTAAGTCAAAGGTCTGCCCTGGAGGTTTTTAACAGGCTCCTGGGAAGTCCCTTAACTTGCATAGACAAAAAATAACTTCAAGAACTCCAATTAAACAGTGGCTTTCTGTTGATTTAGCCATCATTAAAGTGACAACAAAGACGGCTTTTAGCTATTGCTTTATTTAGGTAGCAGTAACTGAAAGCGGTGACCAACAACTTCAGCCAAGTAGTAAGGTTTGTGGTTTTGTCCACTAGCTTGTCAACTGCAGGCCACTATCACAGTAGTTAGTAAAAAAAGACTGTATTCCTCCCCTGACAAAAAGCATGTAATATCAATCCTATGCTTTAAGTATAGCTCTCCAGATAGGGCTTTCTCTTGATAAAAGGCTAGTTTAGCTTGTCATGAAGTCTTTGCATACATCATGGTTTGAGGTGTCATTAAAGATTAAACCTCCTAAATTTATTCAGGTAGTAAATTAACTTTCATTTTTGCCTCCAAAGATGAAAGAGTGAATTCCCTTTTAAAATGAAGAAGGCTAGATAAGAAGGTAAATCACTACTGATAGTTTCTGACTTGAATATGGGTGGGTTTTTTCATTTAATAAGTCTTTCTTTAAAAACCAAAGTATTTATTAAATTTTGGAATTTAATATTAGAGATGAGCACAAACACTGAAGAAACCAGAGCAATTCCAAAACCTGCTTTGCTATCAATGAAGTTGTAGTGATTAATTTTGTATTCTCAGAATTCTATTATCAAACCACAACTCGATTGCCTCCACCATTTTTTTGTAGAGTTATCAGGTCTGTCTGCATGACAAATGATTGCTGTGCCAGACCTTTGATCAACCCTTCTTTATCCAAAGCATACCAAAAAAATCACAGGAAAGAGGTAACGTTTCTGTAGAAACCACTACGTATAAACAAAATTTTACCACTTTATCAAGTGACATTAGTCCCTCTAAGTAAGTCAAGCCATTTCAGAAGAAAATAGCAGAAAGCTGTCAGGTAGTGCAGCAACACGAATCTGAAAATTAATTACTTCATGTCAGAGGCTATTCTCAACCAAATTGTAATGAGACAGGGCCAAGTCCCTGCTTCTCAGATCTGTGCTGCCTGTTAAGATACTCTAATTGACTCATTAAGCCTGACCACACAGTGTTTGTCATCAATTCCAGAGACCTTAGTGAGTGCACCTGAGTGATGCTCCTCTCCCAAATCATGACGAAGGGCAATGCACTCACCACCACTACTTAGTGCTGCATCAGGCTGCAGATAGAATGGCAAAGTGTTCACAGGCTGAAGAAACACTCACAGTTCAAAAAAGACATTCCCCATCCTCCCCAGGAAAAGACAGGTGTTTAGATGAAAGTGTTGCATAAGATACATATTTGACTATACCAAGATACAGCAGATGGAATGCCTTACTAGGAAATTTGCTTAGAGTAGACCTTGTTTAAAATATAACTCATTGGTGATAAACACTGATTCCCTACAGGCTGTTGAAGCAAGATGGAAAGCTCTCATGTTTGTGAAGTGGTACCAAAGACCGGCTACCATTCCAAACACTAAAAAGACCATGCAAATGCAAATGTTTGGAAAAAAACAGCAGCTGAGGATGAATTTTGATTAGGACTGGATTCTTACTTTTATTTGTAAGACATAGGGAATAGGAACATGAATGGAGTCGCACCATACCACAGGGAGTTCAAGGAGCATCCTGCCATGGCAGACTCCTACCTGCCCATACAGAGAAAGGTGGGTAACGCTGTGCTATGCTCCCCTGAGTGGAAAAGAGTCAGTGATAAGCTAGCTCTGACTGCCACTGCAGAGGGAGAGACAACACTTTTCTCCATCCTTATTTCTCAGCTGTTTGGGGGAGTTATTGCCATGCTAGGTTTCCTACTGAACAATCCTACTATTCTCTCCTAGGTGTTTGGAAAGTGACTTCTTGCTAGCCCTATCTAGAGGGTTGTTTTTTCCCTCCTTTTTTTTTCCAAAACAATTCCTATTGGGAGTTCCAGTTTGGGGAGGGTGTACCTATCCAATTAAAATAATTCTTTTATGCCTTCTGATCTGGCAGATCTCAAAATCCTTTCCACAGCACAGAATAAACTGTAAGGCATTGCGTCCAAGTTACTGTTTTAGTTTTCCATCCATTATCTCCTTGTTGCAGGGAAGACATAATCCTTTCTCCAAGGCATCTAACATGGACAGGTACGTGACAGACTGTCTGTCTGGAAGACAACATCAGTCTTCCAGAAAGTGGTACAAGCAGTCTTTCTCTACGGATTTTGCAATGCTAAGCAGACACAGTTCTTTTTCTGGAGGCAAAGGTGAAGGATGTTGCTATTGATAAAAGACAGGTTGTTATGGATTGTCCACTACATTGATGTTGACCAAATAGAAACTTCAGAGATTGCAATAGCCACTGTTTCTGTAATTTACCTCTCCTATGCTGCCATCACGTGTGGATCGTTGTTCCCCGGTGTGTTGCAGTTTGAATACTTAGGTTTCTAAGTTCCATGTTGGTATATTTAAGGTGCAATCAAACTGAAAGTTCCTTTAACTATGTATTAAACACATGAACTAATTTTAGTGTTATAGATATATCCGGACACATAATAGTGGCATAGTGTATAACAAAGCATGGTATATTTGCTTTGTAGCATGTAAATGAATCTTGCACGTGAAACTTGTAAACAACTACCATCTCAAGTCATCTAATTTACTTCATTTTCTTCTATCTACAACATAGCTGCTTATGTTCCACACAATGTGTGTCGGGTACCTATTTCTGCTCAGTCGGGCTTGGAGTTCATGCAGTATCTTTCATTTTTCTGAACAAGTGAGGTTAATGCAAATGAGAGAGTCAACTACCCAGCTGAGCCTATGAGCATCACCAAAGCATCCTATGGCTTTGATAGTTGTGTACTGATGTGTATTGTACATATGCTGATACAAGGGTTTGGTCTGATAAACTTCCAAAAATCAATAGAATTTTTTTCTTTTTGTCTTTTGAGTTTCCCAGGCTACTAAAAGCCTATTGTTTTGACAGTAACCTGCTGGCACTTCAGAATAAGTTTTTGATTTTTAGTGGTACAGATTTTATTGTATGGCTTTCAGGCAGCTAGCAATAGCTCGGCATTAATGTTTGTGTTCAAATGACTGGAGAAAATTTCTTTCTAATATTGCTTGTTTATCTTAATAAGGATGCTGTTGTATTACCTGGTGGCTTTAAGGAGAATGATGAGGAACATGGCATGGTACAGGAAAATCATGGGACTCTTTTAAGATAATACTCATACCCCAGGAAAGCAGTGTTCTGGAAGAAAGAAGCAAGCTTTTTGCACCAGGAGAAAGGAGCATACTAATGTCCCTTGAAAGAGAATGGACAATTTATTTTTTATGAGGAAAGGGGAATGCATGTCCAGATATGCATGTATTCTATTAAACAAAGAAATATTAATTTTTTCTAAATTGCTGAGCACTTGGAGGTGAAAAATTTTAGAGCTTATGCAGCCCAACAGGCTGACAGACTGCATGATACCGTATGGCACCTTCATTCAGTATCCTGAGTGAGCAATAGCTTATCAAACACATGGGGTGAGATTTTTTTCTCTCTTAAAATGACAGTATTATATACTCACCTCTGTGCCCAGTTCACAAGGGATATAATTCTGCAACAGTCCTGCATATGCCACTTTACACTTTAATAAAAGTTGTAGAAATTATTGCTTTTAGCCTGCAAGTACCCTGGCTGTGTTCCCAGTATCTGGCAATGTGGCGGCTGTCACATCTGCACTTACCTCAGTTTCATGACCTCTTTAGACATGGAAATGCTTTGTCAGATATGACTTTACTTTGGAAAGAGTTTCTAGGGAGAATCAGATGCAAACAAGTACAGTCAGCCAGCTGAGAAGGGGTAAACGCAAAAAAAAAAACCAAAACCCTGAGAGCATGCATTACTTCAAAAGTACATTGTCAACACACGATCCCAGTAAGTCTAGTATGTTGACAGATAGAAAATCCCTCTCAGTTAACAGAAAATTGAACAATTATTTTTCAAGAACTGACAAACTACTGAACTGCATGATATTCTGCAAGAAAAAAATAGCACTTAACCTAAGGATAATGTGTGAAAAAGTGGCTGTAAGCAAACAGAGTCTGACAGACTACAGGATAATATATACTGAGGTAAAAAGGAAAATTTATGGATCACAACTCCTTTAAGATACAAGAGGTAAACACGATGCTGAAGCAATACATCAACCATACAGGACACCCAGCTCAATCCAGAATATTGTATATTTTGGGTCCTGACTGGAAACCGGGTTTTGTTGAGTCTTCTAAAAGACTTTTTTTATGGCAGTAATTAGCTTAAAGATGAAAGCATTATTTCTGCCTCTGAATTGATTGACTTCTGAGACCGAATGGTGAAACGCACAGCATCACATTGTAAAGGAGCTGGCCAGTAGACCAAGAAGCCTTTGGGTTCTGGCATGATAGACTATATCTATAGAAGTAGTTATTAGCTAATGACTTGTATTGCAAAATAATATTTTATTATACAGTTTTCCATATCTGTCCTAGCTACAAGACCAGTTCAGTTTCTAGCCTTTGTGAAAATGTTTAGAATCACTTTCTCTATCAGCCAAGTCAATATGAAGAGTCTTGCATCCCTGCCTGAGGCACTGCCACTCTCTTGGCATACTGGAAAATGAGACAGAGAAAAGGTCCAGGTTCAAAATAGTAATAAACAAAAAACAGCTGCTGATTTTGTAAATGTGCCTTGCATGGAAGTCCAACAGAGAAACAATGGCAATGTAATTTTTTATGCCAAGAGATATGGAAAAGATATACCAAGTAAAACTAAGGGAAAATCACTCTCTAGTAACTCCTTTAACATCAATCTGTTGAAGTGCTTTTTGAATCCAGAGAGTGTCTCTTGCATCTGGAGATGATGGTGTTAATGCCCAAAACCAAGAATACCATGTAGTATCCATGGTAAGACTCATATGGCTGCAAACATTTCCATGTGAGGTCACCTTAATTCTCCCATTAGGTGCATATGACATCCAGTTGGAAGTTTGATGGGCTGGCACTTTGTAAGTTGAGAAGGACAAAAACCATGGGCAAGTGAAGTAAAGGAAATATGTAAAAAAAACCAAAAAACAAAAAACAAAACCAAACCAATAATCTTTCCAATATAAATCAATTTGGAATAAACTGCTGAAATCTTTTGTTGGAGGCATTGAAAAGCGAAAAGCAGTAGCTCAAAACATTACCCTTTTATGGATGTTTCTCCTAGTCTGTTTTAAAATGTTCTCAATCACATTTTAATTAAAATTTTCTTTTAAACAAACTTTCTGCAAGTGAAAATGCCACTCAAAGATTCTTAATAGCTCTGTCAGTGCAATGCTAGCCTGAGAGTTTGGCACCTTTGGCGATAAGGATGAATATGGAAGCAGGGTCCTCACTATGGGCTACTTCTGCCTCTTAGCGAGATTTGCGAGGTTGAGAAGGGTTCCTAAGAGCATTAGGGATATGTGAAAGAAGAAAGACAGGGGATTAGCCCCAGAGAATGCAAGGCTAAGGTTTGTCAAGAAATGAAGCAGATGACTCTCAAGAAGACTGCGGAGCTGGGTGTAATTCTGATAGAGAAGGGCAGAAGCAGGAGTTTAAGAAGCGAGTCACTATTTCCCCCCTCCCAGCCCAGCTGATAAACCAAAAAAATGAGCAGCTTTAAAATTAAAGTATGCTGCCAAAGACCTGAACTGGGAACAACTTGTAGACTTTATATAAATCTTCTTAAGACCTTAACAGAGAGTAGAACTTAAAAGGCGGGAATTATTATATGTGAGATTTTTTTCCTCCACTTGGATCCCAAGCTGCCTCAGGCCCGAAAGACTTAACTGTTCAAGGAGAGTATCGGACAGGTAGAAAGGTTTGAAAATGATCATAATATCCACTATCCTTTAAAAAACAAGTAATTGAATTGTTCAACATGCTTGAAATAGCAAATATGCCTTAAGTTTTAGTGAACTAGGATGTTTAGAAGTTCATGGGTTAGACATTTGTCTACTACACTGTGTTTCCACCTTTTGTAATACTACTACATCAATTCTATGATGGCACAATCAAAGGCAGGAAGGCATGAGAAAGAAGAGTTCTTTTTTGGTATGAAAACAGCAAGTTCAGTGTGAAATCCAAAATCATTTCTAGCATAATTACCTTCAAATAAGTCTTGCTTCTTGACATTAGAAAGGTAACCTATGCTCTGATAGACCCACTTACTGTAAAGGCATAAATGCTCCATTATAGATACAAGGTAGAGCAGCCTCCATATACCCTAACGCCTCCTGGGAGTGTGCCCAGAAACCAACACTCTCACTCACAGTACTGCTCTCTCAAAGCATATTAAAAGGATACAGAATTTAGCCCATGTTCAATAACGAATTTTATAATGAATATCACCTCTGTATTTTCCCCAAATCTAGCTGTTTTTATTTAACAAAACCATGCATAACTCTGTGTATATATGAAAAAGTGAGAGAGAATGAACTACCTGCAGAAACTCCAAGTTAAAGAAATGTTGCTTGTATCCCCAAAGGCTTGCCCTGTTTGAAACTTGACTCCTGGAGATTTAACTTTAGAAACAGCACTGGAGAATGTTGATGTTCTGTCGCTCTTGAACACCAAATGGTTTAGGCTTGGGAGCTTGTGAGAGCAACTGTTTCTTGCCTCACCCAGCAAAAGCATGTTCTGAACCTTACTGAGGTGAAAATATGACTTGATTTTTTCAAGGGCATTCATCGGTGTCAGAAGAAAAGTAGGGGTAGAAAAGGGATCTGGCTTTGCAGAGCTCTTCTGACCACTCCCGCCAGCTCCAAGTTTTCTCAGACTTCTAGTGATGTAGATTAATCTCTAGGGAAAAGTATAATGAAGCAGCCTGCCAAATCAGTAAGATTCATAGAACTAACATTCCCTCATACTGAAGTAATCACCACATTTTTTATAAACTTAGCTGTTGAACAGGCAGCCCCAAGCACATAAAGATTTCAGAGGCCTCCAGAGCTGGTGCAACAGAGAGAAGACATGTATGTTCTCCCCATTGTAACTGCAGTACCATGAAGGATGGGGCCAAGATGGTGTTCGAAGCAAACATTTTTGAGGCTCAAGAATACCCCACTTTGCACAGCTCTGCTCCTTATAGTGGTGTCTCTTACATTTCATATTGTCATTAAGAAAACTGCTTCCCTTGGAAAAGAAACAGTGGGAAATGAGACAACAAGCTCTGAAAAAAAAAAAAAAAATTGCTTCCCACTTCTTCATTGAACAGAGTGCTGTGTTCAGCCAAGGATCACATTTCTGTGACTGTGACTCTTATGCTACTAAATTCTTCAGTGCTAGTTCAGTAATACAGTGAAGAAAGTGATGCAGAAACCTAAGACTGACAGCTATTTGGATGCTTCTGGCTGCGAATATTGCCTTCAATAAACCCCTTCATGCTCATATGTTGCTGATCTGCGAGCCATTCCTGTGACTTCCACTGACTAGTCTTTTTCTATTTATAGATCTGTTCTCCAAATTCAGTAAATTGTTATTATTGGAAACTTAGGCAGTCTTTGCTATGATACTGCTGGTGCAGTAATACAAACATAATTCAATCGAATTTTCTGAAATTAATGTTTAATGAATAATCATTGCATTGCATATTAATTCAAAGTGCAAGCAATATGTTAACATAGACAATGCTAAAAGAGTGGGGGCAGACCTAGGTTCTTCTGTTGTAAAGATATTAAAGATCTGTAACAAAACTGTACTTGTACCATATTTGTTTTAGTTCCTCTGTCATTTCTGTTTTGTATTTGTCTCAGCTACCACCAATCAACTGTACTTATAACTCAGTATAACCCACACTCTTTATCTATTTACAAGAAATGTAGGCAATAAATCTTTTTTTCAAACAAGTTTAACATCAAAATAAAAAGGAAGAATGGGAATGGAACTGCTGCTTTGCAGTAAGACAGTGGGAAGGTAAGGAAAGGGCAGCAGAAATTAAATTACTTTCTGAGGTTTCAAGGAATATTTCTTCCTAAACTCCCAAAAACCCACTCCAGATCCACCAATGCACTTGTCAGAAGTGGCCTAATACTTTATAGGTCTGCTTTCCTAAAGCTAATTCCATATGAGCATTAGGGCAATTATGAGAATGTACTGGTAACAACTGAAAACTCGCAGTGAGTTCGGACAAATGAGGAAAGATATAGGTGAAGGGAAAACCAACCTTCTAAAAATCCTTTTGAAACACAACTCCTGTATGGCATTATTTTTACCTTTGACTCTCTGGAGCTTCAAGAAGAAAACACCATCTGCTAAGAGCATAAATAGAGCAGGGAAATAAAACTGTATCTGGAAAACAAAGCCCTCTTCTGTAGTTGTGCATCTTCAAACAGCTTCTCCGATGCTTTCAGCTTCCCTTTAACATTCCGTATTAAATCCATGCAACAACTGACTGCTCAGTAGATCTCACAGTCATTCTCCTGCTCCCTCTTACTTATCACTTAAATAAAAACTAATTAACTGCTGGGGGGCGGG
>JAVJGG010000059.1:12703243-12715790 GCA_035590195.1 Aviceda cuculoides
CTTAAATAAAAAATAATTAACTGCTTCCCCCCCCCCCCCCCAAGAATTTACAAATGAGAGCAGTGGATAGCCTGTGCTTGCCATTTTTTGGATGCATGCTTTCCCTCTCTTCTGGAGGAAAGTCCCTTCCCATGTACAGTAGAAGTAAATGGCATACTGCTTATATTTATTGACCTTGATGATGTTGTGTATCCTTACAGAGGTAAAATTTAACAAATTACAATTACAAGATATGTTTCTTATACCTAAGGCAACTAACAGAGAAGAAGTCAGAGAATTAAATGTTTCCTTTACATTAAGAATGGAAAACTAGTAGCCAGTTGTTTGTTGCTCACTGACCTGTGATAATTTAACTGGCATATAGTGATACTTTTGCCTCAAAGGGTTATTCTTGAATGCCACATTAAATTGCTGTGGCAAACTATAGATAGCCTAGAAATGCCCCAAAGCCTGCAGTGTACACCACTCCAAACACACACTACTATTCACTCAAAGATGCATCAAACTTGAAAGGCCGATATGATCCACTATTTTCCTTCCCTTGCCCTTTATAATACTCTCTGCTGCTTTCTTAGTCTACTGATTGTTTTCTTGACACACTTTATTCCTTCCCCTAGCCTGTCTGTTATTCTCCAACATTGTTGTCTTACCAGTAATACCTGAAGTTACACTGAGCAGCAGTTCTCTGGTAATACATGTTGTTTTTTCCTTAGTAGAGATTTTGAGACTTTTTTTACTTTTGTTTCCTTCCTTTTCTCTCCCCCTTTACTGACCCTGTTTATCTACCCGTCACTAATTTCAGTTTGAGAAGGAAATCCATAAAATAGCATCTCTCCCATATTGTCTTCCTGAATCCTGCCTGAAACAGCACACACTAGTGTAACATTTGGAAAGCAATGTTACAACCCCATTTTTCTCGGATTCTTTTTCTTTTATCTTCGCTATTTACGGAACTCTGAGACATGCTCTAAGCTAATGTTGCCATGGTGTTGTCTCAGATTGGGTCTGGCGTCCTCCCAGGGAGGTGTGTGGGTAGCTCTCTTCCTTAAGTTTAAAGATGCACCATTGACATTTTTTTCCCTCATGGCCATTTCAAATGAGTAGAGAAGAACAACCAAACCATCAAACAGATTTCATTGAGCAGGGGTCAATCCAACATCTGCCTTGTGTGCACTGTGCCTGGATAAACACTGATATATTCAGCACTGATATATTCTGATGCTGCCATTATCATTTCATGTATTTTACAAACAAAGAGCTCATAGATGAGATGAGGGATTAGCAGGGCATATGGATTTCTTTCTTCTTTTTGATGCAGGTGGTTAATCCTCCTGAAGATGGTTCTGAATTTTTTCTTTAGCTGATCCTTCTCACCTCTACTTAACCAACATACATTTTAACAAAAATGTTGTTCACCTTCCCTAACCTGGAATTCTAGAATTTATGCATATTTTAGACATAACTATTTATAAAAATATTATATTAATGAAAATACTTTAACAGTTTACAGCACTCTGTAAGAGTGCTTACTTTTTTTTGGTAATATATTAAGTTCTCAAAAGCTGCTGTAAACATTTTAATTTCATGACAAACCCTAAGATTTTCAATCCTATTTTCTGAAAACAAGGAGTGCTTCACTTAATATTTTTGATAAAACTGTATTTTAATAGAAAAAGCTCTAGGATGTAGTGCTTGTTAAAATATGTCAAAGTCTAGCAAAGACATGATAATAACCAAGCCTTTGCTGTATGATATTATCCATTCCGTTATGGCTTGTGCATTAAAATATCTGCCTATTTTTGTTATTCAATCTAATTATGCAATAGCTTCCTAGGAAATGTTTTTTGCTGAGTAAATTGTTATGGAAAGCAATTGTTCACTACCACCAGCATTTCTGTCCTCAGTGCTGTTTTATATGCTTCTCTACAAACAGAATTTATAACTGAAATAACGTAAGGCTATCTTGCCATGAAAAAACATGTACTAACCTGAGAACTGATATTTTAATCTCAATTGCACCTGAAAAAATGGCAGATTTCTGGTATTATATTTGACTTCTGCTGTTTTAACTTCTGACCCTTGTGTTTCAACATTAGCTGTCTTACCTGACTACAGCAATCTCAGGCTTAGCAAAAAGAGAGAATGTTACTAGTAGGATCTGAAAGTTTGAACTTTTTTTTTTAAAATAGGTGTGTCTGCAAAAAGTGGAAAATGCATTTCCATATTAATGAAAGTAAAGATTAAAAAATTCTGAGGGCTGTAAACATCACTTTGAAAGCTGCTGGTAGGGAAGATGATACAGTCACAATCCTCATCCCTGCATTTTTATTGATAAGGAGATAGGTCAGAGTGAAACACTACAAATCTTGCAGGCTTTTGATGATTTTTACTGGTGTCAGAAGTTATGTTAGTTTTACATTAGCTCACTTCTAGTTTTTGTGCACTTTAGTATTACGACTGAACGCTGTTGCTAGAGCTGACTGGCAGAAGACATGCTCTTACCTGTCTTCTTCCTCTGCCATAGACCCTCTCCTGTATGTTTTTTTTTAAGCATTTTGGCAAGTTAGCTAATTGATGAGTATTCTGCAAGCCAAGTATTGTGCTGGGTATGAGCACGCAGAATTTAATTAAGGAGTTCCCACATCACCCACCTCTAAAGGCAGGAGTTAACCCCAGAGAAGTGGGTCTCACCAATTCCATTTCGCTGCAGTCCCTACTGGGTTAAGCAGCCACATTCAGTATGAACTGCATTTCCCCAGAGAGAGGGGAATGCAACCCTCTGTGCAGCTGCTCTCAGAGGCTTTTTTGACCAATTTCAGATCCTACATAAAGATAAAACAGAAATTGTGGCAGTTGTCTTTACACAGTGCAGAGAATTTGGATGGGTTTTATCATGTTCAGATTCAGGGAGGATCTTCATCTGTATTGGAGCCTGCAGCAATAGACAAAACAAGACAGAAGCTATTGAAGGAAAACAAGAGAAAATGCATGGAGAAGATAAGTGTTTGCTCAATAGCTTATAGTGAAATGCAGTGTAAAACCTGTTCATATGTACAAATAGCCTTGAAATGGGGTGGCTGCTGATGGACACCTCTTGCTTGGGGCATTCAGCATAAAAGGTTGAAATGCTTTATACATTTAATTTTTCAGATGGCAAGTTTACAAAAATGAAGCCAAACCAAAAGAATAATATAAGCATGGAAAAGATTACATGACATTATTGAATTACTTATTGTTCTTTTCCCAGAATCTTTTAATCTCCCTACAACTTGCATTGCCTGATCACATAATACTGTGGTGCCAGAGCTGAAAATATCTTCAGTAAGTTTTAAAAGACTTTGTTGTTTTACAAAGCAAAAACGCAGGAGTGTACTAGGTGTAAGTGGCAAGGTGCAGGCGGGGGGGGGGGGGAGTGCTGCAGAGTGGCCTCTATGAGAAGAGACCAGGGACTGCTCCATGCTGGACACAGGCAGTTCCAGTCAGCTCCAAAATGGAAGGAAGACCTTTTGGTTCTCATCACATTATAATTCAAGTAATGAAAGTTTGCTAATGGATCTATGACTTTAAAGGAAGTCACAACAAGAAGGCATCTGCAAAAGGTGTTCAGGTTGTGATACGGTTTTTGAGTGGTCCTCAAGTGACAGTGCATGACAAGTTGTGTGGCTGCGCCTCTGTACCTGTTCTTGCAAACTTTGATTTGGAAATAGAAAGAAAAATTTAGTCCTTAATTCTATAATCTAATTTTCTTCCTTTGTGGTTTCTCATAATTCAAACCTGATCAACTGAAAAGGGGTATTGAAAAAGTGTGCATCTCATCACTCAGTTCAAATCACTGCTTTCTTGTTACTGATCTTTTGCAAAACTAATGCTGCACATTAATATCTACCTAAAGAATTTTCTATCTACCTAGAAAGGACTCAGGAACTCCATTGGTCTCTAGAAATCGTTACAAAGGGAAATTCAAAGAATCATGTGTTCATCTCAAAGTATTGGTACTTATCCTACTTCTAGTTGCCTAAGTCTACCCAAGACATTTCTAGCCCAATTTTGCAATCAATTGAAGAACTCCCAATTCTGGTTCCAGGAATGATTATCTGCAGTAATTTGTATTGTAAAATGAAAAACAACTTTTCAAAACCCAAGGTTTTGTTCTGATTGCATTTTTTTGTTCAAAGCTCACAATTGCATTTTCATTTCTATATGTCCAGTTCCAATTGCCTACACTGAGCTTTGATATTCAGTTCAGCAGACAAAATGCCCACACTTAAAAATCAGAGCTATTTCAAATTCTGCCAAAAAAAAAATTACAAACAAGCTTAAGAGTCCAACTCTGTATTTTTTCATTCACACAAGTAGCTTTGGTTGATTTTAGTGGCACTCCTCATAGAATTAAGAATCTCATGACTTGGAAATCACAGGTCGCAATGGTGTCAGCTCATTTAAAATGCAGGTTAGGAATCTGACACATTTTCCAAACTGCAATTTAGAAAGGAATATTTTCTAAGATATATTTTAAGCTGTGTTATCTTTCTTACATCTTGGAGTTAAAAATGTGTTAAAAATGTGGCAGCCCAAAAGTACAAGTCCTTGTCACTTTATATTATCCAGTAATTTTAAGTATTTTTAATTAAAATATAATAGTATTCAGTACATCACAAATAATTAGTCTGCAGTTATAAAAAGAAATCTGTTATATAGTCCATAACGAAAAAATATTTTGGAACTGTGTGAAATATAATGAGCACTGCATACTGCAGAGCAAGGTGGCCTCAACTGCAGTGTTTAATCACTTAGTCTTTCCAAAAGAACAGTAAATGGACTGTTTTGTTGTACATTTCTTTTTTTTCTTTTATTTTTCTTGGTAAGTGTGTATCTGTGTCAGCAGTTGTATTAAAGATGGCACAGAATTATGCTTTTTGTATTGGGCTGCAATTTTTGTGCTGCTCTTTAGTTTATGGGGGTGTTATTTCTGTGCTCTTTAGCTCCAGAATAAGGTATCTATCAGAAAGAATTTCAGTCCTGTGTCTGCGTATAGTTACACCCCTTAGCTTGCTTTGTGTCTCATCTGAAGCAACTGCTTTCTACTCCTCCACACATGCAGGTTTCTCTCCTATGGAAACCTAGATAGAGTGGTAAGTGAAGCTTTCTGCATGCCCTGATATTACCCCGGTGTGGAGGCAGGATCTTATCAGGCCACAGAAGCTCCCACGCGCTTTGTGCTCACTGCTCTGGATATAGCCTTGGGTATCTAAGCGCTGCAGATAAGTGCTGAGACCTTGAATTTGATTTGATATTCTATGGGAAGCAATTGTAAAGAGCAAAGGATGAGCTTAATGTGCTCCCAGGAGCAGTGCTGCTGAGGAGACGTGTGGTTACATTCTCTATTAGCTGGAGTTTCCCAAGTGTTCTGCTGCTTGGGAGAAAAAAATTCAAGGCCTCAAAGAAATAATGTCCTTTTAGGAAGTGTGTACACAGGCGCACAGTAGCTATACAGCCGGAAGACTTGGTCAAGGGGAAATTTCTCATATTTTTCCACTAAGCACAATTATTTTCTGCTGAAGTTTCGTCTTTTTAGTTTAACCTTGTATTATTTGACTTTTAAAAATGCAGTGACTAAACCCACTATGTTTTCTGTTTACCACTTCAAATTGCTTCTAGTTAAATCTTTGTAAACATCAGAAGACTGAAATGTCTGATGAAATTAATAGGTAAGATTATAGGTGGTTGTTTTCATCTAAGAATGATGTCATTGCTACCCATGTAATTGTTTTGCAGCGTGTGCTCCTTGGAAAGCTGCAAATGGAAATACACAAACTGCTCAGCAGGATCACAAGGAACAAGGAATGAATCTCAGAGGAGCTCATTGAGGGCTCTTTGTGGAGTCATGCTATATTAGGTAATTTCTCATTTTCACTATCATTTTCACAAATTCTTGACACAAACCCAAACAAATCCATGGAAGTAACTACAAGCCAGTTCTACCAAAGTCATTCCATTATCCAGTTTTTCCTTCTGTGTTTTGTATCACCTGATAGCAAACTAAAAAAAGCCCAAACACATTATGTCATAAGAATGCACTCAGGCCTGCTACCACCGTGGTGGTTAGGCAGAGGAAGGGAGTGCAGCAGAGACCAGAGAAAATTGTAAGTGATTTGAGATATAAAACTCTAGCATATTTAGCATGTATACACAGAACAAATGCCTTTTCTACATTTGAAAGCATAGAACATGTTCTTTTTAAGTTACAGAAATGTAAGCATTGAGATACTGTACTTGTAATCTCCAACCAAGATGAAAAATGTGGTGGACATAGAAGACAAGTTTTGATTAATAGTCTGGAAAATAAACCCCAACCAAACAAAAAAATCCCTATTAACTGGTGTTAGGTTCTCACAGTCCAGAAATATCTGCATTTAGATTTATAATGATTGCCTTTCAGTTAGAGCAAAACAAACCAGCACTGCTTAGCTAATATAATGTTGCTGTTCAACCTGTCAAAGTTCACTACACCAACCAGCAGACTGTTTGGTATTGAACCTGCAGTCTATCAAGCTCAGAAATCAAGAGTTTTACGTACCAGGTGACAAATGGTAATGGAAAGGAAGAGGATCAGAAACAACCCTCAGAAGAAAAGTAGCTGACACAGAGAGCCAAGGCAGCACTGACATGTTGGCAAACATGTGCTTGCAGCAAAAGTGAATTCAAAAACTTAACTGCAAAATTTTTCATTCATTGCTCAAACATGTCATAGAAAAATAATTCAGCTTAATAATGTGTGGATTTTTTCTTTTGCAGTTTTCATCAGACTTTAGAGAACGGATTTTCAAACACTGTTCTTTGTCTTACGTATTCTAATTTTGCTTTATATTATAGAAAATCAAAATACAGTCTTGTTTCTACCACCCACACTCTCCTGAAACATTGTGTACATCCATTAATCCTGACATCATGGTTATGTCTCAGTTTTGTGTTTAGAAGGAAGCTATTAGTACATTCATATTCCTCAAAAGAGCATTTGTAGCTTACCTTCATTTTCCCTTTGCACTTACCTACTCATTTTGTTCAAGTTCCTTCGAGTCCTGCTAGCTTCTCAGTGAGATCACCTAAAACAGAGATAAGTAGAGATAAAACATACCCTGTTATTAAATAATTCTCCATAATAAAATAATCCAGAATAGTGGTACAGAGATTAACTTCTCCTGTCAGTCAGAAGATCATGAGGTGATAGACAAATGAAAGGATACACGGTAAGAAGAAAAAGAAAGCCAGAACTCCGAGGTAATGAAAACTTCCACACTGCTGGATTTGGACCATGCTCGTGCTATTTGGTATTCACTGACTTCTCTCGCACTTCTGTTCCATGCTGTCAGCCAGTAGCTCCTTTGCTCAAAGGTTTCCTTTTTTTTTTTCCCCAGCTGTGCATCTGTGAAAAGTCCTCCACACAGTAGCATTTTGATTAACCTCAGCACTAATTTCATAGTACTAAAAAGTTCATAATATGAAAAGGGAAGAATCCAGTAATAATGTTTTTTTTAAAAATCTTGAATATGGGCAAGGCTCAAGCTTCTCAATGACTAAAGTACTCTCTAAGGGAGCTCCAGAGTTATGTGAATACATATTAATTTCTGCCACAGATGTTGGAGGAACACCTGCAGTTGGAATGATTCCCACATATTACAAAACCAAAATAAGTAGAAAGGTGTTGGTTTTGTATGGCTTTGACTGTGTGGTGTGGTTGGTAGCTTCAAGGAATGAATGAGAGAATGTGATCCCATCATGGCCTTGGCATAATGATGGTGTCGTTACTTAGTAGGGAGTTGCCCAAGTGAAAGCTGAGTACAAATTTATTTGTAGAAAAGTCTACACAGAGACAGGTGAGGAAAAAAATGTTTCCCATGTAATTTAAAAAACATAGCATTCTATAATTAAAAGCATAAGGCAATGTTTTGAGAACTCACCCATGGTGCACAGGTGTGAAGAAAAGTTGCAGTAAAACAAGAAGTAGTATCGGCAAAAGAGAATGTGATTGCCGTTGATGACAAAAGTTTTGGTTAAAATTATTGCAACCTGCCACATTTCCACTTTAAGATTGTAATTTCATATATGACACTGAGGACAAAGAAATGTCTTGCCCTTAAACTGTTTCTTTGATTCACTTTCACTGCAATTCACATTTTCTCTGTGGTAACCAATCAGCCATTAGAAGATACATTCTCTCCACCATCATCTTCTGCACAGAGTCTTAGGGGAACATTGCTTTTGAAAAACATGGTGGAGAGACAGGCTGCACTTGTTTGGGGTTTTTACACTATGGAAACTATGGAATTTGTGATCCCTTTCCAGGAAATAATCCGCATTATTTTAGAGAACACATTTAATGACAATACTTAACAAAAAAACACATGCACACTTTCTAGTTCAGCAAAACCTGCAAAAAATGGATTCTTTTGTTGGAAGATGGCATGGCATTTTCCCCCTCTTGTTTCTCTGTAAATATCATGTGAAACTATTCAGGATGTGAGGTAGCTGAGATGACAGTAAGTGGATTTGTTTGCATTATGATAGGGGAAAAAAACATGCAAATTCTAATAATCTCTGACTTCAAAGCTTTCAGGGTTTCTCTTTTTTATTTTTTTAAAGACATTTCTCTTCCTTGTCCCCATCCTTGTAGCCCTTTTAGCTAGGGCTAAGGAGCAACTCTATTACCCTATTAGCGCAAGCCAGAGCTCCACCTTCTGTGCTAGTATCTTGCTACACTGCTGGTTGTGCTGTTAATCAAAACCAAAAGCAGGCACTTTGTTGCCAGAGTTCAGGTTTTTATCATGAGTCTTGTGACTTTTGTTGTTTCTGCTTCAAAGCCCCTCACTGTCAAGAGGGAGCTCCGTGGCACAGGATCACGTCGATTTGCCCGGTGTGGGTGGTGACATGGTGTCAGGCTGGTGGCAGGGAGCAGTGTTGCCCTGCAATGTACGTAAGCCCCAGCAATTTCGGTCTCTGACCTATGGATCAGGGTTAGTTATTTTCCACTGCCCGGCAATGCTGTAACTCCTTCCCCCAGGAGCAGGTGTCGACAGGTGTAACAGAGTCACAAGGCTCTTCAAAACCTGAGTACTCCTCCCCTATTACTGTGCTTGAGATTCCTGACATTATTAGTGCCTGCAGGGTGCGAGCCGAAATATCTCAAGCAGAGGTAGCTGCTCAGAGGCACTGACTGGAGGTGCGATCACGGGAGCCTTATGGGTTTTTAATCTGGGCCGTTTGCTCATCTCCACCTCACAGACAAATATTTTTATTAATAAAGCTATATGAATAGAGGAATGAAGAATGACACTGAAATTAAAATGAACAACATAATATAAAGGCAACTTTTTCCAGCCCTCTAAGTAGAACTGTGTTAGTGAGAATTTATAACAGTACAGGTTTCTGTTTTATTACAACAAGCATTAGTATGAGTGCCTGCATGCTGAACATTTGTAAAATAACATTGTCTTCAAGGGTGCACCATTATACTCTAAGCATTAGTATTATTTTAAAAGAAACTGTATTGCTTTTAACATTTTCATTATGTATAGAAGTCATAATGAGACACAAAGCTGTGTTTGCTAATATGTCTGTTCTGTTTTTTCACAGAGCAGAATTTTAAATATTTACAGCAGTAAGTGTTTATGTTCAGGAATTTTGCTTTGACATTGCAAATTCCTTAAATAAGGTTGAAAGACACTTTAATTCAAAGCCTAGGAGTAAAATGCAGTTGACTTACAGTCTTAGCTTTTGTTGTACCTTACATGAATCTACCAAATGATATCTGTTTTCACCTTCCTGTGCTTGTTTCTCTGATCCTCGACTGAAAAGTGACTAACCCAACAAAGCACCCCGCCAGTGTGGCAGTGAAATTATTGGTGTCTATTCATGGAAAACGCCTGAAAGCTGTAACTGTCCAAAAGTGTACTGAGTATCAGATTTGTAATCCCGCTCTGCTGACAGCTTAACTGTTGCTTCTGAAAAGGAGTTTGCAGCACAGAGAGAAGGAAAAGGCCTCACGACAATCTGCACAATCCTGCATTATTTACTACCTATCTGTATAGCACAGCTTCAGCTGGCAGGGAGAGTTAGGGCTGAGAATGAGAGATGCATACCACTGCTGTGAGAAATGTAAATAAGATTAGAGTTGCCAGGCCCTGCTGAGAGGTAAATTTCTTTTCCAGAAGCTGAACACACCTTTTCTTTGAAACAGCATCTTTGTACGTGGGAACTGCTAGTCTGCATCCACCTGCCACACTTAAACCCTGGACCTTGTAAATAATCTCCACTCATTGAGCGCAGCTATGACAAAAAATGTAATGTCTTCTTGTTCTACATGTCTAAGAACTAATCTTCCCTTGGCAGCGAACTTGCAGTCTGTCAGCCTGAGTTCCTTTTCATTTATATACTTATTTTGCTCAGCGCAGATGAGGGCAAAGAGGGGAAGCGCAAGGAGGAATTCATGGAGTAAACAAACTATCTAATAGGTATCTAATAGTCGGGGCGATCAGCTTGCGAGTGTAGGTAAAAGATGTCTTCTGCTACAGCTCACCTGATGCACTATTGCTGCTCCTGCACTGCTGACGGGATTCATGAGACCAGTACAATCTGGGTGGGATGAATGTTTGAGTTGACAGAGCTATCGTGACTGGCTGATCGTAGGAATTACGTATTCGAGGATGTGATTTCAGATCTAAAATTTACTACGGCTACCCATGGCCATACTCCAGTACACTCTGCAAGTGGTTAATGTTGAAGGCTACTCAGACTTCAGCTAGATCAGAAAATTCTTGGCCAAAGGGCATAATATAGTAGTTCTCTGGTAAATGCGAGTTTTTCTGGTTTGGGTTTTAATGCAGGGTCTACTTTTCTTTCTTTTCGCTGAAGAACAGTGTATTTTCAAGCAATTTAAGAGACCACCACTCCCCTAAAATACAACATCATGCTGAAGCCGTTATGCTGAATCTGTAATGTGTAATAAATGGACTTAGTCTGATGACATTTAAAGGAAGATAGAGATAGTGTGTGTCTCTTCAGGCTTTTGGGGAAAGGAGGGTTTGTAATGGCCTCCCAAGATGCTTGTTTGAGGAAAGTTTGTATTTAAAAGTCAGGCATGCCAAACATTTTACACTATTGAGGCTGACTTACAGATACCTCAATTGTCAGTCAACACAATGGGAATCTATACTCTGCAGCCTGTCAAATAATTGGCCTTTACCACAGAAGCAGATATTGAAGGAATGGAGAGAAAATAACCAACTATTGTTATAAGTAATCTGTACTGTACTTTTTTTCTTCATGAGCGCTTGAGGAAACTAATAAACTATGAAACTTTGCAGCTACTTCCACCCTAGCGGAGTCAAATACCTAGACCAGAGCTTGCCCGCCTCTCCTGCCAAAGCAGGCCATGGGATTTGGCTATGAATCCATGGAAAGCCCTCTTCTTTCCATGTGTCTAAATGTATGCCCAGAGTCTTTGTCCTGGCTGCATTCATACACGCCATCACATAGCTGGATATGTCCCTCTAACATGGCCGGATGCAGATCTCGCTCTCCGTGCACTTCAGTTCACCGTGTAATCCTTGGCTTTCATGTGCATGTCACCACCACCATGTCAGCCCTGTCAAACGTGCTGCCTCCTCTCCAGCAAGGGGTCTGAGACCCTGAAGCCTCATCACAGTGCCACATCCAAGGTAGCTCAAAAAAGCCAGCAGGCTTTTAGGCTGTGAGCAACCAGAATAACTCACATAGCCTGAAGCCTACTTCCCACCTTCTTGCTGGGACAGGTGTCCTAGGGAGGATGTATCACTTCAGCCACTCTTTCTCCAGCCTACCTGGAGCCATGGCTTCGCTTGTAGTTCAGCTTGGGGTGAGTCTCTTGCTGAGATTTTTAAAAATGCAGAGCGGTGTGTTCCAGAGGAAGCTCGCTTTCTGCCTAAGGCCATGAAAATGTTGCCATTAACTTCTGTCCGTGTTTTGAATGCTTATAAAAGATTAGATTTAAGATCTGATAACAGCTTCTGAGAAGTATTGGAATTACTCACACCGGTCAAAATCACTTCATACCATAGGTGTTGTGCTGATCCTCCAGTTTTCCACACTTGGTGAGCATTGCGGGCTAGGTCATCAATGTCACTGCTCCGAAGCAAATGATTTTTTTTTCTTCTCAAGAGCGACAGAGACATTACCACAAGATGTATTTTTCCTCTTCTGAGAGCTCCCATGTATTCAGATGTGAAATAGTCGTGCAACAGGTACACAACCCCGCAAGCTTGTGCAAGCCCATCAGGCGGTGCGCTAGGCCACTGAAATGAACGGGTTAATCTTCTTGGCCGCTGTGAGTCACACAACGTCCCCGCACCCTCAGGGAAGCCAAACTCCCCTGACAGCAGCTGAAGAGCGGCACAACCCGCATCCCTCCCTTTTTTTTAGCACCCAACAATAAACCTCTCCCCGACGGTGAAACCAGTGCAGGACCCCCCCCCCCCGCCCCGCTCCAACCCAAGCTCTCCCCCCGCCCCTCCAC
>JAVJGG010000059.1:12732804-12771417 GCA_035590195.1 Aviceda cuculoides
GGCAGGCTGTCCCCCCCCAGCCCAGGGAGGTCCACGGGGGAGCAGATCTCCACCTGCAGCCCGGGGAGAGAGGACCCTACGCCAGAGCAAGCGGATGCCCGAAGGAGGCTGGGACCCCGTGGGAAGCCCGCGCTGGAGCAGGCTCCTGGCAGGACCTGTGGATTTGTGGAGAGAGGAGCCCACGGAGCAGGTTTTCTGAAAGGACTTGTGACCTCGTGGGAGACCCACGCTGGAGCAGTCTGTGCCTGAAGGACTGCAGCCCGGGGAAGGGACCCACGCTGGAGAAGTTCGTGAAGAACTGCAGCCCATGGGAAGGACTCACTTTGGAGAAGTTTATGAAGAACACACAGAGGTCAGCTTGGAGAACTGAGTAGGAGTGTAAGCCCAGGACACTAAAAGGTAGCCTGGATCTTTAATAAATACAAATTTTCAAAGCATCAGGTTTATATTCAGTTTGAAAGATGGATTCATGGTGGAACAGAGCCCTCATTCTTGAGGCATTGCTGATTTGAAATGAGGAGCATCGCTTCTAAATCATTGAATGCTCATTTTCTCAAATTCTGATCCATGCTGACTCTTCTTAGTTTATGAGATCACAACCCAGTGTGACCTGGCTGCAGGCCAGGGAGCAGAATAGAGTTCCAGGTCTTTCTGACTGCAAATTGAATTACTCCTCTTGACATTAAAGTCAAACCAGTGTCTCATCAGGACAACACTGCCAAAGCAGTCTTAGTATGATGTGTTGACATATGCCTGAAATCTGTGTTTCAAAAATTAATTATTTTTGTTCTTACTATGCAAATACAGTACATTAATGTGAACAAACAGTTACGAATGCATGCAGTATCAGAAGTGTCTTGGGATTAGGGACTTCTGAATTCCAGTTCTTTTATTGACTTTTATCTTCTCGAAAGTGTCCTTGCCAATTTACAGGGTCCTTTTCAGACATCTGAATACTAATTACAAGCTACTTCTTAGAAATATATATGCTGCACAGGCTATCCGTCCCCTTGGATATCACAGTGGTCCATCTTTTAATATTCACTATCCAGTGTCCACCTGCAGCTTATATAGAAGTCTTCTACCTTTCTGCCTATATACATTATTTAATTATTTACTACTTAATCTTGTGCCTTAGTTCTCCGTCCTTACTAAGGAATCAACTTTTTCTTTTTTTCCTTTTTCTTTTTTTTTTTTTTTAGGATTGATTACTAATATTGGATTATCTGTTTGAAGATATAACACACTAAACTAATCTGAAATGAAACAATTAAACCAAGTCTATGCCACTTTGGAAGGCAGGCCTCCAAATCTGGTCTGCCATTTACATGGTTGCCTAGTAAATCATAGAATCACAGAATCATAGAATGGGTTGGGTTGGAAGGGACCATAAAGTCCCCCTGCCATGGGCAGGGACACCTTCCACCAGACCAGGTTGCTCCAAGTCCCATCCAACCTGGCCTTGAACACTGTCAGGGATGGGGCATCCACAGCTTCTCTGGGCAACCTGTGCCAGTGCCTCACCACCCTCACAGTGAGGAACTTCTTCCTTACATCTTACATCTTGCTGAATGTTCAAAGTATATTTTTAATTTTGAGGGTGAGAAGAATACATGGAGGTTTTGTCATACTTTTAGTTCCTTCTATAATGGAAAAAAAATAGCTGTAACGTTATGGTAAGATTGTGTCAGAAGCTATTGTTCCAGCACAGAGGACAATATTTCTCAAATGCAGCACTAACAGAAGGAAGAAATACTTCATTCAAGTATTATTTTCCAAGCATTCAAGTAATGTTTCCCATTGCCATGTGCCTTGGGTTTATTAGATTATAGTCTGAAATAGGATTTTGGTCTTCAGGGCTTTATATAAATCCTAAGTATAATCTCTAGCAGATACTGACTCCACCTAATTTCAGCTTCAGGCAGTCAATTTATTTATCATTCCAGGGTATTTGCTTTCCCATGACAGTTTCTTTTACTACTAAAGGCAGTAGATTTGGGATTAATTCCATCTAGCCTTCTAGGAAACAAGAATTTGCCAAGGCTCACTCCCTGGGTGAAAACTTTGATGATGGTAAAGAACCCTTTTCTGCACTTCAGGGAACTATCACTCTCTCTGTCTCCCCGTTATTTCATGGCATCATACAGTAAATTCTCCTTCTAAACAAGCATGGGAAGATCAGAAACACTACGAAAAGATACTGGCTCGAAAAGTGAGCTGGACATGAACAAGCAAAAATACTTCAGTAAGTCAAAACCCAGGAAAATGGAATTGCACAGCTGTCCTGTTGCATTGACACATCTGGGGCTCCACCCTGGCTGCTGACTCCAACACCTGGCTACTGAAACTCATCCAACACGAGGGCCTAAAACCGTGCCAGATTTTCTCAGCAAAGAGTCAGGTGCCCGCACTCACGCTGTGGAGGCCGCAGTGCTGTACATCTGCCTGCGCATCATCGCCCGCCGGCACCTGGGCCGGTGGGCCAAGGACCTTCGGCCTCCCACCGCGGTCCCAGTAAACCCCAGGGCAGCAACCACCAGGCGCGGGCAGAAGAAACAGCTGGGCGGTATAAAAGCTCTTGAGAGCTAGAAGGATGTCTGCAATCATCTGATACCCATGAGGCCGAGTCAGAAGAATGGGGCAAAAAGTCACAGAAATACTACACTGAGGGCTGCTCGTGCTAGCTATGCTAGTGAGTGTCTCCCTAGTGACAGCATGGCAAGAAAACCAGCCCCAAACCCACTCAATCTTGCATGCTCAAGTCTACATTGCCTACTCTAATATTGCTGTTCTGTGAAGAAAGTCATATTTGTCAGCTTTCTTTTGAACGTTGATGGTATTACAAGATTGAATGATTCCTGTGAGGATTTAGCAGCTTCATTTGGCAGCACTCAAGTAGTTAACAAAGCATTGTAAAATCAAGTAAAACAAATCCTTATATTCATTCCTCTGTGAGGATAGTCCAGTTTTCAGAATTCAGGCATGACATAACTGAGATACATATGGTTACATAAATAGTCATATAAATTTGGTTTAAAAACTCACAAGGAGCTTTAAAAAAAGATAAACATTAGCATTTTTATATGGCTACAAGAAATGAAGTAGATAATTAAGTTAAAGAGAGTAAATTAAATTACAGTAGTTTCTGTTGTGTGTGTTTTTATGTGGTATATACCAGGAACTACAGATTTAATTGCACAAATCAGTCTTTCATTAATGAATTCCCTACTCTTGTCCTCCAGCTGTAAAAGGCAAGTCATATTTTTAGTATTTAATATTTTTCTTTCAAAATAGATTTAAAAATATATTTCATTTAATTCTTTCAAGTTTTCAGATGAAGCTTGAGTTTTTTACAAGTCTGTTTCTACAAATCAGCAGAAGAGGGTCTCAGAACAGGATAGAGTTGAGGGTGATGGTTGAAACCTTGAAAGCAAAGGGGTTGGGATTATGTGCAGTTTTCAGAGTTCAGACTGATACGCTGCAGAACCTAAAAAGAAAATCATCCCTATTTAGTGTCTTTCCAAAAGAATTTAAGGTTCTTACTTGCCCATGGGAAGAAGCCTAAGAAGATGTAAATCTGCAACAAGTTGGGAAAAACCTGGGCCAAACTTAAAGGAAAGACAGAGGAAGAGAAGAAAATCCGAATAAGTTTGTAGCACTGTGGTCTGTCTTACACAAGCTGCAGAGGAATGATAGAAGCTGAAAAGCAGACTGTGTGGAAGATAACGTGAACTCTGTTGAGACCCCAAAGGTCAGCTGAGCCTGTGTTTCATGTGAAGACTGAGCCTGTAATGAGAAACCTTTCTAACAAAACTTAGGCAGGGAAGCCACAAGCAGAGCGAGGAGATGGCAACAGAAGGACAAGGATCTTCACCTATTTAGTACTTCTGGTACTCCTCTAAACTCTTCTGGGGAGTTCAATGGCTTTGAGTCACATTTGTAACATGCAAAAGACAATTTTAAGCAATTCTGGTAGACTTTTCAGCTTGTGTTGTGCCCTACAGCACAAGGATCTGAACCCCATTCTACCTGGACGAGCTGAAATAATTTCTTTCCATGTGTTTTGAACAGTTCTTCAGATATTCATTTCAAAGGGTAAAGAACACCCTCCCTGCCCCCCCCCCCAAAAAAAGTTAAAGCCTAACTTTCTATCCATTTCAAAAGATCTTTCTTCATTTTGCAGTTGAAACAGAACCCATTATTTGCACTGCTCTATCTTTAGTGATGTGTGTCACTTCAATCTCAGACTAACCTTAGTTAGAAAGAAAATAGTGACTGACAATCAAGCTTTTAATTAAAGGGGTTGTTTCTATTGTACAAAATAGTATCTCCAAACTCATCTATTTTAGACAACTTTTCCAATTTGAGCTTCCTTCCAGGATCTGTGAATAAAGAACTAATTTCTATTTCAAAGAACCAATTATTCTGTTTGGTACGGAAGCATGCTAAAAGGCAGATAGCTATTTTCTCTTAAATTCAAGCAGTATGTCTAGCCAGTGGTGTCTTTATTGATAGCAAATCTGCAACAAGACAAAACACATCTTCCGATTCTATTCTGGGCCTCATATAATTTCAATTCGCCTTCCAGTGCAGTTAGACTAATGAAAAGTCAGGTATCAGGCTGGAAATAAATGTCTGCTCTTATTTACTTTTGTGCCCATTGTAACTTCTGCTGTGCACTGGGATAGTTAATAGCTGTATGGAAAGAGCTCTAGCTGTCTCACGGAAAGGCAGGTTTAGATGAGCTTCATAGGGGAGCAAAACCTTGAGGATAGTCTTCTGCCATTAGGCAGAACAATTTGTCCTTCCCTACAGAGGCAGTAGTGTATTTAACCCCCAGGCTTGGTTTATGTCTCTGAAGACAGAGCATCTGCCACTATAAAAAACACAACCACCTTGTCTTCTCTCCTACCAGTGCAGCTCTGTGAGCTCCTCTATGAGCAGCACTCATCCCATCCCTGACCATCTCATGGAAATGCTTCAGAGTGTGAAGCACAAAATGCAAGCTCAAATACATGGAGAATTGTAGCAAAATTTGTTCTTTTGTTCAAAATATGCTTTTGTTTAGTTGTGATATAAATCTCCTTAGGAATAGGTTCAGAGAAAGGCTACCAACTATGACCACAATAACTAATTTCCCATCCCATGGGTGAGACCAAAATAATTTGACTTCATTTTACAAGGCAGAACAATAAAAAGAAGGGTCTTGAGACTCACCAGAAGTAAGAAGACATGGTTAAGAGACATGGTTAATACCATAATTAAGACATGGTAATGCTGCACAAAAAGCAACAGGCCCATAAACTGTCAACACACTCGGGCTGGATAGGGGTAGGTGTCCTGTCATCAGAGGGTAAAGAACCTTTTACTTTACCTAGTGAAGAAACTCATTTTAGAATGAGTCAGGGTTATTCTATAAAAACAATTACATAATGCAATTGTCTGCAATGGAAAAGCAGATAGGAAGTTATAAAGCAGGAGCTTCTGTTTAGTCTTAAACTCCTTCACTGCTTGATGACTTCTCTATGTTATTTGTTCTCCAAAGTTAATGAAAGTATCTTAACTGCTAGGCTGGCCCATTGCAGGTATAGGAGATGTAGCAGACCATGTATGTTTCCCTGCCTTGGTCCTTTTGTCCTTTCTTCAGCAGTGGACCCTAACTTTACATAGAGTGCCACATCCAGTCTGCCTCCAGTTTCAAGAACAGGTGAATTTTTATGAAGGGATCGCATTCTCTGAGAGGCATCTCTTCCCTGCATGGCTGGAGGCTCGCAGAGGCTTGCAGAGTTGTCTGCTCACATGTGCAGCCGGTTGCTCGTAAGGAAGCCCTCTCTGCTCCTCTGAGGGACACCACCCTGTCCTTCTCCAGAAAAAAAAACCCTACTTGTTTGAAACAAACCCCAGGTAGTCCTGAAAGACCAAAGACTCTCTAGATCAGGAGGAGCTGTCTTTGTAATCGTTCAGTTCTAGGCATTTAGATTTGTTAAATGTGGTGCCAAGGAAAAAAAAAAAAAAAAGACCCAATAGCTTGTTGATCAATAACTAATACAATACACAGTGTGAAAACCATGTGGAGCAAGCTAGAAAAAAAATATATAAGCATACATAATCACTGCTCCTTTCTATATGTCAGTCTCTGAGAATAGTGTATCTCCACCTCTCATTGAACACAGTATTTGAGCTGTCACTGTACTGAATAGAAATTCTGAGGAAGGTGTCAAAGCACGGTATTGAAAAAACTATTTTGAAACAGAGAAGAAGGAATGATTTCTGTAGATGTAGAATAAGAAATTACTCCTCAGTCAATTCACACACAGCCTAGTCTCTGAAACAGTCAGTTTATAGTGGAAGGCATGTGTTGATACAGGTAAAGGAATTCCTGTTCTTTACCACAACTTTCCTTGGTTGAGTATTAATTGAAATAAATATGTATGCATGTGGTTGTATACATGCACACACACACAAAATAAGCATTATAGTGTCTTAGAAGAGAGGTCATCTGCTGACTCAAATAAACTATCTGAGCCACATGGGCAAAATTTACATTCCACAGAAAATACTATGAACAACTGCAGGATGTGTCTATACGAAAAATACATTTTCCCACCAGGAAAGAACTTATCACATTGCTGACAAAGCTCCGTGACTGTACAATGTACACAGAAACATGCTAAAAGTCTTGTCCTGACTGGTTCACTGCGTGGGGCTGAGCTAGAAGGCTATTGCCGAGGTAGAACAGGAAGATCAAGCCCGTAGCGTAGGATATGACTTGACTGCTTTCTCCCCTTCCCGAACCAGACAGAAAGATCAAAACCTCTTCATTTCCAAGAAAGGAGGTTCCACACAATCTGCGCCTGCTCTCTTTGTGCATAGATTTCTCTGCTTCACTCACCACCCACAATGTGGCAGGACTGAACACCTGAAAGAAAGGGATTTTCCAAGCTGTAAGAAGGAGCGCGTTGCTTTTGCTCCCAGCGGCCTTTAATGTCACACATCTTTGACCTGACTGGTCAGGATTATTTTATGTCCCAGTAGTTTTCAGGAAGTACCGGGTCTGGCCTTACTGCAGCTCCCATTTGTACTGGCAAACTCCTCACAGGACATAACCTGAGCTCTGTGCAGTAAGAAGTAAAATAAACTACATCTGGACCAAGGTAGTAGGCGTGCTGTCAGTTTATTTAAAACTAACCTTTTAGCCCTTGGCAAGAGTTGGCCATGCTCTGAGAAGTTATCTTAGGAATGGACATCCATAAAGCAAAAGGGAGAGCAATTTAGAAATATGGCAGTGTCACGATGCTGGCCGGGTCCTGAAGACACAACTGCAGTTGGAATAGTGTGCCCTGAATTAACAAACTAACAGGCAGTTGGGCTATTCAGTGTGATTAACAGCTTTTTTATGGGTTGTCTGCCTCATTCGCTGCACATGTGTACTGAGGGGCTGCTGTAGTGATACAGCAGAATAAATAAAGTCTCTGGGACTATGGAGAAAATCACCCTCTGTTGGTTTTTAAAGGGAAGCTGAAATACATGTAACATTTTGATCACTTAATTTAAACCCAGTTCAAAAGAATTAAAATGTCCAATCTTTAAAGTGGTCTTTAGTATGATAAATATGACGACATGGCAATAAAACAGGAAATTGTGACTTTGTTGTTCTGCTGTTTTATAGTTTGGCAGAGAAAGTGCTGATGAGCACATGAATGCATAAAAGAGACTGGAGAATCTTGGCTGAGTCTCCGTTAATAAGGCTTTATTGAAATACAAATATGCCACAAAAGTACAAAGCCAGCTAAAATATCTCACAGCTACATCAGGTCGACTAAGACAAAGCCATCCCACTGGATGTTATCAACACCGCCAACTCACATTGCTAAAGAATTAGAGTTTCGCTTTGCTCGCACAGACTAGTTAGCTGCTTTCCTCTCTTAGTGGGGGTCTGCCAGCCACGCAATTGAAAGTAATTGAATTCCCAAGATTCCTAAAGACGACTTCTTCAGTTTTGTTCTTTTCCAACACAAACTTAATCTTCAATATAAGGCAGATTGGGGGTGGAGGGGAAGGTGGTAGCTAGCAAATGTTTTTTATCCAAGAATTTGTTTTTTAGGAAGCAGGTTTCTATACTTTTCACAGTTACTCTTCTTTGAATATGAGATGCCTACATCTGTTATTGCTGTCTTACACTTTGGGGGGAAAAAAAACCCCAACAACCTATTACTTTGTAAAGAGTTTTCATTTCCTGTAATTGGCACTTAAGCATTCAGCTTCCTCTAAAAGACTATGTTTTACTCTCATGAAGCTGAAGTTATTCCTTTTTTCTTGGAAACAGAGATGGAATAAAAACTAAAGGTTTGTTAAGGAAAATGCATTCTCTTTCTTCTTTTGTCCAGTTTGATGCAGTGCGTCAGAACTGCTGTAAATTGTATTTTCTCTTTGAAAGTCCTTTTAGCATGTCTAAATGTAAAAATATGTGCACGTATCTTCAGTCCTCAAGAGAAATATAATTACTGTAAATTACATGATCTGTCCTATTTTGTTCACAAATCTAATTCAAAAATCCTCAACTCATTTATTATTTCCATTGGATGTGGAATAAAATTCTGTGAGTTCCACATTCTCTTAAGGAGAAGTAACTTGCTACATTATTTATTTATTTCTTTGTTTCGTTGTTATTTTGTTTCAGTAGAATGAGAAACCACTAGCACAAGCTTCCCTGTGTGGGAAACAGTTTCTTGCAAAAGACAGTGGCTGTTCTGTGTTGAGGCATAACTAGAGTTCAGTCACAGCATAAAGTGAATTTCTGTTTGACACTAAGGGTTTTCTGAACATCACATGGGACAGTACACAAACCAAACTATGAAGACAGTCTGAGTAGAAGAATATAGTGGTGGGAAGCCTCATCAGGGCTGGTATTGTCCCTGGGAACTAGGGAACAGCAGGAGATGAATGTGCTTCAGTCTATAGATATGTCTATATGACAAAATATCTGTGGCTCATTGTAGCTCAGCCCGGGAGCTTGTGACCTTCTCTTTTCCTGACTATGTGTTTGCTTGTGCGCTTGTTTTATCACGGTATTTGGGTAATTCCTCTTCTCTGCGGTTCTGCAGTGTGCCTGCTGGAACCCCTGTGAGACAACGCAGCCTCCTGAAAACACACCGGGATTTCCTTTTGCCGAGGGAAACAGCCTTCCCGGGAAACGGCCCGGTGCGTTACAGGGCAGCTCGCCTTCCTTTCACAGCCTGGAAAGCAGACCAAAGACTTTGGGGATGGAAATCGTTGCAGTTAACCATCACGCGTAGATGTACTGACCCTGTATGACAATTAAATGCATTTACGATAGTACGAAAGAGTTGTAGATGCGCTGGAGGAGCTCCTCTGGTGGCAACGAAGGTGTAGCAGAAGAGCCTGTGGCTCACCCAAGGACCTTAGGGACATGTAGAGAGTACGGTTCCACAAAAGCAACTCAAGCAAATATTCACAGTGTTAGTGACGAGATCTTTCCTGCTCCCTCTAATACTGTTTTCTGCATCGAGACTGTGCAGCACGTCGTCCTGGCTGACTTCAGGACTTGGCAATGCCTGCTGAGGTTGTTAACATGTAGTTTATTTTGTCTGATACATCTAATGTTTTTGTGGGTACAGCTTTGTTAGTGAGAAGAGTTGTAAAAAAAAAAAAAAAGACTTAACTGGAGAATTATATTGTTGCAGACTGGTCTTGTTAGTTCAGTGAATGTAAATAGTATGGCTCATTGCTTGTGACAGTGAAAAACTAGCTTGATTTGTATCAAATAGTGCTCCATTCTTATATTTTATGATAATTCTGGAATTTTTTTAGTTTTAGAAACAGGCAAGAAAGTTGATCCTACAGAGCTTCTCTCAGACAATTTGTTCCACTTTTCTATTGCACCGCAGTATTTGAAATTCTTATGGATTTTAGAGAACATCTTGATTTTAGTCTTTGTATGTGCATGTACATGTATGTTTACTTATTCTGGGAAACTTCTGGCTGATGTTGAAGACACTAATTTTTTCCTGTAAGAAAAAAAGCATGATCACAAAATTGCTCCAGAAACATACTAATGGTTTAAGAAATTATAATCTTTATTGTAATAATAACCTAGCAGTGAATGTTCCTAACCTGTTTCACTGCAAAAACAGCCAACTAACTCTAAGTATCTTGGTTTCCCAAGAGATCTTGTGACTATATTCCAAATCACATGAGTTTTTTCTTCTCTTGGGAAAACTCTGTAGGGTAGGGCCATGGTCCTAGAAAAGTCCTTAGTCACTTTCAGAACTTGTTTTTCTCTGATAGCTACTGTCAATCTTTGATGTTACATACACGTTACATACACACTCTAACTTTCTAACTCTAATAACTAGGCTCAGGAGCTCCTCAAAAAAAAAAAAAAAAAAAAATCCCAGGCTATTATGGCCTTTTTAAAGAATCCAAATTATGTATACCTTGGCTGACTTCAGTATTTTAAGCAAATGAATTTCACATGGTAATATAGCAAAGACCAGATTGAAAACCGATCAAAGTCAATCAGCATCTGTCTCTTTGCCTCCGAGTACTTTGGAGCAAAGCCAGAATGTTTAGTCATATAACAGTTTTCTAACTTAAGTGGTTGAAAGTAGCCTTCAAACTTCAATAAATTCTATAAGCTTGTAAAAGTTATAAATAAATTAGGTGGAAATGTACTTTCCTAACTGAGCTTCACTCAATGTTTTTCAAGTGTTCTTCACATTGTTTCCTTCAAAATGGAAGTTAGTTGAAGGCAAGAGGACAACTGTCTTTGCAATGAAAATGTTGAACACATGCTTTTGGAATATGTTGTGTCTTCTTGCACAAGGGAAAATGGCCCTAACCATAAGGTAAAATCTCCTGCCAGGAACATGAAATTTTGCCTCAACTGTTACTAAATTAATTCCTGTAAAAACTTGGGTAAACCTGAAATTTAGCCTGAAAACCAAAAAGAAAAAAAACCAAAACAAAACAAAACAAAAAAAACCCAACCAAAACAAAACAAAAAAGTAGCTCTGTGAAGTACTGATGTGTCTGAAATGCATAACCAAGACTTATACTTGACAACCCTAAAACTTACATTCAGATAGAGATAAGACTCTTTGATGGGAATCACCATTATTAGAGGATTCGGCGTGAGTGTTTGGAAGCAATACAAGAAGTAAGCCGAGAAGGGATGATCCTTGCAGTGCTGAACCTCTGCACCGCAAGCTAGGACTCAAAAATTGCTTTCCAGTGATGTGGCAGGCATACCTGTGGGCAGTCCTTTGACGTACTATGAACAGAAAACCCGGTAGCAAGTAGAGAAAGCTGATACTCCAGGATCTAAAGATTTCCCTGACAGGCAAATTTAAGGCAGTGCCCTCTGGAACTGGTGCTATGCTTAGTTAATTAAGTCGACTTGTCTCAGTCTCCTTGCTGTAACCATCCTGTTATAAATCCCGTCGCAGCGCGCCTGCTGGGTCGCGGCTCCGGTGAGCTGGTCTGAGAAGGGCAATCAAGCAATTTGTATTGCTTTGGCGAGCGTGGACGCTTCTGTAGCTGTACTAATTTATGCCATTGCCCTTGGAGGAAAGTGGAATGAGGAGAAACAGAAATGGTTTTGTTCCTTTGTCCTTTGGGCTTTCAGAAGCCTAATGCGTGCCCTGTGCAAGAATTATTTTATGGTGACAAAAACATAGGAGGGAACTACCTCAAAGGGACTGTGAATAGTTGGGGGGTGTTATAACACAGTGAAATATGTTAATGACATCTTAAGTATTCAGACACAATTTATTTACATTTCATTCTTTCAGCTGGTAGAGGAGCTGTTTCTAGGGCTGAGTGTTACATGGAACAATTTCAGTTTCCTTAAATTAGGATATGTTTAAAAAGGCTGATCAGGAATGCAATATTTAATGCGACTTTTTGCCTGTGTATGTATGGTTTTAACAGGCTCACAAGGTGAATTTAGGCTTTGTTCTTATATAGGTCTGAAGCCATCAGAAAGCAAGTTATATAGTAAGATGGTTTTGTTCCTGCAGAAAGGAAAAATAATAATATATTTATCAATTGTATCCAGCTCTGGTCACTTCAGCTCTGCAAACAAGTGGAACAGTTTCAGGAAGGAGCAACCAAATATTCAAGGCAGGAAAAATATTCACATCACAGCACTTAAAAGACTTGGATAATAGGGTGAATAAAAAGGGACAAGAGGAAGGCATATGAATGCTCTTAACAGGTTCCATGTGAATCATGACATGGGTTGCATTCCTTTGTGGATAATCTAAATAAATATACTAGCATTTATAGCAGTTTATTTTGAAAGGGATAAAACCAGTTACATTTGGGAGAATAAGTGAGTCTATATCTGAAAAGAGTTAAGGACAAATTTACCTTGGAAACATAATTATCTTCTATCAGGTTCAGCCTCATAAGTACAAAAGTATTCCCAAAATGGGGCAAAAGATATTTTGCTGATTATGTTTATAAGATATTCTTTTTAACAGATGGACCATAAATCAATGCAGAGTTGCTGATTTAGATACTTAATGGCTTCCATTATCACTGAGTGCATTGAAATTCTTAATATTTACCCATATGAGAGGCAAGGCACTACTCCATTGTACAAATAGGAAACTAAAGTTTTGAATAAATATTTAACTGACTTGTCCAAGGTCATATAAGGACTCTGGCAGACTGGGGCCTCAATGTCAAGCTCTTTTAGCTCACCAACTTGTTCCTTTATCTGGTGGACTACCCAAAGCTGGTATGGGAAAGGTTGTCAGAAGCATCCTGTTTTCACTGTCAGAAATTCAGGGGATGTCACGACACTCAAAACCAGACCTTGTCCTGGACCTTGATGACTCTCTAGAAAGCTTTCTTCAACCTTCCCTGAGGGAACATCAGGACTCTGCGGGAAGCTCATGAGCTCGGGTGGTGGACGCACCTCCCACAGCTCCCAGCAGAACACCAACATCTGATGGTCCTCTGCCTAGGACCAGCAACCTTCCCGTAGGGAGCCACTGCTGACTATGGTTTTTCTTATAAGGTCTACCTGAAGTGCCAAAACGTAAAGATCTTTTTATCCTGCATCTCTCTCTGCATATATGGCCTACAAATGTGTTCCTGGATGCACAGGGATGAGGATAGTGATTTAATGCATGATTACAGGTTGTAAATTTTGTGAAAGTACATGGAACACTTTGGAAAAACTTGTTATAAATACAAATAAATAATTTTAAAGAACACTAGTCTTTGATACAAGCAAAACAAAAAGCAAGCAAGCAAAAACTATTATGAAGATACATGCATCTAGAAATTGATGAACTAAGTTTCAAAATGTAGTTATAAATTGTACAGACAAACTATTAGAGTGAAGTTGGGCCTTTAAAACAGCCAAACCAAGTTTTGAAGTAGTAAAGGAAGGTTGATAACTCTTTCAGAGAATTACCTAGCATTAATTTAAGTGGTCTGTCATGTATTACAACGATGTTTGTCTCTAAAGACAGTTTTGCTCTCTGTATGCCCAGCATCAAGAACTTAGGAATACTTTTATTTTCCTTTGTAATTATTTTAGAGATGTAGAGTGTTCTGTTTTCAGTAACTACTGGGAAAATAAGATGAAAGTGACCTCTGGAGAAACAATTTTTGTAGGCTTTGTGTTGGTCTTCAAAAATCTATCTCTTTGGAATAGATATTCAAGGATTCTGTTTTTCAGTTAATTGAGTTCAATATAATATTTTCAAAAGTTCTGTGTTCTGAAGTATTTCAGAGAGTTTTGTCTATTGATTCTAAATGTGTGTGCAGCACACAAGTGTGGATACATAATAATGTTGATGGAAGATGAAAATGAAGTAGAGGTAAGAAAACTGAACAGGAAAAAACCCCAAAACCTAAGAACAGAGAAGGCAAATGCAACACATTACAGGTATAGTTCGGGGAGTGTCCTGTGATCCTTATTGACATGTGTACACCTTGTCTCTGTTGCGGCTCCGTTTTGCGATGACTTTACTATTTCTCTGCATACTTGGTTTTTATTTAAGAAAAAAAATAGGGCACGCCAGCAGAGCAGGAGTTTTGATGCACTCTACTAAGCGCTCTCCGATTTAAGGCAACGTATTGCACACCACAGGGATGTAAAGGATAGGACCCGTTCATGCTACAGAGTGAATATAGCTGTAGCACGTGCTCTGCAAATCTCGCGTGCCTCACTAAAATAGTTGTGTACCTGATGATCGTGGACGCAGTCTCACTGCACTGATAGAAGAGATCAGCAAGATGGAGGAAAGTACTTAATCACAAGCAATGAACATATGATTAAATCCCACTAAAAGTAAAGGGAATTATGTGATTAAGTGCTTTTCTGTTTCAGAGAGCAATTTAAGCACATGTTTATGTAGCTCCTAGAATAGTTTCGGTAGGCAACTTCTTTCCATATAAATACAAGGCTCACAGTCTTTCCGTGTTAGAGCAGAGGCAATCTGCTTTATTTTATTTAATTTAGGTACAGACTTGGGAACCTGGCATGTCATCAATAAAGCCTTTGAGCAAAGTTTAATAGTTCCTGTATGATAAGAAGTTTGAATAGAACAAAGAATGGACAGAAAGGAATTTTAGACTTAAATGTTGGAAGTAGAGAACAAATGGTCAAAAATTTGTCTTTGTAACAAGTCAGAGCCAAATGGTTTTTTCTTTAACACCTCTCTTTCCTCTGCTTTTCACAGCTAGAGGCGGAGAAGCATGAAGACTGTGAATAAATATGACTGAGAAAATATTTTAATGTATTGAAAAAACCCAAGTCTGCCCCAGTTCCATAACTGCTGCAGTGTAAATTTACTAGATTAGGTAGTATTTGGTTTTTTTATTAAGAGTGATGGCTAAGTATCAGGCTTTTCAAGACTGTTCTGTTCTCTCCATTACTTCTAAATGTCTCCAAAAGACTTTTGTAATCTGAAACAGTATGAGATTTCTATCTTTTTCTTTTAACTCTGTTTTCTGTAATATCCATGACAATAGTTGCTCATGAAAAAAAGAGATTTTACAGCCTCTGAGAACGCCAGGCATAGTAAAGAAGCCATCCAAATTACTTTGTGTAGTAGTGTTTATATTATCTTTTAAAAGGCATGAAAAACGATAATGCTATAGGCCTTGTTTCTAATTTTGTTTCCTTAAGCATATTCTCTTATCTTGTGCATACCCCTGATAGGAATTTTGAAGACCCTGGTAATGAGTTAACTTGAGGTCGGTTAGAGATGAACACCACAGTTGCTGCTTGCACGGGAACAGCCCTGTGGCACAACTCTGTGCTCTGCCTTTCACATTCATTAGAAGAGGTTTCAAAGCAGACACAAGGAATAAGGAATTTGTATGTCAGAGACTTTAAACCCGAGAAAATATCCTTCAGATCCATTTCTGAAGCAGCCCTGATTTTCAGTGCTCCTGATAGTGGAGGTTTTGCAGCTTTATTGGTTCAATTGCAATGCTGAAAAATGGGATATCTGGAATTTTGTTCTTGTTTGCCTTTAAAAATAAGAAAAAAAGAATGCAGGAAGATGAAGAAATTAAAATAAGCTTTTCTTGGTTTGGCAGTAGAGCATGCGAGGCCCTTGTACTACATGTTACCACGTAGCGTTTCTGAGCGAATGTCTCTATTAACAGTTCTTCACAATTAGGCCTTTTAGTTCTTGAACCAATCAATATATCCCTGATTAGAAGCAGAAGAAAGGGCAGTACGTCAGTCTTTAAATTCATGCCTGCAGAAGTGAGAACACTTTTTTACCACACACACTCTATGCCAAATGTGAATTGCCTTATCTTCATTTCAGTGCATCCAGGTTGCTGTGGGTGTTTTTCCTTCCTTCCTTACAAATTGCACCTCTGCCTGGTATTGCATTGGATCACAAATAAAAATCTTTTCATTATGAAAGGAGTTGGGTGCGTAGAACTTCATAGACTAGAAGAAGCATTAGTTAAGGTTTTGAGGAGAGGACTTGCTCCTGCCTGTTTCCCTGCAGCACCTTACTTTCACAACCTGAATAGCGTCACTGAAAATCTGCTCAAAGCTCTGAAAAAAAAAGAAAGAAAATAGCACTGTGACTTTTCTGGTTTTCTGACTGTGGTCTTCAAGACAGCTTATAGTGCTAAGATAACTGTATTTTCTGCTCTTTTTAACTACTCTGGCATCTAGCAGTGTTAAGGTATGCAGAATTTCTTGCAGAGAAAGTCTCGAGCTTCTACAAGTTGTTAATATTTGTCAGCAATGTTTTTTCTCCATTTTTACACTTTTTTTTCTCAAGCTGCATTTCCTTACTATCTCCCACTCTTATCTCACAAGAATACATACTCATAGCACAAGCAGACCCAAAATATCTGTACAAGATACTACAAATTACACCACAAAGAGAACAATATTAAGAAGGTCCCTTTCTTCTTCATTTAGATGGAGAAAACACTGTAGTGTGGCATAATTCAGTTTTTAAGGCTCACTGCACATTTGAACTACCTGTGTTCTTTATAGCCTCGTTTCTTAAAGATGTGAAATTTCTTTTTCTTAAATTTCTATTTGTCTGTCCTCACCCTCCTGCAAAAAAACATTTCTGAATAATTACTACCAGATCTTACTGAAGCATGAGGTCTCACGAGTTGGGGCAAAGCATTTTCAACAATCAGGTTTCATAAGCTTGGAAGGAGCTTCTTTAATCAGGTTACACCTTTTACTTGACATAACTGTTGTTAAGATTACAGGCTTCTTTAAAAAAAAGCATGCAGACACTGAAAAATGCAATTTTACAACTGAGAGAAACATTTCTCTTAAAAATCAGAGTATGTATTTTATTGGTGCTGCCAATCACATAAAGAAAGAAATTAATTTCTTTTGTGCCATATCTAAATACATTAAAGGAATATGTTTTAAAAGACTTGGCTCATTTTTCACTCTACCCAGGAGATGAAATTTAAGATGCTAATAGTTTAGAAAATATCACTTGGAGAACATATGACTTTAATCACTTCAGGTCTTGGCTTGTGCTTAGGGAATTTTAACTGAAAAGCTTGCCTGTGTTCCTCCAGCAGATTTTTCTGTTCATTTCTGGTTTTTCCGCATCAGTCACGTGGCTTTGATTTGCACTTTAGACCTTGGTTTTCTCATTTACGCGTGCTGGTGCTCAGTTGAACTTTGTACTTACTTGTCAATGTTATTCATCTTCATTCATATTCACAAAAAATGTATCTTCTGTATAGTTTTGAAAAAAACAACTTTTACTTCTCTAATTGTAGTGTGTGAACCATGGGATAGTATGTGCTGCTACCCGAATTGGTAGTCCCAACACTTTGAGTTGAAAAGCAACTCAATTACAGATGAAAGCTGTGATGTCTTAGGTTACATGCAAAGCAAATGCCTTTAGACTTTGCAGTCCAGTGCTGGGAAGCCTGAGGTCAGGTCAGAGTCTACAGCAGACTTTTTCTTTTAGAGCTATAAAAGTGTTATGTCATTGCACTAAGGTACTTAGGACTGTACAGGACCTCTTAGGTAAGCAAGAGTTGGGTTTTTTAAGTCTCCAGTGGAGGGGACTGGAAAGCCGTTCTGCATCCCAAATGTTCAAAGCTCTAAGAATTCTAAACTTTATCATTTCCGTAAAATACACTTAGAAACATTTTATGTCTCTTTCAAATATGCAAATAGTTTCCTTTGTTTTAAACAGCTGTTCTCTCTTGTTGGTATTTTTCCAGAGATGTATTTTTCTAGAGTGATCATGGACCACCTCCTCTTTTGTAGATGAAATGCAAAAGTATTAAACAAAATGTGAAACATATCTTTATGAGTATCTCATCTGACATTTCCCTTTCAGTCCCAGTACAGTTACGTGTTACAGTCCTTTTCTTTAACGCTTTCTTGTGTGCTTTTTAATTTATCGCTTACATCTTCTTCAACTGGACCAAAATTTCACAGATTTTCACTAGCTCAAATATGCTGTAAGCCCAGAGATGGAGGAATTGCTACATTTCTATTGTCTATAAAGCTTATTAAAGTTTCAAGTCAGCTAAGCCAATTGCTTTTTTGGTAAATTACATTACATTTTATCCCCATTTCCCCAAAACTGAGTTTGCATTGTTTCCTTCAAAATGTGTTCCAAAAATTTGCATACTTTAGACATCAGATTACCAGGTGTGATAATTCCTCAATTACTTTTGTCCTTTTTTCCTTGCTGTAAATACTTTGTCCTTTTATATTCACTAATCCCAGACTTGAGAGAGTTAATCAAGATTTTTGTTACCAGACTTAATGTTTGTTTTGCTGTCTCTTTCAGGTTTCTGTTGAGTTCCTTCAGTTTTTCTTTCCTTTCTTGCGTGGTCATTTCAACACCTCTGTTCTCATTATGCATCTTGCCTTTATATCTTCAAAGCATTCATAATGAGAACTGAGAGTATTAATTTGATTTTGGAGACTTGCTTAGATTAACCCTGCTGGTTCTTTGCTCAGGAGCTCCACTTTTTGTTGCCTACTTTTGTTTCTTTAACTGTTTCTTTTATTTCTTTGTAAGGTCTCAGCTCTCAGCTTGACTTCTGGCAATTCTTGCTTTAGCCCTACATTTCTTGATAGCCAAGATATAGCTTGCTAATTGGTGCTTTTCCTGTTCATAAACCCGAAGCTTATTCCTGATATTTTTATTGGAGTGATTAGGCTGGGTGTCCTTTCCTCCTCCTTTTCTTTTCTCCTCCCTTGACATACAGATTCTTGATAGTCTTAGGCCTACAATTCACGGAGATTTCAGATTTCTGCCACTCAAACCTCCTCACTTTTTGGCACAGTGGAATGCATCAATTAATTTTCATAGTTTATTAAATTTAACCCTTTCAGAACGCCAAACATAGTACTGTTTATCTTCTTAATTTAAATTGAGTCAAATAATAATGACTGTATCAAAGCCTAAAATGTGTGCTGTGATTTTTGGAACCTCCTCAGTATTTATGAATTTAAAAGAAAATGATCTTTTATTTTTTTAGGGAGAAATTAGGGAAAAACTGACACCCGTTTATTTCAGCCAATGGCTGATATTATCTAATGTTAGATAAAATTCCAACAAGCCGGCTGCATGTTTTTCAAACTTCAACCTAATCCAAAGCAGGAGAGAAATAGCAGGGGATACTTCAGCAGTCCTGCTTTCAAGATACTCAGTGACCCACTAATAACGTTCTCTGGTTTCATTACTGTTATTCTTCTGTATAAAAGAGAGAGGGAGAGAATCAATGACAGCAAGCAAATGTCTGATACATATTCATTCAAACTCCTTTCCAGAAGATGTACAAAATGGATTTATGGATGTTAGGGAGCAACGAAAGTAGCTTCATCCTCATTAACAATCATCTCTTCTACTATTTAATCTGCCAAATGTGCTGTAATAAGAATCTTTTCAACTTGTATTTCCTTATACCTAGTTATCTACTCTCAACTTGTAAACATTCTTCTTTTGCTTTCTTCCTAATTTTATTCATAATCCTTCTTTCCAGAAAAAAGGTATGTCCTCTTCTATCTTTGTCCGCCTCTTCAAATGCCTTGCAAAGAAAAGATTTTTTAAATAATTACTTCCTCTTTAATTAAAAGTCAACACCTATTGTAGTCATCTTGTTTTGCAAACCTTCAGTTCTTTCATATTACAACACAAATTGCTTCCTTGTTCTGTTCTGTTTTTCAAATCCAGCTAAAAAGTCAGTTACACTTCCCTGGCTGGCGGTCTTCCAGAATAATAGTAATGCTCAGAAATTGATTGAATAGCTCTGTCATTCCAGAGAGCAAATTAAATCAGAAATGCACCTTTCTAACTGTTTCTCCCTTAATTTTCTTAATCTGCAACCAATGCACAGGAAACAGTTCCCCATCCAATTCTCTAGAACGCCGAAATCTTTAAAACAAGCGCAGGGAGCTCGAGGGACATGCAATATGTGGTACTGCAGAGCGGCTCAAGCCAAAACTACCATCCCTGCAAGAAGTTTAATGTATGAAAAAACAAGCAGAATTAAAGTGCAAGTCTAACATTCCGGTTTCAGTGTTTTGATTAGGAAATTAACAAGTTGTCTAAAAGTGCTTCACGGAACTCAATTACATGAATTTAAGGAGAGCAGGAAACATTCCATAAACCTCACGACATCATTTGCAGGGTGATGGTGTCATTAACAGTTATTTAATCATTATAAGCTGTTAATGAGTGGTTCCTAACTTAGCAGTTACCCTGCTTTGCCACGTTCTGGGTGCTGCCCGTGGCACAAGGCCCACCGTGGACTGACAGATCCTTCCTACCGGGAAAAGTGGGGTGCCCCACCTGCGGATGCTCAGGCTGCTGCCGGCCGGAGCACGCTGGAGCCCGCGGAGTGTCCCAGTGACAGGGGCCGGCCGCTTTCATTACCACCGTGTTTTATATGCCTACCTAGCCCCGAACGTTAGCAAACAGGTTGCACGTTTAGATTCCTGACAGGTTGTATAAGGAAGACTCAAACAGAGCAATTCTGGTTTGTAAATGGCAGGAGTTGTTCTTTCTATATTTAGCCAAAGTACTTTTCTCAGCCGTGTCAATGGGACGTAAAAGGAAATATCCCAAACGGCGAGGAAGAGTCTAAGAACCCCATGTGGCGAGTCCTTAACAGTGATGTCTCCGTAGCACTGTTCTACATCTTCTTCCACTTTTAAAATATGCTTGTTAGAATCGGTGCACAGTATCACATATTGGTTTAATTTTTGGTTTAAAGGATGAACATACCCTGTCAGCATATATCAAAGTCTTTTTCTGTCTAAAGAACATTATTTCTTCTATTCTGGTGTCTACTGACTTCTCTTTTTGCCCATTTGAAGTCTGTGAGTCTCTCTGAGTCTGTTAAGGTTAAAACTTCTGGAGTGTATCTTTTTCCTTTTTTTTTCCTGCACTTCATATATGTCTCTCATTGTCTTCTGATCAGAGAGACTCCAGTCCCATTCCAGCTGGTAAATTAGAGCAGGAGATTTACTTCTGTCATCATCCAAGGAAAGTTTGGTAGCCTTTCCCCCACAGCTTTTCTTTTGAATCTTCCAAACTTTGTGATATAAAAGATATATTGTATTTATAGCATTTTTATTGCATGCCTCTAGCTTATTTCAAATGCAGTTTTGCTTTTTTTTTTTTCCTCCTTCACAGATGAGAAAATACTTTAAGTGGATATGTTTACAGTACTTCACAATACTGAGGTCAAAAAAACAGCAACTGTGCTCTGCTTAGGAAGGGAAAAGCAAAAAAAAGAATGTATTCTGGAGCAATATAGAATGCTTCGGTTTACCATGTATGTTTTCATAATATTACTTCCAATTAGTAAATATACTGATGTGTCTGAGTGGTGAAGTTAAGGAAATGGAACTGAAACAACCATGTAGTTAACAAAAAGAGTCTATTGCCTCCCAGGAGACTTAAATTTCATCAGCTATGAAGAATGCTCTGCTTTTCAGCAGTTTCAGCAAAACAGCCTAGATCAGGGTTGGGGGGAAAATGTGATTTTCTTGAACCAATCTATGAGATAGTCCTTCAGACTGCCACACTTGAATAAAGTGGTAACTCTTGCTGTAACACAAGATGTCTGTTTTTTATGTTTGCCTACTTTTCAATTCATGTCATGTTTCAACCATCTCAGTGTATTCTTGTTTAGGAATAATTCATACAGAAAAGACTGAAATAATTCGACCTACAATTCAACAGAAGAGCTGGGCTATTGTATTTCCCCCCCCAGAAAATCTAAGTATAAGAATGTAAATATATTTAATACCAAAAATGTTACACAAAAATAATAATTTAAAAAAATATTCAAGATGGTTTCTGTACTATAAAGCGTAAAATTTTCCTTATAAGAATGTGAGACAGTTAGCTTATAGCTGTTAGTTGGTCAATAATCCATTTTTTGGAAACGACTTTTTTTTTGTAAATTAGTAAACCATACTAACATATTCTGAAATCTTCTGCAGAATTGTAAGGTAAGACTTTCTGCATTTTAGGTCACATATAACCATCAGAAATTTTGTTCCTTGAGTGAAAAATGTAATTTTTGTATGTGGGCAAGTATTATGCATAGCCAACAATTTTACTGCCACATTTCTTGTCTTTCAGATACGGGATTTTCAAAGAAGGCTCAGAAAAGGGTTTTAGAGTCATTCCAGGAAAAAGAATACAGGAACTGTTCTTATTCTGTTCCTGCTCAGTGACAATTTTTTTCCATTAGCACACAGTTCAGACTGAATTTGCTGCAGCTCTTAAGGGAAAGGCTGAATTTTCACCAGTTAGGATGAAATAGCAAAGAGCAAGTCGACTCTAAGATGTCTTTCCGGGATTAATTCCCGCCTTCGTGTATGAAAAAAGGTTGAAAGTCAATATGATAGCAAACTGCTCCACAATGAGAAGCCTCTTCCCAATGTATCCAGAAATTATCACCTGTTTTTCTTTGAATTTCTCGCCCTCTTAAGTAGGAGCTACGTAGCTGAATAGCAAACTAGCTCTTAAGCCCGTCGTTCAGCAGCAGGCTCCGCAATATGCAAGGCCATGTGGTGACATTTTTGACATTTTCTAAGGGAAAAAAAAGGAAAAGAATTATAGTGGGCAGGGGATATTTTTCTTTTTGTAGTCAAGAACTCTACAGTAAAAACATGGTTTTCAATTATTTTGAAAGCAAGGTGTATTTAGGAACATCCACTGTTGCTGATTTGTGTGTCAGCTCCCAGTGGCCTTAGTCCAAATTGTACATGCCGATCAGTGACAGCACATCTTTTAGAATTGCCTTTTAGAATTAAAGGGAAACAAATTATAAGGAGGTAAAGTGTTTCACCTCATGTACGGCCCTTCTCGCTACTTCAGAAAGTTCAAATGATTGTGGCAATGTTGGAAACCCAATCTCATTACTCTGAAATTCCTCACAGCTTAGGAAATGCCACGTTTCTCCTGTCCTAAACCTGACATTTCATTAAATGAAGATAAACTACACACACATTAGCAGCTTGTATGTGTATGACTTTACCAGCCTGTTTCAATTAAAATAAAGATTAGACACAAGACATTTTAGAGTGTTTTTGTGCAGCATACTATGATTCTTTGATTACAGCCAAAAATACTGTACTCCGTGTATTTGGTGTATTTTTACAGAAAAATTAATGATCATCTGTATGCATGAAAAACATTTAAAATTTAGTAAAGGGGAGATATCATCCACTCTAATGAATTAGACTTCTAAATTTGTTATGCAGCCTTTCATCATGCATTTTTGCCCATTTTCTTCAGCAAGGTAGAACAAGGAGGTGATTTCATCAGAATCCATTTGTTGTTTGTCCTATGACAGAGCCACATTCTGGTTGGTGCAAAGTTTTGTGGATTAATATATTTTATAGTTACACTTTTCTGCACTTTTAGATTATGTGTTTCAAGGGGCAGTTAAGAGGAAACAAGTGATTATTAATTTGTAAAATTGTTTGCTGATTTCTAATTTTGAAAACTGTTAATTTAGAAAACACATTTGTATGTAAGTATGTATATATTATTTCCTTCTATACAAATGCCCATACCGTAATGTATATTTTGAGAGAGAGTGTGTATGTGTGCATCTGTGAGTGACAGCGTGCCCATATGTACAAGGATCTTCTAAATTTTGACTCCTGTAGTTTGTCTTTCAATTTGTCTTTTGAAATAACAGCAAAAGATCTTTAATGCTTCTCTTTGCTAAGTTCACACAACAGTAAGTGAATTTAGGTTTTGGCTCTGAACCTAGAAAATGAAATGGAAATGAAACGCATTGTGGAATATATCTTTACAACCTGTGTTTTATGTTGCATTACAAGCTCTCTGTTTTAGTTTGATGACTATTTGCGTAATGAAATTCTGATATTCTGTTCCCCAAATAGGGTGTTTTCTCTACTTGAATACATTTAAGATTGTGGTGTCTCTCTTGATTAGAAGTTAATGTCTTGTTTGTGAAATGCATCCTTGAACACTGAATTTCTTTGTTCTGTAACTTTTATTTTTAAATCCAGACTTCTTCAGGAGCACTGCAGTCTCAGTTGTACTCGGTATACACCTAACCAAGGCTACACAGTATTGATTAGTTTTCCAGTTCATCAGACAGATCGGAACACTGGGTGGGGGGGGGAAGACCATTTTTTCATTCCCTTAATTTGACGATGAAACTTCTGATGTAAAAAGAAATACGTTCTTTTCAGGCACGCTCAAAAAGCAGTAGAGGTCAAGGGCTAGATAGTCGAGCACTGCCAATGGTAGAGCTATATCACGTTCCTATATCCAGTGGCTCAAGAACGAGGAGACCGTGATTACGGCAGCTGGCTTTCCTTCTTCGCCTGGCGTACGGGCTACACGCTGTCCCACACTACTGTCCGTCTGCCTGAAGCGGGTGACTGCAGTCCTTCGGCAACCTCTTGAAAGGACTTCGAAGAAGGAGAAACGTGAGGAGAAAAACACTTAAGAGGTACATGACCTCGGTCTTCAATATGGTTGCTGAGAGCTGGGAACCAAGAGATATTTAGGGCAAAAGCCATCATACTTTGTGGGTGAGAGTGTACCTAAAATCCACAATTATTCCATTTAAAGCACAAAACAGTGTAGACACAACTAAAACAACAGCTTTAGCAAATTTATTTACATATATGAAAACAAAGTATTATTACATAATTGAGTAGTGTATATATAATACATATTATATAATATAATGATATATTGTATTGCATAAAAATTGTTATATATTATAATTATATACTAACATTTCTATAATATAATTTATAGAATATCGTATGAACGTATAGTATACTTATATATTATTATACATACATGAATAAAAAACAAAGCAAAGACAGTTCTTTTTTGTAAGTTCGGATTGCCCTGAAACCAGCTGGAGAAGAGTTCAGCTTTTAGAAATCCCTTCAGACAAAGGAGTATGGAAGAGGTAACAGTGCCAAATCAATTCTATTACTGGTTTCTGGAAGTTTTGTCCTAGTCAGTCGCCACACTTAGACCTCTTATTTTAATCCTGAAACACATTAAGGTAGTATAAGTTCTTTATAAGGTAGTATAAGTCAGCTTTCCTTAGTCTTCAGAAAGAAAATTTCCCTTTTGTGGGCCATCAATCTTGTAAAAGTCCTAATAATGATGGGACAAAACATCTCTTCCCAAGAGTCTGTGGCAAAAGAAAGTCGGTGAACATCCATCTAAGGACTCTGGGAGAAGTAAGGGTATCCTCCAACTTTCCCCATTATTTTCATCTTCTGGTGCCTGCTGCTGCCTCCCTGCACCCCTCAAAGAGCCCCTGGGAGTGCAGAGAATTTATTGTACAAACCAGATTTCAAACCCAACAGATCAGGTTATACCACTTAGATATGGTACACTTAAAGTACAGCTTTCAAAAATAAGAAAAAAAGGTTTCTCAGTGTCGTGGACTTCCCAAATGCTGATTCTCTTACCAATGCTACTTGACGCCGACAATTTTCTTCAAACTCACAGCAGTCTGGACTGCTTACAGCTAATTTCCTACATGTGAAACGCCTACTGGTTCAGCAAGACTTAGTAGATTGCGCGGGACGTAGCTGAAAGTCAGCGTGGAGCTAAATCTTCCCCCTGCAGGCAGTTAATCAAAGGAGACGGCCGGAGAACCTTCAAGGGAAGCAGGTCGTGTTTTCCCCCTGTTCTCTCCTGTCAGGAGAGCGACCAGTGAAGCAAGGGCCACTGGAGCGGTGGGCAGTCGCGGGTCCCTGGGGACTACGGGTCCTCCTCGCACCAGTACCAGCTTCTCCACTTTCTCTCCCTACCCTGCAGGTGCCTGGCAGTCCCTGCTGTCTTCAGCATGTAATATCTTTTTTCTGGAAATGCATAGAAACCTAGGAGCCCCGTTAATTCTGTTTCAAAAACCATATGAGAGGGCAGAGAGGAGAGAGCTCTCCACACGCCACAGAAAGTATTTACTGCTCACTTTACGCAGGTTTCTATTTCCTTGCTTACAAGAAGTGGAAGTGAGATAAATTAAGCCAGCTCATAAACTCATTTTGACCTGAAGTCAACAGGGAAAGGATTGGCCTTTCAACGCCTGGTCTAAACTTCAGTGACTTTTTTTTTTTGAGGTGAATGTAATCTGGTTTTAACGTGCCCTTCTTCATTATCCTGCCAGATGGTGCTTGGGCATAGCAGATGAAGTCAGATTACCCATGTCACCCTTCTATTTTAGGTTGGCATGAATATATCGAACACCAGTTCTTGATAGTGCTCAGCTGCTGGATTAAAGATGTCTTTGACATTTACTTTCTCTCAGGAGCCTGAAGAGCCAGCATAATCATGCCAGACAAATAACTGACAGTTATTCACCATATCATCAGTTGAGTCACTTTGTGCCATGACTCCTTCTGACCTCACACAGTAAGTGAAGTTGGTATTTGTATTACTTGAAGAGAAACTTCTAGGGAACACCTTGAACACTCCCAGACTGGCACAATTTAGTACATTGCTGTTGTTATCAGCCCACTCCATAACTGTGCTTTGGAGATCAATGTTCCTGAGCTACCCAGGAGGTATAAAATCAAGTTTATATGGAGCTAGTCTGCAGCTAGCCACAAGTAAGAAATAATATCTTTAGGAGTAGGTCAAAATTTTTAGAGGGTGTAGTGGATTAAACACAGTCAGGATCCCAAGGGTATGCAAGGATCTATAAAATACCAGATTCTTAAAGGGTCTCATCCACTGCCACCTGCAGTAAAATAAAACACATCTCCAACTTGCATCACTTTCTTTTCTGTTCAAAAAAAAAAAAAAAAAAAGACTAATTTTAAACCCCATCTTGGGGGACCAAGGTCCAATCTTGCCCTGGTATTGCCACATTTCAAATTTTACTAAGACTGTTTTTAAATGTGGAAAGTACTTTAGGGGTTTTCAGGGGAGACGCAGTCAGGCTACGCTATGATGCCTTAGTTGAGCAATACATGACCTGACTGTTGAATCCAGATCTCTTGCTGTATTTATGTTTTCTGCGGAGACTATTTTTTGCTACGCATATGTTCCATGCCATGATGTTGCATTCTGAAATAATTATTTAGTAGAAAGTTAAAAATATACCTGCACAGTATAATGATTTAGGAGGGGTTAAACACTATAAATCTTCCTACAGAAGCTTCTGGGGCAATCCAAAAATTACCTTTGAGACCATATTTCCTTCCAGATTGCAAACCTGTCCTAGACCTGCCTAGAGAGTAACACTAAAAGCTGCTTCCACTCCCCATCTCCAGATGTATCTGAAGCCAGGGAGCAAAGTAAGAGCAATTAAAGCAAATGTTTTCTCTCAAAACATATGCTAATGTAAGATTACCCAGGAAATTGGATGATCTTGGCAGAGGGTCAAGGATTGTTTTGGGCAAAGCAGTGTGAGACGCCTGAGGCTGAGAAGAACTGGAGGAAAATTGGCCCTGGAAGAAGTCTAAAGAAGGGGCTTTGGGGTCACAACAGGGACTGGGAGACAGAGCTGGGAGAATCACCTGAACTGTCACGGGGTGCTTAGTTTGAAAGGGCCAATCTACTGTCACTGTAATGGTAAACTACAAACTCAGTCAATATGATCAGTTTTCTGTCAGAATTATAAAATTCCTCTGACTAGTCAAAGTCATAGTTATTTAACCTAGGAGTGACACTTTTCTTATTATATTGCACCGCTTCCTACTACAGATAACAAATCATTTTGTTGAATGGCGTTTTGTGGAAAAAACCAAATAGCTTTCCAATTTTCATTCCCAGATTTTTGTGGATAAACTGTAACCCATACCATTTGATATAAAATGCCTGTGATTTACACAAGACTCATTTGTTATTTTGACTAAGGTGAAGCTGTTTTATCTTTTTTCATTTAGAATTTTAATCTGACTTCATTTGAACAAATTTGTAAGGTACCACATTAAAGATTTTAATACAAAACGTACCTGCATATATATCAGAAATCAAGTTATGTAATTTGCAATCTATTAGGCAATCCAATGTTATCAATATCTGCATGTATTTATATATATGCATTCACTAATATATAGGAGTAATTACTAAAAAATAAGGGTTTTTTTATATATTATCAGCATCATTTTATGGAAAATAACTTAGAGTTACATTGAAGGAATATTTAGTTGTTACCTTCCTTTTATGGTTGATAACATGAAAGGGAACCTAAGATCTCTTTCAAAGTAACTTTACAAGCAATAACACTGCATGACAATACTGGTGGGTTTAGCAGTAAATCTGTATGAAAACACAACTTTTTACTGCCCTGTTACAGATACTTTACCTAAGCTCCTCTCCAACAACCCCTGATAAGCCAACAAATTATATCACTATTTTATCACATAAATTCTTATTCGGCTCATCTACCCAATACTTTATATTACATTGTGCTTGCCAGTAGTGCATTAAGTAATGTGTTTACAGGTTTCCCACACACTGCTCACATTTTCATCATTCTATTTCTCATGTCCCCTCAGAGTATGCAAAGAATGTCTTGTTTTTGTAAGCAGGTACTTTTCAGTGTACTTGATGCTCTCTTTATATATATGTTGGGCAATATCACAAACCTTTACTCACCACTACTTTGATTTTACAGTTCCTGCAGGAATCGATTTGGCAGTCTCAGACTCTACTTCCTACCTTAAGATCAACTCTGGCATATTATTTAATAATAAAAAGTTCAGCTGTGCCAGTATAAGACTATTAAAGGGATTATACATCTTGGACCTTTGGGTGTATCCTAGACCCCTGTATATTTAAAGACTGGTTAGTGCTAGTTAATGAGAACCTAATTAGGACAGGTTTTGTATACTCACTTTCATGCAATTTCTTAATGCACTCATGGTCAAGTTTATGACTGAAAAGTGATAATGAAATTCATGAATAAAGCCAGTTGTGTTTGTTAGAATAGCAAGGTGCTTTGTAACCACACCAGCACTTGGTATTAGTGAGAAATCTTACATAATTTTTTTAACTGCAGAAAGAATTGAGTAAATATGGCATGTATTTTCAAATGAGAAGCATTATGGATTCTCTAAAATGTTTCCTGAAAAAACATTCTGATATGTTACCTCTGGATTTTTTTCTCTATATCAGATAACACTAGGTGACCCTGAAATAGTGTTTTTAAATGCTGCAGATATGCCCAACAGTATAAAAAATATCCACTGCTATTCATGAACAGGAGGAAATTCTCCACATCATTACTTTTACTTTCCAAAGCTAAGACTGAACGTGAGTTATTCTCAGCCTAGAAGAATCAGAGGAACTTAAAGCTGGCCTTGTGAATATGTTCATCAGTATTATTTTACCTAAAAATTGTGGCTGGATATTGTTGTTGGCTAGAAGTGACCGAACTGGGGTAAGTAGAGCAAGTATTGCTGCATATTTGTGAAGGGCGAGCGGGTATGACGTCCTCGGTGTGAACGTGCAGTGCTCACGGGTCTTTTGGCCAACCCAGAAGACCGAGCTGCGCGCTTTAATCTTTCCCTTTTGAGATGGCCAGAAAGTTTTGATACCTGAGCTCCGGGAGGGCAGATGAGCTGTTAAAGAGTAGCTCTGGGCGAGATGTGTGCCTGGTGTTTGGTATGGCCCATACCATGGGTGTGGGGGAGTGCGTTTCACCCTTCTTCTCGCTAGGTTTCACTCTCCGCCATGTCGCTTTCTCTTCATTTTTTCGTCTGGTATTGGAAGCCAAGGAGAGTCGTGTGGGTATTGAGGAAGGAGAAGGTGTCGGTAGGATAGTTGGTTGAGCTGTTCAAAGGCCGGCGTCAGTACTAATGGCTCATTTTAGGAATGCTAAATTGCTTTATTTCAGCATTTTGTAAAAACACTTTTTACTGCTGGTTTTTAATAGCTTGTTCTGTTTACCTTTTAACAGTTAACTTCTAAGGGTTATACAGCCCCAAAACAAATATTTTCTTTCTTTTCTAGGTTATTGAACTATTTTGATGAGCAAATATTTTTCACAGTTTTTAAATATTCTTCTTAATTTGTAAGAAAATAATTGAGAAAGTGTGTTATGACTGGCATTGAATTATCTTTTAAACTATTTACATGGTGGTTTCACTTCCCTATTTGCTTAGCTTATTTTTTAATAAACCGAGTTAAATGACTGATTTTTAGCACATATGGCTTGAATCTGAAGCTAATCACTTGACCTTCTATGCAGGAATTATAATTTAATTATTCTTTCAATTATTTTTTCATTTATTGTCTGTATTTACACTATAGCTTTTTACAGATGTTATTGCCTTGAATTAGAATAACTAAAGCTGCCTCCTCTGATCTGCCAGCCTGGGTGAGAAAAAGAGTGCACTAGTTTGCTAAATGCATTTTCATCTCACCCATTCATGCATAGTTTAGAATCCATCATAAAGCTACACTCATTTAAATTCCTTACAATCCAGAAAATGTATTTCCTCCTCTATCAGGGTTATGAAGAGAGGTGTAATCTATAAATCAACTTTGATTTTTTTTTTTTTTTTTTTGTATTTGAGGATTTTCTGGTCTCTCCTTCCGAGGATTAAAAATCATGTCTCGAGGCAGGCCATTAAATATCATCTATCTATCTGAGAGATTTGTAGGTGCAAGAAAAATGGTGGTTAGACTTGATCAAGGAAAGAACTACAGAAAGAAGAAACTCGAATTCTCTATTATTTCAGCTCTGCTGGAAGTTAGGCACTGCTGTAGTTTTCATTTAAACTTAAATACATTGCATTTCACTATATGAATCACAACATCTAGTATATTTTTTATGATAAATTGGGAAGAAGAGCATGACATTGTGCTTTCACAACTTGCAAATTGTTTCTCTCTCTTTTTTGACTGGCTTAAAGTAGAAGATGGGAAGCAAAGCTTCTCTAGGTTAGCAGGGTTTTGTGGGCAAGGCAGACCTAATAATAGAATTAAGGTTGTCAAAACTAGCATTTCGAGTTGTTAACACGAAGTACTTGATGTGAGCACTATTAGTACCTAAGCAAACACTTTCTAAACTTTAGTAGGGATGAATAGGAAATGATAAACTCAGGGGAGGATAACAACATAGAAAGACAAATTAGGATTTGTGTTTTGTCAATAAAGTCTCAGTGGTTTATCAGAATTATTAAATATTTATCTCCACTCTTTGTTATATACCTGAGAATAAAAGACAACAATGGGACTTCTGTTTTCTACTGCACAATCTTTGGAAGCAGGGATGATGCAAAGTAAAAGACTGGATCCAGAATCTATGCAGTCAAAGTGACAACTCAGAGTCACAGCTGACTCAGAAATGCAAGTAGGTTCTGAAAATTATTTTTGCTTAACATTCTAAAGGCAGACACAGTGCATGAAAAAAGTAGTATACATAGTGAATTATTATTTTATAAAATTCTGCTTTATTAAGGTGCACGTACAATTATTATTAAGTCTCCATATTAAAAGGAATTCTCACAGCACTGCTGAATACTGGCAGCACTATCAGGCATTGTGTTTGTGTACCGAGTATCATTATAAAGTCAATAGTAGCTCCTTTCCTGATACCTAAAATAGCTGACAGCTTCTAACCTTCTAGTCTCTGCAGAATAACAAATATGGAGGTTTCCATACACAACGATCTTAGTACTGTCCTAATTGCATTTTAGCCATATCAACACAAAAAGTATGATTTCATTATGAGTTCACCGTGCAGCTTTTTAGAGTCATGGAGAATGAGCTGAAGGACCAGCCTCTGGGCACAAAGTGAGGCTTAGTGGTCTGCTTGACACGAGAATTTGGAGAAGCTGTCAGAGCCAGAGAACTGCTGAGTTTGACCCTTGGTCTTATCTGGCAAGCCCGTTTCCATACCGGGCACCACGCAGAGCCGGCGTCGGCTCTGAGACCTGCAACACCTCCCCAGGCTTCGGCTGTGTGGGCATCCCCAGAAGGTGGGAGGAGGAGAGAAGCTGGCGTGGGGACATCTGGATGTGGGGACCAGGTTTGTCTTAGACGTAGGCTCTGTGACTCCTTCCACTCTTACGTGAGCTTTCAGCAGCTCCAGCCTGTGCTGGCCCACAAGCAAGCGGAGCGATGGCAGCGTGTGCTTCGGACAACAGCATGATGCTTCGCCTTTCTCGGAAGGCACTAGATCACCAAGCAGCTCCCAAGGGACACGCAAGTGGTGAGCTGCCAACTGGCTGGGGACCACTGCTGCAGAAATGGAAACATTACAAGGAAGTGTGCTTTCTTGCTTTATATTAATCAAAAAATTGAGGGCTAATTTAGTTTCAGGGAAACCGTCTTCTTAACAAATGAAATTTGGGGTTCCCTTTAGTAGGCAGACAGAAGGAGAATTTGCCTATTGTGTACTTCCCTCTCAGCAGAGTGCCAGGTTATCCCTCTTGGCTTCTTTCAGAAACAATAATCAGCAAGATCAGGCTTTGGGTGGAAAAGAAATGCTGGAAAGCATAGTAAGAAGTGCTTAAGTAGCCACATGGCATATGGAACTGACTTTTTCTTTCTGTCTTTTTCTTTCTTTCACAGATGTACAGCAGAGTATGGAAAGCAAACAAATAATTAAATTGCATTGCTTTTGTGAACTTCTGCCTGTTAGTGTGTCTGTTTGTTGGCTCATTTCATTAAACCGCAGCCTTAATATCATCTAGATTAGAATCAGAAGTAGGCATGACACCTCTTAAAGTTAACAAAAAGTTTCATTTCCGTTCTTGTTATATGATTCACAGTCAGTGGTAGTTATCTACTAACACATACTTTGTCCTGACATATGTCAGCTTGGGTGTTTTTAATTATGTTCATTTTGCTGTGATCATTTTTGGAATAGATTATGTTGCAGACTTATTATATTGACATACAATAACTTGTATGAATATATTCGTTTGATACTGCTCCAATTTTGCTTTGCCATTCTTTCTTAATAATAGAGGAAAATTCATTATAATGAAGGATTTTTATGTTTATGTCAGTCCCTGATCATCATTTATGTATTCAAACTCTTGATAGGCCAGCTCAGGGTTTGATGCTCAGGATGTAGAGGGAGAAGAGTTTTCCAGTCCAGAGTCATCAGAACTACGTAAGACTGCTGACACCACAGTTTCTTATGTTGACTAATATTATCCAACTTGTATTTGCTAGTAGGACTTGTAGACTTACTCTGCCTTAATCTGTTAACTCTTGCAATGTCTCGGGGAAAGAGAGTGCCTTTTTGTTCTATGACTGTACAGTGGTTTAGTGCAATGAGGTCCCGATCTACAAGAAGGTCTGCTAGGCACTTAGTGACACAGATGAGCAAAACCACTGCTAGCACCTGCTCATCACTGAATACAGAGAGTAGACTTATGTCTGTACTGCTTGCTTTTGGCTCCTTGGGCAAAGAAAGGCCTCCAAGCGTGCTGTGCACATGGTACCTGCTGTGGATGGCCGCTCGTTCTGCACGAAGCCTTCAGCTTCCTTCTTGTCCTCACGCAGAGGAGCAGCAATGGGCAGAAATACCGTTCTTCAGCCTACAAATCGTGTATTAGGGACAGGGAGAGAGGGACCAACCACGAGAAGGACTTTGTCCTGTAAGCAGCTAGCCTAGGAGCATCTAGTCAATCCTTTCTGCTTCCTCCTGCCACCGTATAATCTGCCTTTCCTCTCCTGTTTCTGAATAGCACATTTCCAGTCTCGCTTTCAGTCTTGCACTTGTGCTTAGCCTTGGATGTCCCTCCGCTTAGACGGGTAGAGCATGCAAACAAGCCATTTACACTTGCAGACAGGCCCAGAAGCAGAGCTACCTGTGAGTCACTTTTATGAGTCTGTCAGAGTCTCGCTGTTAGAGAAATCCTTTTCTCAGCTTGGCCTCCATTTTATATGAATTTAAATGAAGGCAGAGAAGTTGCTAGGATGCTAACTCTTCTGTTATACTGTGCTGTAGGAGTATCATACAATGCAAGGCAAAAGTCAGATTTTCCTTTATTAGATATGACTGACCAGACCCATTAAAACTTAATGGGAATCAGATTGTTGGATAGTCTTGTCCAGGATGTGCTATGGTTCTCCAGAGCATTGTAAATTGCTTTAAATCCTGGATTCTTCCAAGTTCAGCAGTCTTTCTGCAGGACACCATAATGACTGAAATCGATGGAGGTGCTCATCCTAATGGCTTCCTAATCAAATTGGAAAAGACTATTTTCAAGGATGGAAGATCATCTCTGAAACTTGCTTCCTTCCCTTTGGACAATCACTGTCAAAAATAGTTGGCCTTCTGGTTGCTCAGCAAATTTCATTTGTTGTCCCAAACTTCTTTAATGACAATGGAATTGGTGAATTGATTGGAGTGAAAATCTTATGATTAGTGTACTAGGAATATTTAATATCATATATATATATATTTATATTTATGTATATGTGTGTGTTCATATAGGTATGTGTGTGTGTATTTGTCCTCTGCTCGGTAGGTTTTATAAAAATGTATACCTTGATTTTATGTCTCAGGAGCCTTTGGTTAGATATATCTTTACTTCACTTTGAATTAAGAAAAATAAATCTTCTCTGGATAAACTGTACTTCTGAAGCTGAGATTATATTGCTACTTGAAAAATGTTATTTTTCATAGGAGAAAAACTGAAAAGGCTTATTAGCACTTGAAGTCAGTTAATAAAAGACAGAAAATGTTAGATTTGCCTTCCTGTTTTGGTTGCTTTCTCCAGTCAGTGAGTCTGCTCTTTCTCAGCATTGCAGTAATGCCCTTCAGCTAATTCCACCCCGGTCGTTAGGTAGTTTCTTGACTGCCCTGTGCTTCAGCCTTTCCCTTCAACACCTGTGCTGTGGCACCAAAAGAATTGCCACAGGGTTGGGGGACAAGATATATAGCACTGCTGGCATGGCAGAATGGACAGTCTTCCTAAGCCTGGTGTTGCTTTACAACAGGGAAGTAAAAGCAAAGTGCCAGCAGCCAGCACGGCCGAGCAGCTAGAGACAACACAACCCTGTGTCCCTGACTCACCAGTGATGACCAGTGGTGGACTGTAGAGACCCAGGAGGTCTCCCCTTCCTTCACTGGCTCTGAAAGGGGGGCAAACTTACCCAGCGCTGAGTTAGAAGTAGGATTTTGTAAGAAAGTAGAACAGACTGTAGCCATCGAGCATAGTGCTCTGATAAATGAACTGATCAGCTGCCTGCTTGCATGTGACTGGACCCTTTTATCCTCCCTCCTCTTCTTCTTCCCATGCTTGTTCCTCCCTAATCTGCCTTGATCCCTCCCTTTATCATCCTGCCTTCCCTCCCCTAAACATCCAATAAGTATTGTATGACCCTAAACGTCTCATCTGCTCCATCCCAGAATTCTCTTTCTCCTGCATCCCACCACTGATCCTATACCCCTTTAAGAGGAACTGCCTTAGTCTGTCAAGCAGGAGTTTCTTTGGTGGGTTTCACACCAAGGACTATGGCCTAATCATTCCTTGCTGTGCGAAAAATTGGTGTTTTCTGTTCTTCACTGGTCTGATTGCTTGGGTTCCTCCACCTGTCAATTATCCTCTGCCCACTGCTGATTAGCAATTTGATTGGCCTTTAATCAGATATATCAACAGAGTTAGCCTCCAACCATGAAGGATTTTCTCTGTCTATGGCTATTGCCTGGAATTACTTATTCGAGAGGCTAGAAAAACAATAGAATTGCACAAAAAGGCCTGGAGTGAGGCACAAGGTCTAGACACACTTAAACAAAGAACTGGGCAAATGTGTTTGTGCATAGAGGAACACATGTGGATAGAGGAGAACCTATTCCAGAGAAAATACTTTCACTTCAGGGAATGAGACATGCGATGTGAGAGGGGCTGTGGCTTGTCCTTACAGAAAGAACTCTGAGTGATTAGTAAGTGAAAACTCATTCTCAGACACCCACGAAAGGCTTGATATAGCTTTTCCCTCATGCTCGACATTGGATCAAGGAAACACAAACATCTTACTGACCTCAAAAAAGAGCAAAACTTCAGTGCTGAACAAAGATTGCACTTGCTGGAGATGATAGGTAATCTGCCAAAAGACTACAGTCCCAAATGCTGCTCTTAAAAAGCGGAAGAAGAGTCTGCACTTCAGAAAGGTGGGACTGTACCCTGTTGACATTTGGGAAGAAAAGGATGTAGGCTCCCAAACCATAACCACTTGCAAGGTGTTCTATTTTCAGCATTATTTGTATTACCATTTTCAAATACGATTTTGGGTGGCACAAAGAGGAAAGGAAGATACGAAGCTAGGAAGACAGTGGCTAGGCAAAAGGGCCGTGTGTGTGCAGCAGCCTGGGAAGTATACATGTTTTCTTGGCTGTCTGGTTTCTAACAGATTGGTGGTTTGTTCTTGGCTTCTATTTTTTTACTGCACTGTAAATCTGCTAAACTCCTATGTGTTGCAGACGTTTAAGCACCTATGAATTTGGACAATTTGGAATGGAATTTGCAATGCATGGGGGGGGGGTTGCATATATAAAAGGCAGGCGTTTATTTATGGAGACCCATAATAATGCACTGGAGGTTATTGACATATGTAGGATGAACAACCGTAATAATAAAGATAACATAAATTTCTAAATTGCTGTTAGGGAGTAAGGATTGGGGAGGCTGGTAGCAAAGGTACAAGCATTTTCCCGTAATTGGCCTATAGTCATGTAAGTTAGAGTCTTTTCTTCTTTTTTTCTGGTTGTTTTGTTGGGGTTTTTTTGTCCTTGGTGAGTAATCCCAGTTCATTAAAGGTGGCTCTTCTGGTATTTAACATTCCTGTTGCTTGCACAACAGATTTGAAAAACGCTTTGTGTCTGTGTGTGTGTGTACATATATATACATACGTGCATAGTTTTAGCTGCTATTATTTGGAAAAGCCTAAAAAGCCTTTTTTGTGTTGAGAAAATTGAACATAAGACTTAAAATGCATGCAAGCTTGTACTGTCACTACATAAACTTCCTTGTTTATAAAATGGCATTGTCAGAACTCAGGAAAAACTTGTGCTTCACCCTGATGCTGTTAATCAAGCAAACTGAATCAAGGAAATTTCTTCAAGTGTCTTGTGAATAAGTGTTGCTGGCAACAAAAAGCTCAGCATTTTGTAAGCCTCTCGCCTATGCACCTACCCTCCCAATACACCTTGACCATTCACCTCATGGCTCCTTTGTTGCTCCTTTTTTCTCCTCTTTCCCTAGATCGCTTTCTTTTGTCTCTTTTGTGTACAGTTGGCATTATTTTCTCTTCCAATCTGTGCTCCGTGCCAGCTCTGTCTTCCCAGGAGACCTCTCAGAGGGCGACTGCCTGTTCTGCTCGTGACAGTGTTTGTTGAGGTGGATGAAGATGTGGATGAGCTGATAGTTCTGCATCTGGAAAATATATGCAAGGCCACGAACAGTCCACATATCCCTCTCCACGAGTCAGCACCAGAAATGGCTGTATGAATCGCATATTACTCAATAGCCTCTTAAGCATTAGAGAAGGCATAATCTCCTACCAGTTTCCAGGGAACTGTACTGAAGAGCATTTCATAGTACCCTGAAGGGTCAACTGAGAAACAGTTTGTAAAATTATGTAGCGTGCCAGGCCTTTAATCTCTGTGCAGCTGACCTATCTGTTCGCATACCACTATTCAATTTATCCTTGTCAATTGCCTGGTGCTAAGACTAATTTCCCAGATCACTATTTCTTCAAATTTACTAACATTTTTAATACTAAATATTTTAAAAATCCAGAGCTTAGCACAATGCTGACTTTTTCCTTTCCATACTTAGTGCGTCTTAAAGCATTACCTGACTTCTGAGATGTCCAAAACTGATAGGGAGTTTAAACGCAAGAAAAATGCAGTAAAAACTACTGCAAATAATTTTTATGGGCACATTTAATTCAGGGGGCTCCTGGTTATTATAATATCCTTTTTCAATCAAAACTACAGCTTTTCTATATGTGCTAAACCACTGCATAGTGTGGATAACCTTGACAAATTATTGGAATATTGAGGCGAGTTCTAAAGAGTTTGCATTCCTAAATTATTCAGGCTGTAAAAACGTACAGTGAAATATTTTGCGCTTCAATAAAAATGCCCCAGCGCTCTTCCTTTCTTTCAGTGGCTGCATTTTCTGCATCTGTTTCTCAGGTGGTCCTCCAGGTAATGCAGAACAAAGGCTTCGTCTCCTGGCCTGCCGCTGCGCGGTCTCCTGACGGCTCTTCGGAGGCCACATTTGGCAGATGCCCCTGGCGTACCGCCGCAGGTAAGCCGGCAGGTCGCAGCCGGGGTGCCAGGCTGGCGTGACAGCAAGCACAGCTCGCGCTTCGGGGCGCTGGGTGCCAGGGTGCACGGCCAACATGGATGCCGCCTCCCCCAACCCCTGGGCTCCGCTTCCAGCTATCCCTGCCAGCCTGTGGGGCCAGCCTAGACCATTGCCACCTCCGACACGTCTTGACTGTGGCTGTCCTGGTTTCAGCTGGGATAGAGTTAATTGTCTTCCTAGTAGCTGGTACGGTGCTGTGTTTTGGGTTCGGTATGCGAAGAATGTTGATAACACCCTGATGTTTTCAGCTGTTGCTCAGTGGTGTTTAGTCTGAAATCAAGGACTTTTCAGCTTCTCAAGCCCAGCCGGTGAGAAAGCTGGAGGGG
>JAVJGG010000059.1:12771865-12795513 GCA_035590195.1 Aviceda cuculoides
CCCCCCCCCCCCCCCCCGAGCAGCGCCCCTGGTCTCACTTGAAGCCTTCAGCTCCCTGCTGCTGCCGCTGATCTGTGCCCCCCACGCAGAGAGACCTGAGCCGATGGGCGAGCGGTCCGTGCCAGGCAGCACCGGTGGGGAGATCACGGAGTACAAACAGGCACCCGAGACAGACGAAGCTCCAAGGGTGCTTCTTGGGCTGATGTCAAACCCCAGCGGAGAGGCTACAAAGCAGAACAGAGGTCTAGAAACCCTTTCAAAAGTGCCTGAAAAGCATCTGTGGCATAGCGAGCGCTGGGACACATCAGTGTGTTATGTTGTTGTCCTCATGAGAACTAGGATTTTACCCACAGAAAAGACAAATTTTTAGAATACTAAATATTTAGAGGCTTGTAACAAACTATGGTAAAGCAATGAGAACTATGAGTATGCCATACCTACACTGAAGAGAGCTTCGTTAACAAGTAGGCAGCCAGCAAGCCAGATGAGTTAAGGTGAATTAAAGAAAGAATGTTAATGGAATGGCAAATTATTTTAAAGCACGTAATGATTTCATATAGCAATACACAGGATAAAATGTCCCTTTACCATAGATAAATATCCAAAGACCTTGCGCAAAGCTGCCATTTACTGTCTCTGTTATTCTACTTCTTAGCTGTGCAGAGGCACAGGTAATATCTAGTCAACTGAATTAGAACTTGTGAAAACTGGGTGTATCTCACTGGCATCTGAAAAGCTGCAGCATATGCTATTATTAACCCTGATACCCTAAGCCCTGATCCCAGCCCTGTATAATACAGAGAACTAGAACAGATAGTTCAAGTTCCCAAAAGCTGATGCTCTAGGGATAGTAAGAGCTGTAATATGCATGCAGAGTGTTACTGTGCAACTGCCAGTGTGAAATCTGCATTTTTAAATTGTGATGGGAAGAAGGAAAAAACAGTGATTTAGCTGAAACCAGAAAAAAACAAAGAAAGAAGGAAAGAGAGAGGATAAAGGAGAAAAGAATATGAAGAGATTGATGGAGAAAATGTGTAAGGGCTGACACGAGAGAACAGAAGGAATGGCTGGAGCTAGCAGCTAAGTGGAAAAACAAACAGCGTTCAGAGTAAATACTACAGAAAACAGCTTTGTATCATCATCAGTGTTGAAGGTCAAAGCCTAAAATGTTTCTGCAGCTGTTCTTGCCAATGTAAGTCTCTGACTGCCTCTATTCAAAATAAATCCCAGATACTATTTAAGTGATAGCTGGCATATACATTTCAGAATTTGGGGAATGCTAAGCTTTCTTCGGACATCATCTACCGAAGTGATTTATCACAGAAGTGAGCTTTCGGTGACTCACCTGGTGGGAATATAATCCTATTTTTCTGTAGTAGTAATGGCAGAATGATTAAATAACAACTAGATTAAAGTAATGCTTATGTTTCCTTATTACATTTCCTACGTGTATTTTTATTTATTATTTCTATTATGTTGTGGTGCTCTCCGAAAAGGAAAAATACTTATGAACATTCTAAAGACTCATTTTTCAGAGGGAGTAGGCAGTAAGGAGCCTCTGTCCAACGAGCCTTCAGCTGGGGGTCTGACAGACATATGGCAGCAAATTGTGTCTGTGAAAGTAAATCTAAATTAGCAAATGCCTACACCGCAGTCACTTCCCCTCTGCTCTCAGTGCATGGGCACAACAGTTTAAAGCAAAATCATATATGCATAAATGAGTTTTCATCTCCATGCCCGTAGGACAGACAGTAACTACTGACTGAGAGACTCAATCCAGATGGCTGGAGAATCCCTCGGCTGGCAGGCGGGAAGAAGCGCTGATTGTGTCTTGACGTCCAGGCAACGTGTCTTGGCCAGCTTCACGCTCTGCAGTAATTCAGTGTCAAGCCTTGCAATAGAAATGGCACGTTGGAGTCATTGCGCAGTACCGTTGCTTTGCCATGCCATGATCCTGCGGCCCAGTGATGATCTCCAAGACCTTCCTTTCCTCTACCCTACTTACAGAAAAGCTCAGAAATGGGAGAGAAATACTTCGTACTTTCCTTCCTCATACTATGGAAATCAGGACTGAGTCTTCCGTTCCTGATCGACTCTATGGAAAACCTCCGTGAAGGCATCCGTGTGCTCAGCCCTTTCCCCGCAGTCTTGAGAAAGCCCAGCCGCACACAAAGCATTACTCTGCCAGCACTTTCAGCATCTCCCTTCAGCTCTGAGACGTCAGCAGCAAATCTCAGCTGGGAGCCAGACTGCCTGAAGGCTACCGGGGCTGGCAAACCCGCAGCAAGAGTCACCATGATTTAGAGATGCAACTTGAGCAAACCTACGGGCCTACCTACTGCACGCAGCTGAGAGCATCTCTCGAGTCTCCTGAGCGCAGGGAGGGAAACTCCCTCATGCGGGGAGTATTTCAGCAAAGCCTTTTTTACCATGTCGTCATATTTCCTGTCTCACTGGAATTATAAAATTGCCCCAGATCCAGAAATTTGGGAGCCCTACTGATGGGCTTTTCTTTGCTGAGTGATACATAGGAAGAGCTTCTTTACTCAGCTTTACTCTGTTGTTCTCACTTGTTTCCAAACAACTGCGGAAACTTTGCAGCTTCCGACCTTTCAGAGGGATTTTTGTGTGTGCAACTTTTGCTTCATTGATGGGGAAAAGTAAGCAGGAAAAAGAAAAGTCTTTCTAACAATCAGAAAAATCTTTTCTAACAAAGCCATTCTCACAAGCCTGTGAGTTGGCAAGATCTTATTTTCGTTACCTTGAGACAGGAGATGCAGGCTGTTCAATTTAAAACAGGAGAAAAGCAGTCAACCACTCCTATAAACTCCTGTAAACAAACAGCTTCACAAATTTAATTTCAAAAAGTCAAATTCTTATAGCTTCATCCTCCTTCAGTTTTGCTCCATTACTAACCTTTACAGAGCAAAGCAAACACTTGGACTCCACTGACCATAGCTCGTTAGTTCAAGCAAGGCCTGTGGTTTATGTTCGGGACCTACAGGTCGTAGCGCTTCGTGTTCACCCTCCTATGGATTTATTCTCGGCTGCTGAGGTCGTGTCCTAACAACTCCTGCTTTAGAGACACTTTCTCAGCTATCTGTTGTTGGTTGGTCTGTGTTCTTTTCAATTGATGTGTAGCTTCACTTGGTCTAGAGATGAAAATATACAGTTTGTCACCCCCAATGCCATATGCTCTTTTTTCACACATAAGAATAAATACAAAATGGCTGCCCTAACAGAAATGCAATGTAGAGCATCTTAATTACAGGGAGAATTGCTAGAGGATGCAGAAAGCTTTTTTACTTTTTGTTTGCTGGTGGATGCAGAACTTGCAAAACCATTCTGTTCCAGCAAGGTGAGAGTCAGCCCCCCCCCCTTTTTTTTTTTCTTATTTAATTGAGCGATAGATAAAATATTTGACGTCTTTTGGCTTTCATACAAACCGCTTGCTTTGACTGTGATTGTCCCTCAGGTGCAGAACTTAGGGAGGTCCAGACACCCCTGCAATCATTTAACAAGTCATCGAGTATCCCCAGCTACGAATACTACTCTTTTGCTTCATTGCTCTTTGCTTAAGTGTATGTATTCATATTCAGTTTACAACAGTCACTCAGATATCATAATGGCAGATAAGCTAGCTGTCAAAATAAGAGAACTTGTAAAGTATAAATTAGACTCAGACACATAACTTTTTGCCTGTGTGTTGTATGAAATCTCTGACCATGTCATTTAAGAGGAGCAGAGAAAATGAATTTCTTAGAACCCTTTAAAAAAAAAACCACCTAGAAAAGCTGAGGCTCCCCTTAGAAGACCGCTCAAGAAAATGAGCTACCAATTTGCTTGCAGGTGATCCTACCAGCAGATCTGACAATATGTTTGTTTGGCTGCTGTGACACATGTTAAGCCTCAGTGCATCCCCCTAAAGGTTAGAACATGAATGACTTGTGAATAAGGGAGGTGCATTACGCTTTGACCACTTACCCCTGCAGCCTGCATAGGCAAAGATGCAAAAGAAAGGCAGAGCTTTGAGAAGGAGCTGGCTGGTGAAAAGGGAGACTTTAATGTGGAGTGGTTATTATTCAGCTACGGTTTTCTGATCAATAACTATGGCACATTCCCTTGCGCTTAATTATTTGATTAGGTTACTGTCATTTAAAAAACAGATAAAATCTTTTGTATGTAAAAGGCCATCTAAAAATACACATCTAATACTGTTAAATACTTCTCAAAGATGTACAGTACAATTTTACAGGATATACTTCATAGGGGTTTGTGAGAATATTTTTTCAGGTCTTTCTCTGAAGTGGAGAACCTTGAAGATGAATCAGATTATATTCTCCCCCTGTACTAAGGAAAGTAAAACATTTTTTCTTCCTACTGTATGAATGTAATTCAGGAATCTTGCTACTGTTCCTGCCTTTTACTAGGATTAACCAGCATCTACGTAGTGCTCAGAACAGAGAGAGGCAAAGAAATTATTTTGCCAAAGCTAATGAGCAAGATCAGGAGGAGAGTTTACGTTTCCTGACTCAGTGTCACGCTGTTTACATTAAATCTCACTGGTTTTCAATAGCCTGTCACCTTTGCATTTGTTGTGCAGAATGTTGAGAGCTGATAAAATAACTGACTACCCTCTCGTGTTACATTTAGAGAAAAATCATAAAGTTTTTCTTTATTTTTTGAGACAGAAGCTTTGAAAAGAAGCACAGACATTAATCCAACTAACCCAGATCTGATTATGCCCATGGCAAGGAAGTTTCTTTATCTGTCCTTTTGCAATGCACCTCGATTTGGCTCTAAACATTTCTCAATGTACCTGTGCAGCCTCCTCACTCAGCTGCCTTGTAGGTTTTAGCAGTTTGTAAATCATTCCCAAAACTGCTTCCAAATTCTTAAAACTCTGAGATATAAAACACAGGCCTCACATTTTGCTCTTTGTTTACTGTACAATAACATGTGAAACAGTATTTGGTATTTCTGAGATTTCTGTAATTTCTATTGGTCCTATTGACTTCGGTCCTTAGGATAATTTTTTTTTTTTTAAAAGAAGCAAGTCCTCTACAAAGCATAGTGGGTAGCAGGCCAAAAATAACCATAAATGCTTTCTCAGCAGTGTGAAACTTATGAAATGAAAGAGAGATATGGTGTAGTGCCCGGGAAAGGAAAAGAGTCTTGACATGACAGCTCCTGCAGAAATACAGCAGACTGATATAAATCATTGGAGCAACGCACTGCGCAGCTATAAAGTTTACAGGACGGCAGATTAAGCCGTAGAGATATAGGGTTAGCTTAGAAACTCTGAAGGCATTTGTCAGAAGCTAAGGTGGACACATCTAAGGTGGAAAGGACGAGGAAGTAAAATCTGCATCAGTACAACTCAAGCTGCAAAAGTATTTGTGGTGTTATACTTCATGATCTGGAAAAGGGGCTGAGTGAAAAATGTTGATGGAAAGTAGAGGCTAACAAAGGAAAAATACAAGTCATATTTATGTGGCCAAGATTTACAGAATACTTTAACTGAAGTTTTAAAGCATCACTGCTGAATCAGTGGTTTCAATGGGATGGCAAAACTTTTATTTGTTGAAGATTGAAAAATTGTCAACTCTTGCTTTTGGTTAGTAGCATACTTATCAACTGACCAGGGGTGGCATGCTAGATTACAGCCTCTATAAATTATTTGTGAACAGAAGCAAGTAACATATCCTTACACCTGAGCCAGTCACTGTTACCATCTGTGGAATTTGGTTCCCCAGTTCATATCATCTCACCAAGTCAAACATGAAGTGAAATTAGAAATAAAAGACAGGCTTTTATCATTTAGGCATTTGTCTTTTGAAAACATACACAATAATGCTGTTAATGGGGATTGCAGTACTTTAATGTTTAAAAGCCTCATGTACTGGAAATGTGCTGTATACAAAAGGAACACCCAGAAAAATCCAATTTACTGCATCAAGACATGTCCATTTTTCTCTTATTTTGTATTACCGATTGGTTTGCTTATACAGAAAAGGTTTTTGGTTCACTGTTGCATTGAAAAGTTTCTGTGCTCGGTTTTGTCATTCTCATTTAAGTCTGCAATATGGGCACAACAGCAAAATTCATATGAATACTTTCCTAAAACCACTCTTCCACCTTTCTTTTGGTAATAAAACACTTCAGTGAATGTAAATTTCTGGGTCTGGATAACCTATGCTTTCTGATCTCAGAAGTTCAGTTTTTCAATGGAAAGGAAAAACAGTAATTTTTTTTTACATTGACTCTACATAATTGACAAGAAATGAGTCAAAGAATGGATGAAAACTAATCAGGCTTATACCTCAGAATAATCCTGGCTGAGAAAAGACTTCTTCATTAATTATACCTGGTCTTGCTTCTGTGAAGTTTTAATGAAAAGAAAAAGGTGGCTAAAACTCTGAAGGTTTTTGTTTAATTCTGAATCTCTGTTATTTTCATTTTATTTATGCTTCTGGCCTTAATAGGGAACCCACTGATGATCTGAAAGCAAATATATGACTATGCTTACATTAGCAAGCAGGTTAGCTCAGTAGGAGCATAGCATTAGATCAAAGCAGTTGATGCTGGAGCCCCAAGATTATATGCAATTTGCACATTTTACTTTAGGCTACATTTAGCCTGGTCTGCAGAATTGAATGTCCCCACCGTGTATGTGATTTGAAACTGTCCTGAGCTCGTATCACTGGTTAAAACCCATTAGGGTTTGTAGCGCATCAGATCTGCACCTGAATCAGGGATTCCTGTTTAATTTCATCTGAAAGAAATCTAGTTTCATGTGCCAAAATTGCTCTGCAAGATGGTCCAAAATGCTAATGCAGACACAGCCTGTGCCAGCCAACAATATGTATACTTTTTTCCTATCTTTCTGCAAGTATCGTGTTAACTGGAAAACTTCACAAGCTTCTAGTTTAAAATTACAAAACCAAAGATATTTCAAATGATGTCCTTTTCTGAATACATCTTGAACTAGCAGTATTATGCATAGATATTCTATGCATAAATCATAGACCAAAATCATATTGCCTCAATATCATAACTGAAGGGTGGATTCATTTAGTACATAACAACACATAGTGCAGGGGCTGGTATTAACAATCAGTGTAATAGAGCTCCAGAAATTCACTTTAAATGCACATAGAGCAGGTTATTTAAGGAGTGACTGAGAGAATTTTGAATGCAGTGTGAGACTGCATATTGTAATTTTCCATAGAAGTTATTTGATTCTTGATATTATAGCAATCTAAATATTTTCATTATTGTGATGACATTTTTTTGTTCAAATAGTGGATATCCTTTTACATCTCTAAAAAGATTTAGCAGACTATATTAAGTGGTGACCACTTTTATTTGTATGCCTACATCTGCTAATATATTCCTAAATTCTCCAGGCCTGGAATCATCAGTATCAACCTTTTAAATCTGTATCATGTACGTTTGTGCCTTTAAACATGTCTTCCTTCACTGAAGGCTGAGATACGTATTTTTACAAAAACAGCACAGATACATGCTACATAACTAAAGAGCCATTTTCTATTTTATGTGAAGAAGACAGCTACACTGCAAGGTCTTGCGTCGCATCAGTTCTCTTTAAAATAAACAGGAGTTACAGGCTTCAGCACTTCACAGAATCAAGGCAACCCTTTTAGAAAGTGCTTCCCTTAATGGTTCGTGTAGTTCCTAGTTTCATACTATGGTGTCTATTTTTTTGGCATATTCAAGCCAAACGCATGTAAGTATCTGCAGCTGTCCCTTATTTTTTGAGTCAAGCTCTCTGTACACCATGAAGGATATCATGAAGCCTGTCGTTTTGAATTACAAATTTTAAGTGCTTATTTAAAAAAAAAAACCTCAAACACTAATCTAACGACTGGATAAATGACCCCTGTGGTAAGAACTGTTTGCCAAATTAAAACATAGTTTACTTCTGGTAGACACGCCATACATTCCAAAAAAGTAGTATTCATTTTAGAAATACCAGCACAGTTTAGGGTATAGGATGCATCCGTGTTGCCTGTAAGACACAGCAGTCGAACTGGGACACAAAGCACGTGTGCCCAGCAAGGGTTATTTTTAATAGATAAAGCCTGTCTTTTCAAATCAATAGACACTTCTGCAGGCTTTCATTCTAGACTACAGCTTTTTCTATATGCTGTTAACTATAACCAATAAATTTAAACATATATTTACTCTACATGCTCTACCACAGTGTTTTTAGGAGAACACAGGAGTTCTAACAGCTATACAAATAGGCAATAAACCAGGACCCTTTTGGAAACAAATCATTTTTCCTTTTCTTAAAAAAATACTACATGCTGTCAAGATGCATGAAGAAATAGGGGATCAATATAAGGTATTAATCTCTTCAGAATTACAATTATACACCATCCTTTAAGCACATGTCTAGAGCTAGTGAATTATTGTATTTGAAGTCAAACTGCAGATTAAACTTGGAGAATGCAGAGGGAGGCAGCCAAAGAGGGGGAGAGAAATGAATCTGTATAAGGGGGAGGGGAGTGACATTTTGATTTGACACATTAGCGTCTTTATATTACTGTTCTGCCAGTAAAGAGCCTCTCTGGAGGTGTATGAAAGATTTTGCACTTAAAACTAAACTGGCAAAATAATCTTCTTCGCTGTGTAGATTAATGTTAGGAAATTTTCCTTTGCTTGTCTAGGGCAGTTCTGATTCTCTCTGCATACATTTAAAACATCTTTCATTTTTCCCTTCTTCCCCAGGTTTGGGTTTCTAAAATGTGCTAGTCACTATGGGAGGGAGAAAAACAGTCACAGCTTTGTACCTCATTTTGTCTCTAATTGAAGTACCTTCCACACTTGTCACAACCTCAGAACAGAAGGTGCGGGGAGGTAGAGGAGCCTTCAGGTGGCAAGCAGGCACATGAAAATGAAATAAATCAAAGTTCCAAAGACGCAAGTGAGAACAAACTATTATTTAAAAGACTTGTTTTCTCACGGCTGTATTTCTGTCCAGCCCCAGACTCACCTTCTTCTCCCAATCTATACATTTACTTATCATTATCTTGGCAACATTTTGATTATACATTACACCATGTCTTGGGTCCTTTTCTGTCATAATTTGCTCTTTCATTGCCCCTCAAATCCCATGTCTAAACATCCCAGCTTTCACTGGGCACTGGCTCCTGCCTTAAAGTATTTTATGATTATCCGTTCAACTCTAGACCCAGACCCCTTTGGTGATATTCCTATTTCTTCAGAGATCAAATTTAAAATTAATTTTCCTTCCACTCCCCACTTGCTCAGTTTCCCAGTTGTGGTCGCAGTTGTGATAGCGAGTGTTGGTTGTCCTTCAGTCAGACAGTGAAGAAGGCAAAAGAATGAAGGTCTGTCTTAACACTCTGCGCTCTTTTGACTTTGCCACTTCTTCCTCTACAATTTGAACATACGATTCTGAGGAACCAGAAGAGAAGCTGAAAAAAAATCAGATTGCAGAAAGTATTTTCTGGATCAAGAAACACCAGTCTGTTTGCACAACTAGTTACTGCTGTGAAGAATATAAAACCCTACTACAGGCAGATCTACTACTTTAAAGACAAGTGTAAGCCAACACAAGGTTAAATCCCTTTCATGTCTTTGCTTCCCTTTTCTTAGGATTAGACACTAGAATTCTGTACGAGGGTTATTTTCTTAATTTGTTTGTGTAAAATGCAAGTCAGAACCTCTATAATCTTGATAAATTCTCAGCCTTGATGACTTGCAGCAGCAATGAGTTCCATAGTCTGTTGAAAAATACCCTGAGCAGATATTTCCACTTATCAATTTATAATCTGCCATTTCTCATTTTCCTTGCATTTGCATCCTTCCACCCTGAAGCAGGAGTAAAGTTAATTTAAAATTGTTTAAAGTATATGAGGAATGTAAATTTTTTTCCCCCGGTGCATATATTCTGCTCTTCAACAGTATTGAACCTAACGATGGCCTCTGTGAGCTCAGTGTCTGGTCTCCCTGAAGTTCCTCACAGTCCTCTCCGCAATTCTGTAACCTACATAACTTCTACAATCCGCTTACTGTGCTACTCCAAATCACGACTATGCCAGAAAACATTGATCTCAGGATGGGATTTTGAGGCGCTTTGTGTTTTCCCAAAGCAGAAACTGACAGTTTAATTCTAGTCTTTCTCTTCTCTTAGACAATTTTGATCCCCAGTAATGCTTTAGTTCACAAATATTTACTTGCCTTACTAATTTCCTGTGCGGGACCTTGTCAGGGGACTGAATAAACTGTCTGCTATCTATTGCTTCGGTGACACTCGCTGAATTTTAGCACATCAGTGAGACTCTTCCGAAAACTTTGCAGGCTAGGCTTCATCACATCCTGGTCTTTCAGGTGTTTATTGTCTTACTTTCCTGATACAAATGCAATGTTTATTCATCTGTAACTTCTTGCATCACTTCTGAAGCCTTTTTAATTAGAGATATAAAATTTGCCAGCCTCTAAGTTACTGATATAGTAGGCATTTTTAATTAAAGCCTGTGCACTTTGCTAGCTGCTCTGTCCCCTCAAACTTAAGCTTCTTCTGAATTCCGTGGTGTCCATCACTTAGGCCTGTTGACTTGAAGCTTTTCAATTATCCATTTCTTTCAGCACCTTTTCTTATGATAACTCAATCATTAAGAGCTCCTCATCGTTGACAGGCAAAGCAAGCCCTACACAGAAAATGCCACTCGTGCTCTACAGCAGAGACTGATGGAAAGGAAGAACTGTGTTAGAACTATCTGCATCTTCTTTAATTGCTCTTTCTATTTCCAAGGACGACTTATGCTCAACCGAACCAGCAACTGTGAATTTGCAGCTTCACACATGTCCGTATACTGAAATCAGGCCTATAATGTCCATTCACCTTGGGTCTTTTCTCCAGTGATGCCCATGCAAAAAATATATTGGTTAGCATAGTCCCCTCTCAACCTCTTGAGTCTTGTCGGTTTTTAACCTCAGTGCAAGGGCTTCTCCCATGGTTTTCCTCGTTCCTCCCAACTGAGCTACAAAATTAGCAGTGATGCATGAATTGGCACAATCTCTGATGCATTCTTTGAGAAAAGCTATACATATTTAACTAAACTGTGATTGCTCTTATATGTTATATTATAAACATAATAGAAAAATGTGGCATGAATATAAAACTTGTTTTAAACATATTTCAGGGAAAGGGAAAGCATATTGGTAATACTATGCATGAAAAAAAAAAGCTAATCTTTATTGAATTAAAATTCTACCACCCATAATTTTTTTTTTTTTCATGAGAGAATGACAGAATTTTCTAGTCTCATTAATGTAACTTAATAGCTGGCCAAAGGGGAACAGAGCTCTCAAAAAAAAAAAAAAAAAAAAAAAAAAAAAAAAAAAATCCCACTGCCAGGGTTTTGAATTCCAGACCTTAAATACAGAGCCTGATTTCTAATTTTAAGACCAAGAGCTCCCACTAAACTCTTGCCAGGATTGGTCTAATGTTAATATTTACAGGAAAAGAAAAGGCGTATTAGTACATTGTCTAGCAATGTGCAGCAGAAACTCTTGATGGAATGTCACCATCTGTGTCTGTGCCTAAAATGGAGCTTACTTTTGAAGATGTGATTTAAATTATTCTTTTACCGATTAAAGTACCAGAGTGCCAAAGTGATGACAAGCTTTTCCCTGTCATCTTCTTAAAATTATGACAGAGTCTTTTTCATTTTTTTCCCGTGCTCTCTCTAGAAGTTCATAGGAAGTAAATTTTCAAAGTAGTGACATTAATGGCACTCATGCAGTTAAATCCCTGTGCATCACTTTGAAAATTTACTTGCTAGGGTACTAATGAAAATTTAGGTCCTTGAATATTTATGATCCTCTATCGGATATCATAAATGTAGCTCTTATTTAAAAAAATATGTGGAAAATCTGCCATATACGCATAGTTTGCTGGCATTCAGGTAATTGCAATCAAACTGTTTTGTCCAATAATATCAGATTAATTTCCATTGTTCCACTCATTTGCTGTTTGACACACACAGCACCACCACCACCACCACCACCCTTGATAATTGCAGATTTTCAGCTGGATTTCATTTCCACTGTTTAATCTCCCACTTAGAAGGACTGTGAGATAAAGACCAAGAGCGTGGAGAAGGAAAGCACTTTCATTGGAAAAGTCTATTTGAAATGCTGGAAGTTGTTAGTTTTCCTGGGACCTGCATAGCCACTACCTTCTTCGGTTGGCTTTGAAAATTTCCATCAACTACTTGCTGGCAGGGGACCTCTTAGATGGGTGCTGAGGGTGGGAAGGGAGGGACAGAGGTAGGTGGTGTGAAACTCTGCGGTGGAAGATTGTTTTCACCCTGAAATATGGCGCAGGCAGCTGCAATTACTTCTGGACCTACCTAACATTAGTAGCTCTAGATGGTCCCTAATAAATACTCAGCAGCAGATTCTCCAGCAGGACTACCGCAGTGTCCTCCTGCCGCTGAGTATTAATGGAACACTATTAGAGAAGAAAATTCAGATTCACTCGGACATGAATTATCCACACTGCCCTTGGCTGCCCCTTACGTGTGCCGCATCTCTGCAACCAACCTCGGGCTCTTGCCTCGTGGTACTCGTCTGCTGGGACGGGGGTCCTGCCCCTTCCATACACGACAGAGGGGCTGGTGTCTGGGATTATATCCCCTACGCCCCTCCGCAGGAGACTTAGCTTGTGTCTCAGGTTCCTCCTCTTTCTTCTTTGCACTTCTCAAAGCACAATGAGAAGTTTCTGTGCTTTGCTAAACCAACTCCTGCTGCCCTGGAAATCACAAGTCAGGGTATTTCTACATCAATGTCATGGTGTAGGCAGTTAAAAGTTGCCGTGTCTTCTTGTTGACCTAATTAGTTATTTATTGCTGCTGTGTCTGAAAGACTTTTAGGGCAATCTAGTCTTTGGAAAAAATGAAATGTTTTTATAAAATGATACCAGCTGAATAGTGGCACCAAAATAAAGTAATGACAGAGCATTTGTTAATCTAAGGATTCAGTGGAAGAAGGACCATGAGCATAGCGAGCTACGGCAGCCTGACAGCGTGAATTGTGCCCGTAGCACAGTTTAAGTCTTCATTGTCCTTATCCTTTGAGAATATAATTAGATCTACCTATTAAAATGATATCTAATAAAATTGAGGTTTTAATACTAATTATATAAAAGAATGAAGAAATAGGATGTGACTAAGCAACATTGATTTCTGTCTTGTTACTGAATGACTTATCTGCCTGGAAAACCATAGTTTTAACAATGCTGAAATTCATTACTACTGATATAGAAAGGACCTGAGAGGGACAAGAGTAATTTAAAAAAGGGGGGAGGAAAGGAGAGAGAAACAGAATCCGAGGAGCATAGTTAGTAAGTCCTCTTCTGAAACATTAAGCTAAGAGCTGCCTATTTTTTAAATTACCAGAGCACTTTTTCTTTTCTAAAAAGAAACCGAAATCAAGACCACAACCCTTGATCCATTCCATTGATGTTTGTCCGATTTATACAACTGCAGTGTACAATAGTCCTTGTTCTTTTAAAGACTAGATATCTCTTTCTCAAGATATGTGTGTGTGTATGTATATTTGATTTTATCCAAAGTTTGTTTTCTTCTTGCTTTTGTTAGAAAATGGCATATTGCAGGTATCTTTTACTGCCTCAAGACTGTTGAAGAAGTTTGTATTTCAAAAGTATAGTAGTTCTTGTAATAATTTCCTGTTATTCCTTTAGGAACCTGAAAACATAGTAATCTGATTTCATGCTTTGCTTTAAAGATCCAACATAGGTCTATTGTGTGCTAGCTAAAAGGGAGCAAATGTTTTGCATATGTGTGCATGTAAGAAAAAGATAAACAGAAAGGAAAAACAAAACTCTAGTATGTGTTGCAGTTCCTCTCCCTTGTCGTGCAAGCAAAAAAATGGCAAAAATAGGAGCATTGTTGCTATGCATCTCATGGTCCTTGCTCATGTCCCCATGGTAACTAGCAGAAGTCATTCGCATTCTGCAGAAGCATCAGGCAGATGCGTGCGTGCAGCAGTTGGGAGGGCTAGATGGTCCAGAGGAGATGGTAAATACGGCCGGTTTTGAAAGGACTCTAAAAGGTCGCCCTCAGGAAGTTAATAGAAGTCCTATTAATATGTAAACTATGCCAAAACATCATTTTTATTTGAAGGAGAGTTTGAACCTGCAGTAAGGGGCAAAGCTCTGAAGGTTTGTGGTGGCGTAACATTCAGTTCGTGACACAGGTCCTCAAATGCTACCAATAAGTAAAACTCCTCTGAAAGCAGAGGTGCTGATTTTTTCCAACGTCAGGTTTGGTCCTCATTTTTACTGCGTAAGAACTGCATTAAAAAGTTTAATGCTTTCGCTCACTATTGCATGCCTGCTCTCTTCCTCCTCCAAATGTCCTCCTCTCTCTTAAAGCTTTACAAGATTTATAAATATATTTATTTATAAAAGGCCTGCTTTCACAGGAAACGTCACTGGTCACTTTTATCTATATGTGCAATGGTATCTCTTAACAGTCCCACATGGAAAAAAAAATCTGATGAAATACAAAGAAAATAAAACAAAGCAAATAACAAAAAAGTACTAAGATGAAAATAACAATTCTGCATGTAGAGGAATTCTGACCTAGATTCCGCATGCTTATATATGCAGTAGCTTAGATGAGTCCTGAGAAAAGACTGAATGTCTTATATTTCTTTTTTTTCTTCATTCTACTTTCTCTTCTCTTGACTATTCTTAATGCTGAAATTCCAATTTCTTTTCTCTTTAAGGTCTTCAGCTCCGACTTCCTATTAGCCTTTAATGATGTTTCCCTCAGAAAATCCCACAGGAGTCTCTATCTCCGCTAGTTTTAAAAGGGTGAATTTTTGAATCTAGCATGCTCCAGAGTACTTCAGTCAATCTTCACTGTGCAGTATCTGTTGTCACTGAATTATTGGGGGTTTTAAGTGTGTGTGTATGTGTATATATGTATATAAATATATGTGTGTATAAATATATATGTCTATACACCTCACGTACTTGCGTGCACAGCCTCACACGGAGGTGCACACGCGTGCCCACAGCTGGGGCATACGTTATTTCTGCCAGGTACCGCAGGAGACTGGCACGTACTTTGTGAATTACTTACTTAATTCACATTTGCACGCCGTACCAACGTACAGGCCAAGATTTGTACGTCTGCAGATGTGTTTCTAGCCGGAGACAAATGCTAGGCACTCCATGCGGCACCCATCCGACCGCCGTCGGGAGCTGCGTCCATGACCTCCCCCGCCGTAACTCCGGCACTTGACAGCGACTTGAGAGGAGCGAGGAGCGGTTTTACCCACGCGACAGCCCAGTCCGTGCCCCGTCTCCAGTGGGTGGCAACAGGAGTGGTGGCTACTGCTGGTGATTCACGGCAGGTGATCGTGTGAATTGTCATTATAGACAACCTTCTCCGTAAAAGTAGCTCGGGTGAGAAAGGGACAAAGCCCACGCCGCAGCGCTTTCATATGAGGAATTAACCTATAGTCTCATAGCCCAGAAATACCTATATATTTGGCTAATAAAGCCTGAGGCCACATGCACATAACTCAAGATATGATTATATGACAAATACAGCAAACACAGCAGCTCTTTTCAATATAGTAATATTTGATCATCTGAAATACTCATATAATAGGGATTAAGGAAGAGAGAAATAATTTTTGTAGTCTTTCTCAGGATTAACCATGCCTTAGCATACCGAGATACCTAAATTCTACACAGCAAACTCATTATTCAAGCCCACTTCCCTGGCTTTAAGTTCGCTACAAAAACCAAGATCACTGAACTATACATAGAAACTTTGCAGAACTGGGCTGTATCCTGAGTGCTTTCTTGCAGAGTTTGGAACTTTGATTTGAAGCATTTGTCCAGTTTCATACCTGAGTTCACACTCTATGAGATCAGCTCAACTTAGGCTAATATATTTAGCACCCTACCTGCCTGTAGTTGATTTATCTATGACCTATCAAGTGAAGCACATTGTTCTGTATAGTCATGCGGAATATCTGCTCAGAAATGACATTATAAAAACAGTGCATTTGATTTATGACCCTACATTTCCGATTTTGCACGTATTGGGGTGAAAAAAGAAAAGAATGCATTTTTAATGGATCAAACCCTCCTAAATTATTGCAATTATAGTTCTAAATTTTATATAATACTTTCAACAAAAGTATTTATTTTTGCTTCCTGAAATTTGTTGACAGTTAAGGCATTCTTAATGTGTACTTCAAGTAAACTAAAAACCACCATAGGGTAAAGGAATTGATCACAGGCTAGAAAATAAGGGTTCCAGTGCCGTGCATGTCTTGGAGTGTGTCCTTGGACAAGAAAACACATCTTCATTTTCCTATCTGCCATGTAAGAGAAATAGAGGTTGCCTTGCAGAGATACTATGAGATTTCTTTAGCTAATGTTTACACAGCGCTTTGAACTAATGAAGCATTACAGTGCAAAGCATAACTTTCAGCCACGGTACTTCAAGGATGTAGAAAGGATCAAATATCCTTTTCACTTACACACATTGAAGAGGAGACCTGATTTTGTTTTGAAGTTCTAACATCTTTTTGGCTTTTTATTTCACTTCAAGGTTGCTTCTTACCTTTTATTGACTACCTACTTTAAATTCCTTTTTCTGTGTCCTCTCCTTTGTAATAAAAATTGATTCGAGGTTTGTGTGCAGCTGCTTAACTGGATGCTTGGTGGAAGGGGTAATACATCCTGAAAAAAAAAGGTTCCTTATTTCAAGAATATTGCATGCTGCAAGAATATCCATGTCCAGTGTTCAGCTTCTATTACTACAGTGGCATATGCTTGGCCAGCATTATCTTGAGTCTATTATGTCATAGTACAGTAAAATCAAAAGGATTTATATCTTAGGTAACATACAGTGATATGTAGGCAGCTTTACATCATTTACTGCTTCTAATGAGTAAATCGATGTTTGCTTTAAAAAGGAGCCTGCAAATGTGACTTGTATGCCATTTGTTTTCAAAGTCTGTATTTTAATAATTAGATTTTTTTTTCTTTTTGAAAACAAATAGCAAAATTTATGAGAGGTAGAGGGTTTTTTATTTCCCAAATGATCCTCCACTCTCATCAAAGAGTGCGTTCTAGCAGCAGTAATTTGTGCAAGATGAAGGGATAAAGTTTCACCACATTGTACAGAATGGGCGTAGTGAATTTTACTTGCTGCAAGAATAAGATTTGGTTTTGTTGCTTTTAATTATTTCTATTTATTCAAAGGTTACTACTGAAAGGTTAAAAAAATTGAAACCTTGTGTAACAACTTTGTTTGCTGATGGTCCAGGGATGTTTTGTGCAGATATTTTCAGGGGTTTGAACGATGCCTAAAACAAATTTCACGCATAGCATAAAGTCAGCGGGATCATGAGGTTTTTTCCAAATTGGTCATGAATAATTCGGTACAGCTATGAACAGTTTAAGCAGATTTCCATGAAGACAAGTTACTTGCTACCACGACTATGGTATTGGTGTCCTGGCATTACTTCAAGAAATGGTGAGGACAGATGACACACGAAGCATTTCAAATTGGCACATATACCCACTAAAAGGAAGGAGATAGATGCAAGCTCCCACGGCTGAAAAGGCAGGGGAATCACAGGATCTCTGGGAGTAATTACAATGGTCTGGAAGAAAATACAGGGGCAGAAAATGCAAGGACGAGTCTTCTGGATGTACAGGACGCTGGAGGGCTGAAATGAAACAACAGCAAAAATCAGATGGTCAGGGCACACAAACCCAGCAAAAGTACAGGTTCTCTTTTATCCCTTTCTGAGCAAGGAGCTGTGAGTGCAAGGAACATCAGCAGCCGTGCCACTGACTGCTCCTCGGGCAGAGGCGGAGTTGCTGGGAGCAGGGAGGGAAAGGCAGAAGCGTACCCCGGCGACTGCCTTTTTCCTGCAGCGCTGGCAGCAGCCGCGCTTTTCGCCGCACCAAGTTCAGTTCCACAGAACTTCCTTTAGGGAAAAAGGCTGCTGTAAGAAGTCCAGCCTGAGATTAAAGAGGTTTATTCTGTAACAAGAAGGAAAACCCATCTGTGACAACCTGTATTACTTCCGAGAAAGTTTGGACCGTTGTGTAGAACCAGCTATACTTGTATTTCTGCTGCCCCAGTGATGCATTTGATAACAGTGTTTAAGAATGAAATCCCTGTCACTTTTTGCAGAATACACACTCTTAACTTCTAGGAAATATTTCTTACCTTTGCTGTGGCACATTAATTATTTCGGTAGAAAGCACAACTTTGTCTGTGGATTCTGGGATGGGAAACCATGTTGACCAGTGCTTTACATCTATACAGCTGCCTGCTTTCATTAGCTATTTAAAGCTATATTCTTATAACTTATGGGGTATTTAAAAAGAAGTGATATTTTTTTTCCTTTACAGAAGAATGTTACTAAATCAACACTTGGCTAAGTCAGCTTCCCACTATCCTATCAATAATTCAAATGCATAGGCGTAGAAAGCCAATGACTGAAAATCTGTAAAATTTCAATTCATTCTTAAGAATGGTAAAGTTATTTTTTTTAGGTGTATTTGATTAAATTTATTATTGCTGAAACCTTGGAAGATAGTGTGGGGTAACTAACTGTTAAGTTGCCGCTGTGGAATTCACTCTTCCATATAATACTTTTCCATTGGTATATTAAATATATTTAGTGCTTTACTGATCCTTGTATGCTTTTCTTTTGTTCACACAATACAATAAACATATTGTTAATGAAAAACTTTTCAGAATCCTTAATGGCAGTGACTTACTGCAGTACTTTTCATTGCCATTATCTACACGACTGACTGCTTTTGTAAAGGAACAAATGAAAGTTACCAACTTCTGCTGGGAAATGATTGTAAGCACCAGGTTCAATCGCAATGCAAAGGGAAAGGTCTTCTAAAAGAAGCAATTTTTCATTTCAAGAAATTAGAATCTTTTGAAAATGTATTTTAAGCATATTAGGTATGCAAGAAGTAATTTCTTGAAAATGTTCAACCAAGTTAAAATACATTGCAGCTATTAATGACGCAAAATTTAACAAGTAAAATGATGGAAATCTATAATCTGCTTTTCAAATATTTCTGTGAATTAAGTATTAAGATCTGTTAATTATTTATTAGGTTGCCATATGTTTGACCATAGGTTTTCTTCTCTTAAAAAATAAAATAAAATGTTTGGATCCCTAAAAAGTTTCTAGTGGTAAATTTAAAATTTTTAAAAAAAAAAAAATTGCTTTTCTTCATAGTTACCTTTCAAAGCCTTTAAAACTAGTCCCCTGATCCCCAATGTTCTTTGTCAGCAGGCTGAAAACCAACAGGTAATCTTTCTAAACTCAATTTTAGTCTGATGTTTAGCCACCAGAGGCTCCTACTAGAAATGCGTGACTTACTTATATATTTGACAAATATATCACCAACAAAAAAGAAAAAAGCTATAGGTGGGCAACCAAACAATGCTAACAGCAAAGAATAAACACACTGAATTTAAAGAACTAATTGCTTGTACTGTGTATTCAGCAAACTCTGATGAATAACAAATATTGATTCATGGATGATCTGCTATCCAAAAAAATGGGAGCTACATAATGCATATTTTTAACAATGAAAATCTTAGACTCCTAAGTCACCATACTGCACAGCCCTGTTCATTTTTGGCATCTCTCTTCCAGCAAATCTAATCCTATCTGTTCTGAAGCATCTCAGTATTCCTGCCACCATGACTTCCAGAATTCAGTGGGCAAATTCTGCCTTTTAAATTGCCAATAGGTATGATTTTATCCAAATTAAAAAGTGAATCGCATATTTCTTATATTTTGGGCAACAAGTAAAATTTCGTGAGTGTCTTGAAACAAAATTATTTGATTCTGTAGATTAATCATTCTATACAGTTATGGAAGATTTAAACAAATCCCAGGGGCAACTTACTTTTGGCTTCATATGTTTATACTAGGCAATATTAGATCTAGTATTTTTGTCTTTCAGTAAAACAAAAGAATTTAATTAAATCTTTGCCATCTAGCAACTATACACATAGTGTATTGATGCAAGGGAGGAAAGACAAATCCATTTGACACAGAAATAAAATGAGGCTGTAAGCAGTTCAGGCGGTGTTCAACCCTATTTGTTTTTCTATGTAACCGGTTGGTTTTTAAATGAAGATGTAATAAAAGGAAGAATTGAGGTTTTCTTTTTTTTTTTCTCCAATTAATTTTAAAATTTGGATTTGCATAATATATGACAAGCTTACTAGGTGGAGAATACGTTGTCCAAACTGACACAAGGAAGTTTTCTGGGTCATGATGAAATTTGAAAAACAGTGTATGTTCTAATCCTAGCATTCTCAAAGCTGAAAAAGGATAGCTATGTACAGAATTAGCTATGTAGTACGTAGCTACACTATGTACTGAAGCCTAAAATGAAATTGAATTCTACGTTTCTAAGCACAACGGTTTCCTTATGCCTATTATGTAGTAGTTCCACTTACAGGGATTTCTCCAAAGTTTTTATCTTGTTAACAATTCTTATACACATTAATCTGCAGATATCCACCAAAGCAGCAGTGAACAACTGGGAACTCCTGGCTTTAAATCTTCTTTCGGTTTAATGTCTGCACTGTTTCAGGGACTGTAGTAACGCACTGGAATTTTAGATGGGTTTAAGAAAAAGATGCTTCAGTCTGTCTTTTGCACTAAGTAGATGGTAAATGCTCTTATGTAGAATGTGGATGAGTACCTGCCTGTTAATCTTGTCCGTACTCATTTGATAATGGTCAAACAAGTTCCTGTTTGTTAATGGTTGGTGCAAGAGCCAGCATAAGGGAGTAGGGGACAGTTTCGGTCACCTGGAGCAAAGACAAGGCAGCACACAGAGCAGTGTTGGGGGGGGGTGGGCTGAACCCCTCCGTCAGCCTCCCTCCCCCGGGCAGCCCCGGCTGAGCTCCCGGAGCTGGAGGTGGCCTCTCGCCTTCCAGCGTGGCTTCCGCCACAGCTGGTATTGGTATACTCGAAAATGCAACGTATCCCCAAAAGGTATAGATGGCCAAAGAATGGGGTCACCTCTAGATACAATACTACCTCTCTGTCCTCCGCTTCCAACCCTGTTGTAATTTTTTTTCCCCTGTAGTAAGCATATTGCATACTCTGCCCAGGAACTGGGTACGATCCGTGAGTAAATAAGAGCTGTGAACACTGAATGCTTCCAGACAATAAATTATACAGTTGGCATCACAGGAAGAAAGATACAGGACAGCTAGACCTGAGGTGGCAAATCTCCACATGGATGTACCCACCTTTTCCAGGCGTAACTTTGTGTATTTTATGCAGACTGATCCGCCAGCTTTGCACAACCTGTATCCAAACAGAGATGTGCTGCATCAACTAGGAAAGGCGTCGTGACTGGGGAGGAAGAAACCCTTCAGAAACGCCAGGAAGGAGGGCTATAAATTAACATAGCTACAAATTAATGTAAGGTAAAGCTGTGGAGTCCCTCAGAATTAATTTGGAGACAGAGAGGAGTCTAGGAGGAAAAATAAAATTACATAGTTAATTAGTTTTATTTTAAAAAGAAAAGCTATTTACACCCTAAGTAGATGGAAAGGTAACTATTCCTTTATTCACCTGGATTTCATATCAATTATACTTGACCTTAATAATAACATATTTATAGTAGTGTTGGTCTGTGCTCATTTGGTTTCAAATACCTTATACCATATTGCCATGATAGATTAGTTTGCCCTTTGAGCTTCTAATTTTCAATTTAATGGCTATGTAACAAATCATGAAAAACAAATATGGCATTGCAATTTGTCGGGAAAGATTTCCAAAGGAATTTGTCAGCATAATTTCAAGTTTGCTATACACATGAACCTGAGTTCTGAGGAAAACAAAGCAGTTGACATTTAGGATATTGTTATTGGCTTTCATAGCTTAATTTTATGTATCTTTTGGTTCCAATATATACAGCAATTGACACTGATTCCAACAGGACCATGGCTACTTATTAAAATCTGAGGAAATTTTCCAAACATTCAGACTGCAAATAACAATGCCTGCACTACAGTGGCCTTCCCTCCTTTCTACATCTGTATTTCTGTGTTCCTGTTAGGAATCACCATATTTTACCTTTAGCAATCACTCTCCAAGGAACGCTTTCTTATCTGCGGGCTCTGGCCTGTTCATGAGTAAGAAAAAAAGAAGATGACTTACAAAATGTGCATGAAATTAGCAATGAAAGAAATGAACGACATAAAAAAAGCCATTGAATTCTATTGTGTAGATTCCTTATTTCCCAATATGACAGCTTTTTAGTAGCACAAGGATTCACAATAGCAGCTTCCCAGATACTTCTGTGGGAACGTAAGTTTATCTAGCTCACATCTGCTGTGTTTCTGGGATTTTTCTGCAAGAGTTAAGAATGGCACAGATTTTTTTATTACATGAAAGTTGCTGCGTAAATAAAAAGCTTGCATGACTTGGTTTAAGATAACTGTTTTCATTTATACTGCATTTTATTCACAATTTACTCGATCTATTCTGTCTTTCCAATGGAATAATTTCTCACTAAAATGAGGGAAAAAAAGTGAAAGGAATTTCATTATTGTACCAAAGAAACATTTCATGAATATATTCAATCTGTGCTAATGGATTTTAACACATTTTTACTATTCTGCAGTGAACTGCTCATAAAGTTTTTAATTACCAAAGCAGTATCCAAAAATATACTGCAGAGAGGTGCAGCATTGTAACAAAGGTTACTTCTTTATGCATTTAATCTTGGCTCACTAATGCATCTACAGGTATCTGTGTTTAAATAATATAATACCTAATTCTATAAATATATATAATTCAGCTAAATTGCTGTTCCCAAAACAAGTTGCTCACATTATTTTTCAGTTAAAAAAATTGAGAAATAGCATGTAGTCATATATCCCTGATATTCATCACCCAGTGCTGTGGGCTATAGTCAGAGATCTGCACAGTGTAACTGCTTGACATCAAATACTAACTGGAGAATCTAAGGATAAATTCCTTCACCCTTCCCTCGGCGATGTGCTGATTGCCCCATAGTGGGCTGTGCGTTGCACTGTATGACACAGGACATTCACTGAAGTTTGAGTCATGTGGCATTCACTTATTGAAAAATATTTTTTGTTTATATCATGCAGGCTTCAAGTCATGCCACTTCCAAAGGAATTGGTGGTATTCCCATTCTGTTTGTACTGTAATACCCACGCTGAAATACTCACTAAATGATGGGAGGAATCCAGGTCTTATTTTCTCTGAGCCATCCCAGAGGAGGTCAAACAACACCCTCTGCCATCTATGATATGGGTATTTGGGGGTGCTGGTTGACAGCCGGCTGAATATGAGCTGGCCTGTGCCCAGGTGGCCAAGAAGGCCAATGGCATCCTGGCCTGTATCAGAAGTATTGTGGCCAGCAGGAGCAGGGAGGGGTTGTCACTTGTGGTGAGGCCGCACCTCGAGTGCTGTGTTCAGTTTTGGGCCCCTCACTACAGGACAGACATGGAGGTGCTGGAGCGTGTCCAGAGAAGGGCAACCAAGCTGGT
>JAVJGG010000059.1:12795613-12820699 GCA_035590195.1 Aviceda cuculoides
TCCAGAGAAGGGCAACCAAGTTGGTGAGGGGCCTGGAGCACAAGTCTGATGAGGAGCGGCTGAGGGAGCTGGGGCTGGTTAGTCTGGAGAAAAGGAGGTTGAGGGGAGACCTGGTCGCTCTCTACAACTGCCTGAGAGGAGATTGCGGTGAGGTGGGGGTTGGTCTCTTCTCTCAGGTGGCTGGAGATAGGACAAGAGCAAATAGCCTCAAGCTGTGCCATGGGAGGTTTAGGTTGGATATTAGGAAAAATTTCTTTACTGAAAAGGTTGTCAGGCATTGGAACAGGCTGCCCAGGGAAGCGGTGGAGTCACCATCCCTGGAGGTGTTTAAAAGACGTGTAGATGTGGTGCTTAGGGACATGGTTTAGTGGTGAACTTGGCAGTGTTAGGTTAATGGTTGGACTTAATGGTCCTTTTCAACCTAAATGATTCTATGAATCTATGATATACTCACAAGCTGGATCCTGCCCTGACCCAGGCCGCCCTCCCATATGTCCTGCTGGAACCTTTAAAGCATTGTGCGGACTCAGGCTCTGATCAGACAGTGCTGGACTAGTTCTCTGGTCTCCTTCCCCAGTCCTCATTCAGGAAGGCCCCATATCCCTGTTGCTCCTTGTGTGGAACCATATTTCTGCCATGGGATTACACTTGGATGGTTTCCTGCCTGTGGCCAGGGTGTTTGTTTGCCTTGGGCCTGGCCAGAAGTGGAATTGTACCTTCCAGGTAAGCTGACACGAACTATCCCTGAACAGAGGTTACTCGCAGTTTGGTTGAGGCATAGAGTGCACATGAGATGATGTAGACTGGTTTGCTCTGTATCACAGACTATTACAGTTCATCCACTTTCTTCTCCATTAAACATAATTACTCATGTTTGATAAAGCTTTTCTTACCAAAAAAAGGTATTATGTATCCAAACACAAGAGACCTAGAATTACTCTTTTAAGGAAAACCTTCACAAGTCTCTAGAAAGATAATGCTGGCCGATGGTCTCAAAGATAACCCAGACAGAATCAAGCTAATGTTATTTTAGCTCTTTAGTTAGCTAACGTGTCCTCCACACCTTCGACATTTTACTTGTTCTGCCTGGAATAATATTTAATAATCTGAGAATGAAAATCAGGAATACAGCTTCTGGGGAAATGTGGATTTTTATTTAATGCTTATAAATGGAATGTCATACGTGTTTGGACATACAACACAGAGCTCCCCACCTCGGTGTAAAGCAGCAAACCTAAGACACCTCTTCCACAGACAGAAACAGAGCAGATGCTGAAGAAGGAAGGAGACTCCTTGGAAAAAAACAACAGCATCTTGAGAGAAAAGATAGATGAGCTTCTTGCTCCCTTGGGGGGAAGATGGAATTGTTTTCTCATTGTATAAGCCTCAATTTTTAACTGATTCTCCAAAGCAGATGCCTATCTCTAGGAAACTTAGACTCAGCACTGTTTTTTATTTTCTCCAGTATCTGCAATGAGTCACATGCAGTTTGGCTCTCCCAGCTTGAAGTAGAGATGCAGCAACTTGAAGGCTATCCCCAAGCAGTACACTCAATATTGCAGTTCTCTATATGAGGGAAAATGTCTTCAGGTCCTTCTGTTTCAACAAAATGTGGAAAATGTTTTCTTGAGATGCTGACAGAAGTCTGCGATACGCAAAACCTGAAAATGCAGCTAGGTGCACTAAGATGATAGTAGCCTAGAGATGATTTTGGAACGTGTTTTGTGTGTATGTATGTGAATAAAACATCAACAGCAAACTTTTATTGTGGTGTGACTCCTTTTTAATTGCTATTGCTGCTCTCGCCTTTAGTTTATGATTACTTGTGCAAGTCGATGTGCAGGACCAGACTCTGCACCCTCTGACGAGACAGCGGCAGTAACTGCCAGCTGCATTCCATGCCCAGGAAAGGGTAGGGTTTGTCTATGTTCAGCTGATGTGCAGTAGCAGAGCAGGGCTTTTTTGCTTGGATGTCTGGGATATTTTCTTTGTATCTTTAAAATGTAAGTGATAGTGCTAAATACACCCTGTGCTTGGTTGATTCAGTGCTGTAGCAGAGGCAGGCGTGCAGCACCTACAGATCCCTGGAAGGGAGATGCCATGCGACCATATGGAGACGGCACATACCCAGCGTGTTAGGGATGCAGCCGAAGTCAGATGCCGTGAACGTATCTGGTATCAGATGGCAGCTCTTCTGAGTCACAGGATACAGGGAGCTACCATGTTAGACGCTGAGGAGAGGCCGAAGGTTACCTCCGCCCTCGTCAGCTGCACACAAGGACAGAAGGCGGCTCCATCGCTGTGCTGCGGGGACGTGAAGTGCTGGTGCAGGGTTTAGGAACTGTGAGACAGCAGCCAGGTTGTCAATGTTAAATTCCTACCTTTTCAGATAAGAATCCCCCAGGAAGTTTGGTAACAGGAATTACAAAATGTAAAGACTTTGAAAATACTGACCCAACCTTTCCTCCTACAAGATGCACCAATAGGTTTTGCAAGTTTTATGCATGCAGCACCTGACCGGTGACTGGATCACAACTAGTCTTCAGGAGGGTTAAATGACAAATATGACAGCCAGCTGAAACAGCAAAAGGTCAAAACTGAGCGAACGATAATCGTCTAAATGGGAATTTGAATGGAGCTCTGATGTTAACGCTCCTACACTTTTAATAAGTGCCATAGGATTTCTAATTACTACAGGAGTTCTTTTACAATGGTAATGACTACAGCAAAACAGTTCCTGTTAGCACTATGCCAAGGCAGATGCTCAAAAGTTAATCACTGGCACCTCAACACCTAAGTCCTCTATTGTGGTCTACTCTTTAAACACGGCAAAGTTCAATTTTGTTAGTTTCTTTCGTCACAGCTTAGAAGTAAACCTCATCTATTCATTCTATAAAAAATATACCCAACTTGTACTGATTTCAACTCTAGTTCAGTGACACCACATCAGGAAGCTTCCTGACTTCCATTGGTTTGATGTGATCTTGTACTACAGGGTTAATCTGAAACGTGTGAGGGTTTAGGCCACTTTGACGTAAGCAGCAAAATAAAAAGAGGCTATTTTTACTCAAGATTTTGTAGTTGTTGCTGTTGTTGCTTGAGTTGTTTTAAGGCTGCCATTGCTGAGCTCTGACTTAGCAAAGACTTGTGGTGCTCTGGGTTTCCATGGGAGATATGTTTTATTTTGGTACAATAAGAATGAGCAGCACTAGTACAATGCAGGTAACAATAGTGGTTGGTTTTAAAGAAGATGGCTTGCTCCCAAAAGGTTTGATTTGGGGGCAACGTTACCATTAAGTGAGGGATTGTTTCTCTTGTTAATTACAGAATTGTCTGCAGCCTAACATTTTGCCTATATGTAAAGTTGTCTAAATGCAGTTTTTGTTTACCTTTCATGAATCTTTGTCATGCTAGCTGTTTCCAATATTCTGTAATTTCATGCTGTTAATGTTTTCACGTAGGCTTTGCTATTTTGGGAGTATGAAAGCGGTGCAGTTCTGGCTCTGTAACTAAGGGTCTCAGTGACCTCTTTTCTCTCAGCTGCCGCACATGAGACTGAGAAAGGAAGGACAGGAGCCACAGACAATACAGAACAAAGCTTCTATTTATCACAAACACCAGTCCTCCTGGTTATTTGAACGATAAAGCTGCAGTCTCTCTCCAAAGCCTGGTGCATCTGAAGGAGAACCTGTGGAGTTTTCCATGGTCCCTCTTGGTAAACTGGGGCAAGAGTTGCAAATATAATTTGGCACCTCATCTTCCTAGCATTTCCAAGTGAATAAGGTGCCCATTATGGAAGAATGTGGGAAACAATGAAAAATGTGGTGCTGATACTGTTGACATAATATGGTGTGTAATGTCTGTGAGTCAGCACTTCTGCTGCAATGGATTTATTTACATACATTTGCCAACGTTAAGCTTGTTTGCCGTGTAGCCCAGATAAATCTGAATTCTGCTGTAACAAATGTCCATGAGTGCGTGCTAACTCCTCATTGATCTGTTTCACAAGATTAATCAATATCTCTCTGTTACTGCAGGCGCACTTCATGGGTTTGCCATTTTATTTTCCAGAATATCTAAAGTAGTCTGAAAGATGAAAGTGGCTAAGTTTCTGGACATTTTCATTAAGAAAGGGGAAACATGAGAATAATAGTCAGTACCTCTGATGTATAGTTTTTGCCTAAAATTCAAAATGTCATTTCCTAAACCAGGATTTCAGTGTTTTTACAGTATGGTAAAGTATATATTCAAGGGAAAGTAGATGGTAGGACTGATAGCGAGGATTAGATAAGAAATCAGGCCCTATTACCTGTGTCTTTTGAAGTTTTCTCATTTTGATTAGAAAACCTCTACAAAGTCTTTATAAATTGTAAAAGACTGCAAAAATTAGATAGCAGGTACGTAAATTGGACAGCGCATGATAAGAACACATAAAAAGAGAAGAGCAGGCAAGATCTGATAAAGAAACCAACACTCACCTTGTTCAGTTTGAGGGGGGAAAAACGGTGAAAATTCTGAAGGGGAAGACAAAAGTTGAATTGGTGTCAAAGTATTTGTCAGTATTTAGTGTAGAAATAGAAAGACTATAATTGAATTAAAAGCTAAGTTAATGCTTTCCAATTAACAGCTTATCAGTTTGCAGGAGATGAAACTGAGGAATAGGTAGAAGAAGAACGCTGATTAGGATACACACGTGCGCACAGACACACACACAAACCAGGGAGAGAATGAGGCAGCAAGCTCAGTGTAATGTAATATGGGTTGAAAACTTCCCTGCTACCTAGTAAAATACAGATTTAGGAAAAGATTATTATAATGAGGATTTCAAATGCATGTGCCTTCAATTAATTTCCAGTTTATGTTAAAATACAAATATTGCTTTCTGTTGATACTATGCACTTAAGAAAATCTGTCCATGGTATGCTAAGTGCAAGCCGAAAAGCCTGGTTTCAGGACCTTTGCTAATTGTTATTGTGGGATGTTGTTTTACTTTGTGTCCAGCTGCTCTTCTAGTTTCTTTTATAAAAATAAGATATAGATAAATTTTATTACTTCAGGTTGGTTTTTTAGGTCCATCATTTAATATAATCTGCAATATTTATTAATACAGCACTTATCGATCTCCTAAATGATTAATAAAAAGATATTGTACTCCTATTGTTAACTTGGACCATAAGTCTCTTTTGTAGCTATTAGCATCTGTGAAATCAGTGAGTCACCAAATGTTTTCAGTGAGGGAACCCTGAAACAGCAAACTTGACTTGTCAGTGAAGAGCAATTTGAGGTGATCAAGTAAAGATCATGTCTAATAACTCTATAATAACATACTTACACAATGGCTGTAATGACTCTAGAGAGGGCATTAAGAATCATTGAGGAAATTACATGTGTTTTTAAAGTTTGTAATTTTAATCATCTCGTTCTGTAATAGACTGCAATGTCTGCAAACCAGCCATCATGTACTTTCCATGATTAGAAAGTATATGGAACATTTTGGTAACTGCAAATCCAGGTTTATTTATTTTAGTATTGAAAAATGAAAAAAAAAAGCTGAAAAAGAGAATAAATGGAGCTATAATGTTTAGACTAACACTATTTTCTTAACTAACATCCTTGTGAATGAACATAGTAAATTTGAACAGTATGTGTTTTCACCATCTGTGCTCCAATAATGATAGCAGGCACCAAGGGAGAATAGGGTACTTAAGTATAGCAGGAAACATCAGTCTGCTGCTTTTAGCACGAGCTGAATTTTTGGCTTTTAGGTGCCTCGGTCTTAATTTATGGTCTATTCCTAATTAAATTGTCTTGCTGACATGATTCTGAAACCTAGCTTCCTGTGCCTCAGCCTTAATTTCTTCACACTTGATTGATAATGAATGTGCTTTGCTGTCATATATTGTTTGGGTCTTGTGAAAGACAAACCACATTACTACAGACTGCTACAGTCTGATGGGACAGATGAGCTATATTGACTATAAAGAAACTTGCAGTTGGCATTACCAACTCTTATGACATGCTAGACTTTTATTCCATTCTAAAGAAGATTTTCATTAACTCTCCTTTTAACCAACCAACATCTATCTAAAATTAAAGGTAGCTGAGTAGTGAAAAAATAATCTATAATCATTCATCAGTGAAGAAAAATGGCACCAAACAGCATGAAATTATACTTCTAAAAAGAGAAATAAAATTTATTTAATTTTGTGTGCAAGTAATTACTTTTCAGTTCTTGCCGCTTTTGAGGTAAGTTTCATTTTTGTCACTGCTGATATCAAAGAATGAGAAAACAGCAGGCTGCTTGAGATGCCACTGAACATTTTGGAAAAGGTTAGGATGGAGCAACAGAGGTACAGGGAGAGCTAAATTCTATCTTTTTGTCAGTGGGGGGAGAAGTGATGCATGGGGAAAAATTATGATAAGGTAGATTTAAAGTACGGCGTGTGTCCTGCAAGACAGGTAGGTTTGTTACTTTACACAAAAAATATTGTTCAGCACATGGCAGCTCAGGAATTACCTATTTCACACATGTTGTAGAGCTTCTAATGAGTTGATACGAGGGTCTGGTCAACACATATGCCTAAACAGCAACATTTACCCTTATTATATTTGCTTATTATTATCAGCAGAATATGCTGACATTATTGACATCATCATATCCAAAATATGCTGTAACGTGGAAGTGGTTTGTAATTTTCTCCAGCTGTCATGCCTTAGTCCAAAAAGATATGCTGTTAAAGCCAATCTTGAATATCTTGATGACTCCAAAATACAAAAAAAAAAAAAAAAAAAAAAAAGAAACAAACAAACAAACCACAAAAAATGAAAAGAACTTTAAAAAATGTGCAGTTGGGAAATAAAAAATTCAAATTATTTTTTTAATATAACTCATATCTCACAAGCAGTTTTAGCAAAAGAACTTGGTGCTGCAGTTGCTTTACTAATACATGCTATATTACAAAAGAAAAATGTAAATGATGAGGACTGTAATGGCAAAGTATTCTTTGCGTATATGTGTCTGAAAGAAGACTGCTTATGAAACTTTAATTCTGCTCCCTTATGATTACCTCAACATTATGATCTAACCTTTAGTTTTATGATTGCACACTGTATATTGCTGTACATAATGTTTACATGTAAAAAGTGTGAATGAAATTTCTACAATAGCGTTAATTCCAGCATTTTCTCACTTTTTAGTTTAAGCCCTTGCAATAACAATAATTTTCTTTGGACTCACTTGAGAGTGTCTGTGTATGTTTGTGTGTGTATGTATGTGCATTATTTACTAAGTCTGGTAAAAAGAAGCTAACAAAACCTCCATCATGACATTTTCTTGTCATTCACACAGGTCATGTGCAAATGTGAAGCCCATACCACCCAAGCTAGCCAAATAATAGCTTTAAGAATTTTTCATTCCTTGTGTAGAGCAGAACTAGAGAAGCTACAGTACTTTTGGTTTTCGCAGCTATTTGTTATCAGGAGAGATGAGATTGAAGGGTTTGGAGGTTGGCTTTGGGCAAGGATGGATGCTCGTCCTAGTCACTGCTGATTTCTGCCTTATGTTTGCCCAGCTCAGTATATTCTCACTTGCCTTCCACTTTTGGATTCCTAATCCAGGCCCATTTTCTTTGCCGATCCATGTCTAAACTCTACGCCTCTAGCGTCTCAGCACAATTACGTGAACTTCTTTCACCTCACTCACTTAAGGCAGTTTACCTTATAACCCCGTGGTGTTAGGGTATTTGAACCTTTAGCTCAGCTCCTATATCTTTAGCTGGAAATGCAGGTCCTGCTGCTGGCAGCATTCATCTGCACAGTTTTATTTCACACAAGTATAAGAAGCAGGTATTGCTGAAGGACAGTAACTCCATGTTTGGAGTTACTCCATGGGACACATGTAAAAGGCAACACATAGAAGTCCCAAGGTGTGGGTGATGTTGCTACTGCTGCTACCAGGTCTCCTTTTGTCCTACCTTCAGGGGTACTATGAATGTTCAAAACAGTGTGGTTGGGAAACCTCTGGCTTAGATTAACTGTATGGTTGAAGACAGATCTGCTTATGTTTGCTGGAGATGTGCTAGAATAGAAGCTGTTTTCTTCTTAATGGAGAATTCTTCGTTTCAACCATTTTATAGCAAGGAAGAATAGAGTCAATGCAGTTGAGACTGCTTTCACAGGCCAACTTGTGCTATGACTCACCAGATTAGGAAATGACAACATTTCTTCCAACAAAAATGTTGGTGATGGCATAGGTGTCTAAATGAGTAAGCAAGAAAAAAAAACAACAACAAACTGCCCCCCAAAACGCGGTGCTTAAACAAAATGATGGCATGTTATGCCTAGAAAGAATAAGGCAGCTGTAAAGCAGTCGGAGAAGAGAGGCTCTGCTCAATGCCTTGGCCTGCTCTGTAAACTTGGCAAAATCATCGTCTTCGTTGCTTTTGTTATCTATTTAAATGAGAAAGCATTTAAGCTGTTCTATCAGCTTTGCTGTTTGCACAAAACCTGTCACAGTAAAAGAATGAATTTAGAAGGGCCCCTCTAGTGAGGTAGAATAAACGTCATCAGAATTCAGTAAATTCTGCTTTATAGCAGCAAGCTTCTTCACAGCTTTCAGATATTGCTTCCCTCGCCCCCTGCAGTCGTAACTAGTTTTCTTCTTTTTCAGCCTCCTAGAGGCTCAGGCAATTCTTGGTGGCATAGACCACCCCCTAAATGCTAGTGGTAAACAGGAACCACGGTTTTCTTGGTAATTATCACATTTCTCTTCCAAATAAGTTACTAGAATTGCACAGGCATGCTCCGGTACTGTATTCATTTTGAAGCAACTAATGTTTCAGGAAACACATTTAAAAACAGATTAAAATATCCTATATTTTTGTATAATTAGGATTTGCAGTCATGCAAACTTTGAGAGTTGTCTTTTTTTCAAAAATAGTAGAATTTGGCTACTGATGAATATAATCCTTTTTTTTTTTTTTTTTTGAAAGATCTTTAAATGTTTATTTCAGTTCAGACTACACTATATAAGCCTGTAGACTATAACGTAAGCTTCTAGACTGCTTTCCATTTTGTTTTTATTGTAAGTCTTGGAAAAAATAGTCAAGAACAGTTTTTTTTTTTGCATGCTAGGATGCTGAGCAAGCCAAGATTAAACTGTTTAAGAGCAGGAAGTATTTCAAACTGCTATCAGAATAATGAAAGAGGATTGAGAAAAAAATTGTTCCTGCTACTAAGTTAAGAAAAAAAAATGTCCTCCACATAGTTTCTAAATGATCTTGTAGCTGCTGCTAATTTCCCTCTTAGCTGTGAAGTCCATCATTGCTGAAGAGGGGAAGAAAACTGTAACAGACAGTGTCTAGCCCGAGCAAGTGAAAACACAAGTAGTTATGCATGTATAACAAGTAGACAGAGAAGGATATTTCTGAATCTTCTGAAGTTATGTGAAAAACTACATATTCTCTATGTGGAGCAAATTTTAAAATAACTCTGTCTCGCCTATAAAACTTGAGATGTTGCCTCTTATTGAAAATGTTCAGTTTGGCTACAGATTACGCTCCCAGTATCAATATGGAAAGAGCTTTCCTATGTGCCTTAGGAATTCAGAGAATGAATAGTACTAACAAGTGACAAATCTGCTGACATTACAGCTCAAGAGACACTAGACGCCCAGTCAGCCTCCTAACTTATGTCTACTGCTCTGCTGTTAACAATTTTCAGTGTGATACTTCTGCCTTGTGTTCTGTGACCGGCCTTTTCCGAGGTGAACGGGCTCTTCACAGAATTTCCCAGTAGAGAAGAATGATTCTGAAAGGAGGCTCCTACCTTGTGAGAACAGCAACAATCCCCTTCAAAACACAAAGATTCTCCAAAAGTGAGCTTGGAAGCAACCGTGGACTTGGACATGGCTATGACACTGTCTATAAAATGAGGAAAGCAGAGCTACCTTTCTTCACAAGGCAGGGTAAGAAATCTTGTATAGAACCCTCTCAGTAAATATCAGGGAGGACATTATGAGCAATTCTTACTTTCATTGTTCAAGGATAACTTTTTTTAAAGGTTGTAAGGTCTGCTTCTGTTTTCTAATTATTACTTTAAAGAGTACTGTAAAGAATAAAAACAATTTGGCAAGATCAAAGAATCCCAGATGCTACTATTGTAAAAAGCACAGCAACAGATCAAAGAGTACCCCAATGAATTCAAATACAGATTAGAGGCAAAATGAGAACACGAAAGAACCACTCTTCTATTTTATTGTTAGCTTTTAGTGTAGTTTAGATAATTACAGAAACTGATACAAGAACATCACAAAAGCTCCTATATTCTGTCCATAAAAACTAATTGAACTCAGTAAAATTTTGTTGTGTTTAACCCCAACAGCAGAGGTGTGAATTCTGTAATGAAGCATTTGCTAACATTTTCCATTTGACATAAGATTTTGTAAAATAATCAATAATGTCACCTAACATGAAGTGGCTTTAATTAGTGAACATGACTATTCCTGAACTTAATTATAATCTAAAAAAAAATGTGTATAGGAAAAATTATATAGGAGTGTAAAGTTTAATTGAAAATAATAAAAATATAACTTAATTTAAAATCTAATGTAAGGTTGTTATTTTCTTATCTAAAAATTGAACAGTTTGATTCTCTGAAAAATTAAAGTTTGCTATGTCATCATAGTCAGGGATCTGAATAAAGATTTGCTTAGAATTTTCCATTAGTAATATCTTCTCAAAGAAAATCCCATTTCTGACAATTAAAAAATATGTTGAAAAATGCAGTTTTACTGATCAAAAGAAACAGTATCAGGACAACAAGAAAAAGTTTATACCTCATTAATTGAATCTTTTGCTTTATTCCACATGGAAAAAAAAGAAGTATATATTTTGCATTGCTTTATAAAGTACATTAATCTCCTTTCTTAGGACTTTGCCTCTGATGAGTTTCAATATAGGTTTTTTAGACTGGCATCTCTGTGGAAATATGTACTGCATAATATGCTGAATATTGTAACACCCCGCCAAACCTCCCCCCTAGATAAGTGACCAAGTCTGTTTACTTGGAAATAAACTTGTTCATTCATAATCTAAATTTTTTAATTCCTCAACGTATTTTTATAATGCCATCCTCTTTAGCAATATGAATTTTGTCTGGAATTATCTTTATTAGTTTATACACGACAAAATTGACGCAGATCATAATCCACAAACAACAAAACCATTTGGATTTGGTCCCATTGTTTTCACAGTCTAGATGGGGTGGGCTACATGGAAACGAAGTAACACTGCTAATCACGACGTGTAATGCCACATCTCCTATTATAGAAGGTACTAGTCAACTGCTTCCTTTCCAAGATTTGGTTTTCAGCTGTTTGTAACTGAGGTGGGTTGACCCCAGATGGCAGCTAAGTCACTCATTCGCTGCCCTCTCTCAGTGGGATGGGGGAGACAATCAGAAGGGTAAAAGCAAGAATAAACTCATGGGTCGAGATAAAGACAGTTTAATAAATCAAGGGAAAAACAACAACAAATAAAACAAGTGATGCAAAGGCAATCACTCACCACCTCCCACTAGCAGACCGATGCCCAGCCAGCCTCCGAGCAACAGCTACCTTGGAAAACCTTCTCCCACCAGAGAAGGCCTTGATGCTGTGCAAGCACTGTTCAGCAATAGCTAAAGCATTGGTGTGTTATCAACACAGTTTTGGTCACAGATGTAAAACACATCACCATATGGGCTGCTATGAAGAAAATTAACTCCATCTCAACCAGACCCAGTACAATCTTCACCCTTCTTATTCTACGACATTTGCATCATGCTCACATCTTAAAATATTCAAGGAGTTCTCATCAACGACCACCACATCCTTCCCTCTCCTTTGACATATACACAGATAACTTTCCCTCAGTCTACTGGCCATCCCCATTCAAATGTCCATTCCATTCATTTAGTCTATGATTTGGGCTCCATCTGTTGCAATGATCATTCAGGACAAGAGGTACGGTGTGTTGTGTTGGATTGTTGGGTTTCAGAACCAGCTCAGGTTGGATCTCTGCTGTGCTTGCCAGGTTCCTTATGAGGTTTATCCTTCAATGGTTCAGGTAGCTCCTTCTGTGGTACTCTTGACATACAGCTATGGCATCATGCAACTATGGCATCATACAGCTATGACATCATGCAACTCCAATCATGGGTTATTTTCAGCCAAGGATAAATCTCTTTGAGATACATCTCAGATTTCCCCAGCCTTTTGCATTACCCACCAAGTACACCCAGGTTCCTGAGTAAAAGCAATCCCATTAGTTTGCCTTTTTCCCGAGGAAGGAGTAATCCACAGTCTTTCCCAGGTAGTTCCAACCATCTGGAACCAGGGAGTCTTGGTTGTTATGGTATTGTTGCTGGTGCACCATCATGGTAGCAAGCAGCACCTGCTGATCTTTGACACATAGCAACCCCACTGCAGAAGGATCGTCTGCGATGCCAGGCAAGGTAGACAACTGTTTAATCTACACACACAGCAGCTACACCAAAAGCCCGCTGGTACTTGGAGTACCTTCTCCTGAGGTAGTCTATGTCAAGGATACATGGAGCCTCTGGGCCAGTCAACAGGATGCTTTTGCCACTCATTCCCTGTTAGGCTCAATTCAGCCTCCAACAGTCAGCTGTTGGGATGTCCCTGTCACTCCCAAAATTGAGATGTCTTCTGCCCCCTTTTACCTTGATGGCATTAGGATACACTGTGTGCTGGTGTCCACCAGAGCCTTATAATCATGTGGGTCTGATGTGCCATCGAATCCATACAACCCAACCTCGTTGTCCCTTTCCTCCACTTGGCCAGAGGCAGGGCCCTTCTATTGCTGTCAGAGCATTCATTACCGGACTCCCATAATTACAAAACAGAAGTCCCTCCACCAGCCACCTTGAGGGTGCTGAACAGAGGCTCAGTAAGCATAGGCCAGGACCCAGCACAGTGCAAGAAGTTGTGTCTCTTTCGCATAGGCAAGGCATTCTTTTGTCAAGTGCTCTGTCACTTCAACAGGATTGCGCGCCTGTTCACGTGCGAAGTCCCAGACTGTTGAGGGTGAAAATTGTTCTAGGTACCTGCCCAAATTCTCCCAGGCAGGTTGCCACCCAGGACTCAAATGACTCAGGGCACATCCCTGTGTGGCATTCCCAAGCAATTGGTTAACCTTACAAAAAGCCAAAATCAGATTCATGATACACACCATTATGAGCATTCTGGGATGTTCAAGAAACTGAATAGCCATTGCAACATGGCAGAAAATATCTACACCAGAGAAGGGGGAGGTGCCATTCCTCGTTTCCCCACAAAGCGGTTCCTGGAGGAAAAGAGAAGAAAGGTGTAATTGTTAATTGTCTCCACAAGATGGTTCTTGGAGTACTGGGACAGTGGCAATGCAGGCTCCAAATACCGGATTAGGCTCAAGGCCAGTGTTTTTATCATAGCTCTCCCAGGCAAAACAAAACAAAATGATAAACAGCACAGCAAGCTGCAGAAGCCATTAACGAGCCTTGAAGTGTGATGTACAACAAGAAAGGGAGCACACCACAAAGCAGGTGAGGGAACAAACAAACCAGTATCAAAACCAAAGTCAACACTGCAACCAGCAACTGCAAGTAACAACTTGCCAAGTAACAGCTGAACAGGTATAACAAATTTACGTTCAGTCTAGCACACCCTGATCAAATCTATTCTTATCATGAACCCCTCATGCTCCACCCTGGGTGCCAAAAAGGACTGTGGTGGGCTGACCCCAGCCAGCAGCTAAGCCCCTACCCAGTCATTTGTTCACTCCATCACAGCAGGATGGGGGCGAGAATCAGAAAGGCAAAAAGAAGAAAAACTCATGGATCAATATAAAGACAGTTTAATGAGTCAGGGAAAGGAGAAAAAACAAAAACAAAAACGTCAAGTGATGCAAAGGCAATCAGTCACCACCTCCCACTTGCAGACCAATGCCAGTCTCTAAGCAACAGCTACCTTGGAAAAACTACACTTCCCTCCACCCAGTTTTATTACTGAGCATGACATCACATGGTATGGGATATCCCTTTAGAAGGTTTGGGTCAGCTTTCCCAGCTGTGTCCCTCCCAACTTCTCATGCATCCCCAGCCTACTCGCTGGTGGGGCAGAGTGAGAAACAGAAAAGCCCTTAACACCGTGCAGGCACTGCTCGCCAATAGCTAAAACATCCTTGTGTTATCAACACTGTTTTGGTCACAAATCTAAAACACTGCAACATACAGGCTGCTATGAAGAAAATTAACTCCGTGCCAACCAGACTCAATAAAGTAACATTACCTGAAATGCTCTGTTAATCAGCCTCTGTCTAAAGGTGGACTTTTTTTCTTCAGAATTCAGAAAAATCTTTATAAATAGATAAGTCTTTGATGAAAGTAAGTCTTTCAGTGAAAACAAAATAAAGTAGATGCTGTTTTTCCCCCAAATAACTAGTGTCTTGTAGAAAATTTCTTTGCATTGAAGACAGGAGATCAAATTTGGGTTACCAGAGATAGGATTGTGACACACCAGGGAGAAGAGAAACTAAAGAACTGCTAAAAAATAATACAATTAAATTATGATTGCAGCTACCAAAGAACAGCAAATGAGTGTAGGATCATATATTCCATGTCAACAAAACAGTTAAAGAGAGGATTTGGACAAGGCAGAAGAACAATCAAGGACAGTAAACATAAAAGAGAGAATTAACGGACATTATGGGAGTAAAGTTACAGGGGGCAGAGAGGCAAAGTTTGTGAAAAGCTGACTTGCAAAGCATCCAGAACAGCAAGTTCAGGAGAGCAAACCGGCAATGTGTTCAATATATTTCATGATGGAAAAGGGGATGAAGAGCAAGAAGAAGCAGGGTAATTGCTTTTTTATTTATTTATTAACAAGAAAACAGTGATATATTAAGAGGCAGAGGAATAGAAGCCAAATTATTAGGGAAAATTTTAAAGCAGAATAAAAAAAGGGCAATAATTTGAACCAGAGAAGGGAAAAGATAGGAGTAGGTAGGATCACAGGTACATCTTGATGAGTTAAAGGATTATTTGATTGGGAATGTCTCAAATTAAATGTACATCTGAGATTAAAAAGATGATAAAAAAAACTGAAGAAGGATGTACCAGTTGTTAATCTGGATTTTCTTTTTATGTGTTGCTATCCTGGATTTTGTCGGTGCTAGATACAGGGAAGCTGGACAACAGTTGATGTTTCTCAGCATGGTTTTCACACTGTTCTTGAATATACCAGCAACTGTAATGCACATTTTTCTTTATTTTTTTAAGCACACAGATAGGCATTGTATAGTTTCAAGAGTAATGAATTGCCTCATATGCATTTGTATTTCAGTACCTTTTAAGGAATGATCAAAAGTAACTGAGATCACATCCTTCCACTTTTATTTTTATGAAAGATGTTTCATACACATCAGTCCAGGTATGAAAATGTATAAAAGTCCATTAAGAAAGCATAAATCACTTCTGAGAACTTATTATCCAGTCAGAAGTTTATCCTGATACTCTTCATTACGGCCCAGCGTTTGATCCCTGTTCCTCTATCTGAGTAACTACTTCAATAAGTAATTCCATTAATCTGGCTGGAATCCCATTTAACTGTGCTCCTGACTCACTTGTGAGCCTAACTGCTTACCACTGATAGCAGAGGATTTAGCGTTTGAACTCACATGTCAAATAGACACTTGACTGCTTAACTTTTGTCTTCTTACACATTGTGAAATAACTCCCAGAAGAAAAAGTTTCACGTCGTAAAGACATCAGGTAAGAAAAGAGGTCAAGAACACAAGATCAATTAAAGAATTCAAGTACTCTCAAAAATAATATTTGTTTTAAAAATAAACTGAGCAATCATGAAATTGACCTTCAATAAATCAATAAAATTGTATTCAAGCAGCTTAGCTAGAAAGATATCAACAGACTAGTAAACTAATTCTAACCTGTAAGGAAAATCATAGGGAAAGGAACTGTGACAGTCTTGAGTAAAATGTCCTTTTTTTCATTTTTGATTAACTAAAGCTAGCAAAACAAATTTCCATCTAAACTAGGTCTTGAGAAAAAGTCATCTTAAAAAAGAAATCTGAAAAAGGAAAAAAAAAAAAGGTTTAAAAACTGAATAAGCAAAAGCAAATACTCAAATACTCCTGTCTGGAAAAAAACCAGTATGGCAGCCTAAGTTGTAGTCTGAGTACCTACGAGTTCCAGTTTTCCTTCCCAGAATGACTTCAGATGTACTATGGCTCTAAGTCTTCCCTGAAAGCTCACAAGAGGATCTCCAGGTGTGATGCCAGCAATATATCCGGGATTCATTCATCCCTCATAGACACCCACTGATTAAATCAACTTTTGTGGCCGTTAACACCACCAAACCAGAGGACTAGTTTGATATGCCAAGAAAATCCAACAAGGAAGTTAAAAAGATTTCTTTGGCTTGGTACGGCTGCACAAGTCCTTTCAGATAATGTCTAAAAAACCATTCCTACATTTCTGTTCCCAAGTTACTAATGATGAAAGAAAGCTGATGCTGCCTTAGGCAGAGAAAAAGAATCTTTCTTATCAGGACTTACTGCTCTGACCCATGCAGCTGCTACTGCTTGGATGTCTAACACATATCCTCCGCAGACTCTTGTTTGGAAGATGTTACCTTTCCCAGCTCTCTGTCCTTTTTTCCATGTGTGGAAGCTTTCCATCTCCTGAGCAGCCTGGTATAAGGTGTGTTTATCATCTCCCTTGCCCTGGCTTCTGGGAAAAGCCGCCGTGTGTAATAGTAGCTAGGCCCCAAGCTGGCTTGTGAAATGGCTACCAGGGAGGTGAGAAAACAGTTTTGGTTAAAACCACACATCATCCGAGTTGTTGGATAAGTTACAGCTCCTTCATGTTTTAGCAACAGACACAGAGATCACTGACAAGAAAACCATGAGGTAATTCTAACAGGTAAGCAGGGTAGAAAGGTAGAGTGATGATGATACATGATTGTCCTTTGGAAATTTTTCTTTCTTATTTTGCAGATATATTGTTTACATTTCAGTTAGGTGTACCCTTCAGAACAGTTACCAAATTGGTAAACCTCATTACGAACTTCTGAAATTCCATTACTTTTTACCTTTCAACTTAGGGAGTCCCCAGAACTGACTTTCTTCAGTCTCTCAAAGTTGGACAGATGTGTTCCTGGAGATGCTGATTAGAATATATTATGGTCATTAGTAACTGAAGCTTCTTAATATTCATTTTATTGTACTTGGTTTTTGCTTTCTAAGGAAAAAAGGTGAGGAAGATTTAATGAGACTGAAGACAATACTAATAGAAATAATAAAAAGTAATCCTTTAGTATATTATGTCTATTAATTCTCACAAAATATTATAGATTATGTGGTTTCTCCATACGAAGAACATATATTGGACATTTATTTTACTAGCAATTAATCCTTTTTATCAGTCAACAACCTTAAATTTGAAAAAAAGTATACATCATGCTTGTGGGCACAAACCACCGTCAGAAAAGGGTAAAGAAGGGCTACGAGTACATTAATAATAGTTCCCTTTGCCACTCTTGCCATTTGGCATTCCTCTGAAATATATATAGTGGCCTCTCTGAGAGTCAAATTTAGACCTGATGAGCCACTGATGAGCTAACTGTTATGTCCCATTTCTGCTTCCCTTCGATGATGCTTCAAATGGGAAATGTAGCATTTTGGGGAGTTTTTTGCTCTGAATGAGATGTTGGCTGTCCAGTGGGAAGATAAAGATTCCATTACATGTATTTTAAAAGCCATAAAAGATAACTTTCATTTCCCAGGTTACATTTATTTGCTCTCACACAATGTCTCCCATTTCCAAGGCTGAGCATGAGCAATTGCCAAATACATAATTGAAGAAGAGCTATGCAATGAATAAGTGTCAGGTCTAGAACTAGTGAATTCACAGACAGTGTGCTGTCTACAGAGGGAAAAAAAATAAAAGAATAATAAAAAAGTTGAATCCTGAAGTATGGAGCTGTCAAATGAAGCTGAGGCTTTAAGATTACATACCAGTAATTTTCTTACTGTCTTCAACAGTTGCTACAAACTTTCTACAAGGTGGCACAAAAATGCCTTATTTCAAGTGAAAGTTTGCAACTGTTAAACTGAACTTTTTAAAGTGTTGCTACTATCAAACACCAGTTGGCTGGAAACTGCAGCCTTCTTATTTTATCCATGTGCAAAATACAGCACGGCAGAAGCAATAGAACCTTTAGCAAACTACCTTCACCATATACGTCTGTGGCCCCTAAGAACCTCCTCTAATAGTGATGTGAAAGGCAGAAGGGATTTTTCTTTAAGAAAAAAATTGGTTAAGCTGAGGTCTGCTTTAGATTCAGGTTTTAGATGCCACAAGCAAATACCTATCAGATCCATAAGGAGTCCTGGTCCTCTCAATTCAGACAACCAACCTTGAGATATGAATAGCTGTACTACCTTTGATCATCAATAAAATGCAAAGAATTGGAAAAAGTTACTTGGCTTCAAAGGACATTTTCTAGACTCAAATATTGTCTTTGAGTTGTACACAGCCAGCCATACTTTCTGTGTTTAATTATGTAATAACAGTGGTAATAATAAGTATTCATTCAGATTTGGCCTTTAGTTATTATTTTGATCGTCTCATGAAGAGTCCTCAAATGCTCAGCAATAATGACTACTAGTAAGTATACTTAGTGGATTTTTATGACTCTGTGTCTTGAAGCTGGGAGCTTCTATATTCTATTTGATTCCCCAAGCTCTCATCTTCATCCTCTGAAGAAAACTTCTGAAAAGCAGAAGCTATTAAATATTGAATACTACTAAACTATAATAGAGCAGAGCTCCGGTTAGGTGCTCTGTGTCCTTCCAAATTATTCTATGCAATTAATTCAAATTAAGACAAGTTCTGTGAAACATGAACTACAATAAATTTGGAGAAGGTCAGAAGCATAACTTAATAACAAGTGGAAGAAAAAGAAACAGAATACCTGTTTCCTTATTATTTTAACTGAAGGGCTGTATCTCAGGAATAAGCCCATAGTTGCATCTCAGGCTCTGTTCTGTACTTCCCCAAGCAACAGAAAATTTCACACTACCACAAATAAAAATAGAATTCTTGAATTGTCATAGTTTAAACAATAAGAGACTTTTTAGAGGTCCCCTTACATCACTTGCTGTTTCTTTTCACCATCTCTCTCCTTTTTCCATGTTCATCAAGGTCATTGTGAGGTTTTTTTCCCTTTGATTTTAATTTGGTCTCAGTTTGCACATTCATTTTAATGTAAATTTCAGGAGAGGTGATTGTATCTTCATTTCTCCAACCATCTGGCACACTGGGAAATACAGCAGCATTCAGCCCCTGATGATATAAATAAGAAAAAAAAGATAGGGGATCTCAGAAGGGGGGGGGGGTGGGGTGTGATTATTAATGATAGAACCTTGCAAACATTTTTATGAACATTTGGTGTGAGTTTCTGTCATTAAAAATTTCTGAAATACTTCTTCAGTAAGAGATCCCTTTCATGCCACTAGTATGCTTTTTCTGTTGTAAAATTAACAAGTAGAAATATCTTACTTTCTGTTCCCTTTGGTGAAGTTAGGTGCATCATTGTTCATGACTGAAAACAAAAACACAAGAAGAAAAAGGAGTGATAAGCCGTAAAAAATTACCACCAAAAAACCCCAGGTTTCATGGTATCTTACACTCATTGTATTCAATTGAAAGAAATTGTAGTAGCCAAGAAATTACATTAGTCTTCAGCTAATAAAATTAATGAGGCCAAAAACAAAGTCACAGTCAGAAATATGTTTCTTTTCAAGTTGATCTATGAATTTGTTTTAAACAGGTCTTTAATAACTTTTGCATAACATTTTCTGATTATAGACTTCCATAACTACATTGCCTCATGAAGGTACTATTACATTTCTTCTTGTTATTTGAAAATTATAATTCTATAGTAATAACGCTATATTTAAATGAATATACAAAATGCCTTGTTTTTCTAAATGAGGCAATTTTAAATGATTTAGAACTGGAAGAACCGTGATACCACATATGCACTTGCAAATTGCAGCTGGCTTCAATTTGCGTTGGAGTAGAGCAGCATCATATCCAGGCACTGCTACTATTATTTTGAGCTTTTATATTAATGGCATACAATCTAATGCTAATAAATGCAATGCTAATGTAATTCTTTGTGGGCTAGACTCAGTCAAAAGGCTTTGGCAAAACAGTGTTATACAAAATACAGACACATACACACAAATGAAGCTTGGAAATACCTTTTCTGAAGCCATTAGTGAAGCTATTGTTCTGTAATCAATTAGAGCTTCTCGATCACTGCAGAACTCTAAAGTGTCTAGAGGGAAAATTAATTTTCTTACCAGGAACCAACCCTGCAACATTCAGGTGTTAGTCAAAATTTCAAGCTGTTTGTCTACAGAATAAGAAGAACCTGTTTTAGCTCAAGTTTAAACTTTCTTCAGTAGCAGTAGCATACTGGATTGTTTTACAGAGATATTTTCCACTTCTTGTCTGGGAAAATGCTTGTTTCATATTGGATTTCTTCTCCTAAAAATCATTTAAAGCCATCTATTAAAAGAAAGCTTTCAGAAAAAAAATCCTCAAAATAAAATTTAAAATCCACCCAATTTTCTCATTAGAAATATATGAAGTGTCTAACAGGGTAAGTGGAGAATATAGGGCACAAGAAACAAGATATGATAATTGAGACCATCTGTCTCACTAAATATAAAGCACATTTGCCTGTGGTTTACTGTCTCTCTTTCTGATCTCACTGCAGTTACAAAACCTGACCATTCAAGTAGAGGAAAAATTGTCTGATGCATAACGAGAAAAATTTAGATGAACTCATTCCAAGATGAGTAGAAGAACATGTTCTTAAATTCCTCCAGAGCATGTGGAGAAGCAGAAGAGCAGAGGCAAGTGCAAGAATAGCTGATCCTTTTTGGCTCCCTCCGATGGTTGGCTATCCCAACACCTTACACAGCAGCAGCTGACCTGGCAGTAATTCTAGTGACAACCTAGCCTATGGGCTAGAATTATTTTCTTGAAGCATTTGTTACTGTCATTGCTGCTTTCATATCCTTTAAGAGAACTATAGGTCTGACAGAGGCAATCACAGCTCACCGTTCCAGTGCTGTCAGAGTGCCATTAGATTTGATACAGCACTGTAAGGAACTAAATTCGAGAGCAGTGTCTTGAATGTTTTTCTCTTCCTCCTAGCAATTCATTTGCTGTCGACTGGTGATATGGTCAGTAACTCCCATGTAAATCACAACGTTCAAATACTATGTACACATTATAATCAGTATGTTTCCCTAAATATATGACCACCTTCACAATGTCATCATTTACAGCGCTATTGCGCACAAAATTCCAAACTGGAGTTACACGGTAGCTCTTGACAGTAGGTGTGGGTTTACTGCTGGTGGTTTTGCTTTTGGTTTGGTTTGATTCAGTTTGGTTGCTTCGACCTCTTCCTAGTCTCAGGAAAAGAAGGAAACACCAATGGTTATTCAAGTGGAATGTGTATAAATCCAAAGAGTATATATATTGTGTAGATACTAAATAACATGTATGTACTAAATAACACACCAGTGTATATATACAATATATGTGTAATATATATACACTATATATACAGTATATACTATATGTATAGATACATACTACGTGCACACTATAGTATATATGCTCTACTATAGATGCATGCTATATATAGTATAATATATATAGTATGCACCTATACATATATTATATATGGTATATATCTGCTATATAGCATCCATATAGTACTAAGATTGACTACATGATAGTATAGATGATTCTTGATTGTTTTTATGTGAGAAAGCATAGTTTATGTGCAATATATACATAACAATATCTACTTGAATATATTATCAAGGATAATATTAAAAATTAAAGTAATAACGATGATCTGCAACCTTGAGCTGCTAGTGGGTATGTAACCATTTCAAAAATTTATTTACTTTATTGAAAATGAACATGTTGGGTTCTCGGCAGAACTATGAAAGTCAATTTTAAGACTTCTCTGGTAAGAAACAGCATTTTTATTCAGAAACATTTTGTGGTATGACAGTTCAGTGAACAGCTCAGTGTTCTGCCAGCCATTTGGGAAGTTTCTTTTGCAATGGAATACAGAAGATCTTGAAAAACAAAGTAAAAGAAATATTAACTTAATTGAAACTGAGACTTTCAGAGCTAGCAAATATATACTTGGAATTCTTGCTTGAACTATTTGCTTGTACTGGGTTAATTAAGTCAAACTCTGAGAGTCTTCTTGCATTGTAAAAAATCAAAGAATGCTGATAAAGAAATAGGAACTGAAAGCTAGATTAGTCTTAATACTGAAGGCACGTTGAAAATAATGTGGAACTGGAAACTCAGGAAAAATAAGTTGCGATAACTATACTGATCCAAAACTGTTAGTAAGGAATCAGGACCTGCTGGCTTGTGTACAAAGAGAATGAACTGAAAGGGTTGTTTTAGACTAACTCTTCAACAATTGTTGAACTACAGCTTTTCTTTTAAAGAAACAATGGTATCTCTCATTTCAGTTTTCTAATGAAAATGAAAAGACAGTATAATAATTAAGGCTGCTCTAATGAATGTCTACAAGAAATTCAACATAAAACTGTGTAATGGTTGCCACACTAAAATTGATAATTACCATTTTTTTAAAATAAAATTAGCTTCATAATGATACTAAGATATTCCTTTGCTCTGAACACATTAAAATATGCAAGAGCATAGTGAAGGAGCAGCAGAAACTAACAAAATTCTGAGATATTACAAAAACAGGTTATTTGATTGACAGAGCACTTTAACATAATTTTATGTGATATGCTTTCTCTGACAAGAACAAGTATTGGCTACAAACCTAATTCTGGCATACACAATTTTGCAGCTTTTACCAAAAATTATGTTAGAAGTTACATTAACTCAAAGCAGGACCTGCAGACTATATGTGGCTGATGTTTCTATCTTGGCAGGAGAGCCCAAAAGTTATGATTTATGCTCTCTGCCACAGGTTAGGCAGACAGGAGGCTGATATACTAGATACGACTGCTACTGTAAATTTACTTGGCATTTCATTTTTCAGTCACACTGATGGTTATTTTCATACATCTTCAATCCATCATTTGCTGCTAAATCCAATTAGTTTGATTGGCAGATTTAGCTTCCCAGTGGGTCTTTGTCAATATTGCGTAGCAGTAAATACCTTGAGAGTCTTTTTTTCCAAAACTTTCCTTGGTTATTTTCTTTTTCCCCACCCAGCTAACTATTGATTAGCTGCTTCCGCACAGCTCTCGCCCACCTGTAGATGCGATCAGGCCAGCTGAGGTACGTGGCCATCAAAATCACCCGGGTGCTAACAAAACCTGTGCGCTCTCGAAGAGGCGGGAAACCATGCCAGGGCCGGGAAGCCCCGGCCTGGGGCCTGGTGGTGAGGAAAGCGGCGGGGTGGGGAGGAAGAGCACGGGGACGCCCATGCCCCCGGCTGGGAGAGCTGCCCAGGGAGGCCCCAGGGCTTGCCCTGGGCCTGCCGGCGGGACACCCGTACCAGTCTCAGAGCCGCCCCATGCCCACGGCTGTGCCCAGGGGTGGCGGGTCTGTGGCAGGCCTCGGCCACTGGCCTCGGCCCGGCTCGGCTCAACGCCTCCGGGCAGCGCGGGACGGGGCTGCTGGGGGAGGCCCCTGCCCCGCTGCCGGCCCTCGCTGCCGTCTGGTCAGCGCTGGTTGAAGCTACCCTCTGATGGCTGAAAAGAAATGGTAGCACGGTACTTCCGCGTTTCGGGTGGCTCAACTGTCCCAAGAAGTTTCTGAAACTAAATGGTTAAGGTTGGCGGTCAGGTTTTGCTTTATGTTAGTTGTTGTGAGTTGTGTCCTGCATTTGCAACGGGATGAAGAACCCTTGGGCAGTGCTGACCTCTCACAAAAAGGCCTTTTCCCAAATTTGATTTCCAAAAAACTGTACCCTGGCAGCCCCTTGGAAAAGGGCAGTTCTGTTCATAAAACTCTTTAATGAAATGTTCCTTAGGTTCTCCTTGAAGCAAACTAATAGTCAAAGGAGATTGAGGAGAGGAGAAAGGAAGAAAGAAAGGCAAAAAGAAAGAAAAGAAAAGAAAAGAAAAACCTCCTTAAAAAGAATTCCTGTACGATTTTGGTGGACTTAAGAAGTGCTGAAGAATCTGTCCTGTGATGCTGATTTAAAGGGAAAAGTACAGCAGGTGTTGAATTTTTTAAAGGCAATATTTTTAATTATTTTTACTCATAAACTAATTAAAAGATTTACATAAAAATGATCAGGAATTTCATTTTGCACTCAGCGACACACATGCTGTCTTTTTCATACATAACAATGAGGCTAAACCCTTGATTCAGTCTTAATTAGAAAGCTACAGCTAGTTCTTGTATAGTATTTTGTTTTCTGGACATAGTGGGCAGAAAGACCTATAATAATTAATGCTGCAGTACTGTGAAAGATAATCAATTTATAGAAAAGGACAATGAAGTGAGTCAAAGAAAGGATTAAGTAGTAACAGAAATGAGCTTACATTTATGAAAACTCAGGAAAACTAAGAGCTAGAATAAGATGGAGGACTCCACCAGAAAAAAATAAATTTGCATTTACTCGTTACATAGATGGGTAGCTGGGGCGGGGTCAGTTGGCATGTTTCTCTCCTGAACTGGTAAAATATTATGTTCATAGATCAGCTGTGTGGATTCTGAGTAACATATTCAACAGGCACACAAATTTAGGTTTGTAGTAAGGCTTGCTGGTAAAATAGATTAATATATTACTTCTTCTTTAAAGACTGAACTCCAGATTTTCATTAAAGCACAAGAAAAATCCATTAGAGGGCCTCAAACATGGGTCTGTGGTGATTTGTCTCCCTCAACTTGTGAGAAGCCAGGAAGAGGAATAATATGAGACATGATTAAAGGTAAAGTACAATAACAGATCTACGAGGGGAAACTTTATTAGCCCATGTTCCT
>JAVJGG010000059.1:12820709-12842227 GCA_035590195.1 Aviceda cuculoides
TCCTGCTATAACTAAGCCTCTCATTTTTTCAGTGCCACTTTCTTGGGATTGATTACTGTAAGAGCAATAATAATGATTTGTGAATTTTTGCAAGGATTCAGGTTATGATATGTCATATCTTAATAAAGAATATAGGAAAATACTGATTTTTTTTCCAAAAGCCTTTTTTTATCTTGTCTCATTTGTGACTGTGCAGGTAACAAATCGACCATCGTGTTTCAAATTTATAAGGTACTGCAAAAATAAAATTGGAATAGTGTCATTTTTAGAGTGCTCTTTGGTATGGGCTCTAGTCCTCAAACTCTTAGTTGGAGTGGAAGATTTTATTTTGTTTTTTACAGGTGTTGTTTATGTATAATCCAAACATTAATTACCACCATCACCACCACCTTCCCCCCAGAATTGGGCATGTAAACATACTTACTAAACTTGGGACAGCATTATCCAAACACAGCAGTGTTTATAAGCATTTCCAAGTCGTGGAGAAAATGCTTCTCTTCAGTTACAAGAAAAGGTTATGAATACCATTTGGGAAAAAAATGCTTTTGATACAGAGTTAATGACACCTGGAGTGGAAAACTGAAGGTTGTGCTAAAAAGAACTATTGGTCTGGAAGATGGACACTAATGAAATTCTTTAAGCAGCAGTTATAGGTCTAATCATACTTAATCTTTTGATTGATAAAGGCAAAAAAATATTATTTACTAATAAAACATCCTAGTGATGGAAAATGAGAAAGCCATGGTAATGCAGAGGAGGGCTGGAAAATTAAAAGAGATAATCTGGAATACCTTGCACACTAGAGTAATAGAAAAAGAATAGTGTTCTAGCTAAACCCAAGGTCATACACTGGATTATTAATGACCAGAAATTATTCTATAACTTGCTAGTTGGTTATGACATAACTGGAAGACACATTTAATGAATTAACCCAGCATGCCTATTGAGAGCTGTCATGCTGCCATTAGAAGAACAAACATAATCTTAAGTACTTATCAAAGACATATGGCAAATCTCATGCTATTGCTTCATGTACTTTATTTGGCATACTAAACTCAAAAAAGGTCTCTTGTGTTAAATCAGATTCAGTGAGACAGATCCGAAGAAGAGCTGTTAGCATCATGTCTAGACTGGGCAACCTGACAGCACTTCTTAAGACTTTTGCAGGAGGACAGGAGGTCAGCTTGCATACCCTTCAAACAAACCTGGAGTCAATATTAACATTTGTAGCTTGTAAAGTTTGAGAAGCAGAACATATTGTTTCAAAGTTGGGGCTGCAGCAAACTGGCTACCCATCTTGTGCTTGGCTTGGAGCTCAGGCAGGACAGGCTCATGTCTGATTCCGAGCCGAACTTGCTGATGTATTGTTGGTCTCCAAACTTACAAGATAAGCTTCACTCCTCATGATAGGAGTGTACAAGTTTTTCAGACAGATTAATGACGAATGACAAGCACTCTTGTTAGCAGATGACTGTTCTTTTGTGCATGTAAATATGGATATTCACAGAGAGAGCAGCCATATGTATAATTTATTTCTGTGCTTCTGTGATGGATCACATTTTAATGTGTGGAGTTTCTTTAGAACAGAAAAAGCAAATGTGTTTGCCAAGCTTATGCAGACATCATTATTTTTGTGTGCTCCTTTTTAGTGCAAACCCTATCCTCCTACCCCAGATCTTATTTACCCATCTTGCTTTGTTTAAAGGCACAATGTTGTACAGATGGAACACAGAATTTTCAAAACTGGACAGGAAGAATGAATTTATTTTCTTTAATACCAATATTGTAAATGAATTTTTTGTGCATATGTATTTGGGTATTTGTGTACATGATCTGTACCTATGTTAAGAACAGTTGTATGTATGGTGAGGGAGCACATCTCCACAATGCACATTTCAAGTACAAAGAACAATGACTACTTCTATCACCGTCTTTCTAACATTTTCCTAATTGTGTTTCTTCTGGGTATATTTACTGCTCTCAACCAATTTTAATTTATTCTGAAAAAATGAGTTTCTGAATTGAAGAGCCTAAAGCAAAAAAAAACATTCTGAATTGAGTGGACAGAATTATCCTAAGATTTTTGTTGTTTTATGGTTGCTCAGACCATTAAATCTAAAATTTATCATTTTTCCTCTTGAAGACTGATATACAGCCAGCAAATTGCAATAAAGCCTACATGTTATTCAAGGGATGCATCAGGCCTTGTCAATGCCAAGTAGTTCTTTACCTACATGAAAGGAAGGAGAAAAGATTATCCTTTACGCCACTGAAACCATTCATGGTTCCTTGAGCAAAAGGTTTACGTTCCCAGTGGACTCCCTGAAGCAAGGAAAGGCTCATACTATTTACTTGTGCCTTCCAGAGAGTGCTCCAGGCATGTTTTTGAAACAAGAGGCCCAATGGATGGGAGCCCAACAGTTGGAACAGGGACACAACAGAGTGTGAAGCATGCAGGTAAAACCAGTCTGTATTTAAAAGCCTTTGCTACAGTGTCTGTCTGGGTCCTTAGGGGCCAAGGAAAATGGTGACAAGCAACCATTTTCCGATGGAATATCCAAACATGCCATTTGTAATCCTTGAGGTGTAATATTAGTTTGCAAATTGGTATTCATTTTCCCTCATTAAGTATTCATTTCAGAAAGGTGGGTTCCTTCTTTAGTAGAATGATGGTTTGATAATGCAAAAAAATGAATATATGTGAATAAATGTTATAAGAAATCATATAGTAACCTCTTAATAGTTAAAGATTAAGAATTCACTCTGACTTTTGTGACTTTGAGCCTCATTTATGACTGGCAGACATTATTATTACTACTTTTCTTAAAAGAGTAATTTCCACTTCAATTTTTGCTTGCTAGATTTGTGATTAGAGAGTAATTATTATTATTATTGCCTAAAATGGAGATCATTCATATAGTGCTGTTGAGCTGCAGAACTTTAATCTAAGTATTAATTATGTTTTCAATCCCTCCCATCCCCCAATCATTTAATGATGTATCTCTCCTAGAAAGAATAAGTGCCTAACAAAATAAAATGTGAATTTCCTGAAAGATCAATGAGATCTATTGCAAAGGAGCAATTTGAAAGCAAATAATGGTACACTTGGAAGATATCCATTGACTATTTTGAAATTTTAGAAGAGCTCATTTGGCTCCAGCAAATTTATAGGCATATCAAAGAAGAAGTGGATTCCAAGTCTATCTTTTAGAGATTTTTGAGGTGTCCTTCCCTCATAATATCCTTACTAGTTGTGATGTTGCTCAGCAGTCACAACATCAGACTACCACATTCAGATGACTTATTCTCACAACCAAAAACTATAATCCAGTATTCTCTATCTTCCAGCAGGAAAGTAAACTTTTTTTTTCTTCATCTGGTCAGCCAGAAGAGCCAGCAGAAAGAAACTGGGTTTGGCTCTTCCCAAGGTTTCTGAGCAGCCTGATGTGGAGTGCAACTTTGAATGGAAATCCAAAGAATAGGAAAGCTTGGGAATACTAGGGAACTAAACGATAGAAACATTAAAATTTTAGGATGCTCAAGGGGATTCTCTCTTGCCTCTTCATCTTTCAGTTGTTTTCTTAATATCTCACTCCCAGTTGCACATTCATCTCATGTGAACATTTGCAAACTGAATGTTTGGAAAAAAAGGCTTTTAAAAGTAAACAGTAAGATTGTGATTGATACTACCGTGCATGAACCATCTTTAATTGTATATGAAAGAAGAAAAAAATTAAAACCCTCAAAATCCATATTTTGAGACTGAACCCAAAACTGCACAGCAACTGTAAGAGAAGTGCTTTCCAAATACATGGCAGTGTACAAAGTTATTATTCCCTGTGTCCCAGAAGACTACTCACAAGAAACTACAGACGTCCCTCTTCAATCATCAAAGAATATCTACAAAACCTAAAGGACAGTGGGACTTCTCAAAGACAAGTAAATGAGGAAGAGTCTGTAGAGGGAGGAGCATTCTAAGGAAATGCAGGCAGACATTCTGGCAGAAGTCAAAGCATTTCTTAAATTTTGGTAGAAAAAATATGGCTTAATTCTCTCCAACAAAACAGGTTTAGAGGTAAGCAAAGTTTTCTCAGCCCTTAATTGCTAATGTAGATAACTAGAGTTTTGTGCAAATTACTTGTGATTTTTTTTTTTTTTTTTTTTTGGGAGTCGGTAATTCTTTAAAAAAGAAAGCTGTATTGGCTGATGGTAAAAGAGACTACTGTGCAATTTGCTTATATAACCTGAATGCTGTAAAATATTGCATTTTGGTTTGTTTGGTGGGAGGAGGAATAAGGAATAGATGTGCATTTTAGCAGTGGTTTTTGCACATATAGGAAGGGAAGTGGAAGGGCCCAGAAATATCCAGAACTAAAAGAGGGTTGTCGTTGGAAAAATCTCAGAAGCCGTGCGAAGATACAGGGGAAATTCCCTTTGTGAGCAAGCCATCTGGCAGGTCATGCCGAGTTATGCCAAAAAGCTGAAGCAATCACAGCACAGTGGGAGGAAAACTTATAAGCATGGGAGTTAAATCAGCTTTATGTTCATAGCAGTTGACTAATAAAATCTACTGAGAGTGCCAGGTCCCTACACCACTACTACTCTGGAGACAGACTATGCAGGCCACTATCAGGGAACGGAAAAGCACTGTGGTCTCTATTTTCTCAGGAGACCACAGTAAAATAATGGCTCAAATCTAAAGTTAGTCACTGACTTTTCAAAGAATAAAAAGAATAAGTTGGCTGTTAAGCTGAGGTGGGCACAGTATCTATCTGAGCTGCTTACTGATGGAGGTCCTTTGACTGGTGGTAAGCTCTGGAGGGTCCGGGTGATGGGGTGCAAAATGGATCAGGACTGGGCTGCGCAACTCCAGGTCTGCTGGGTAAGGAAAGGCAGTATGCAGAATTTCTTTTGTGTATGTGTGACCGTGTGTGTACATTCTGGCTATTTTTACCTTTGGTACGTAAAAGGTGAGAGTCATCTAGACTTGAGGCCAACATACTTTTGTGTCTGCTAATGTATTTCTCAAGGAAAGGAACTTACAGAATCACTCTGTTAGCTTTGTCTTAGTAATTGAATGCATCAGCCAATTGCTACCAAATCTGGTGAGGTAAGTCTCAGATACATTAAGTTCTAGAAGTTTTGAGAGAATATGTGCCCAGGTGGAGGAGAAAGTACATATTAGTGTCACTGACACATGGAAAACCAGCAGCATGAGTTACTAAGCAGATTTTAAACAGAGAGTGCCTGAGGAAACCAGGCACATAAAAATGTGCTACTCACAGAACTGCCTTTATACCTTTTAACTGAAGGAATTACTCCACAGAAAGAGGCAAAAGAAGGCATTGCAAGTAAGGAAAAACAGAAGGAATTCTGAATCTTGCTTATTCATATGTAAAAGGAAAGAAGAAATAGTTAATGTTTTGATAGTGTGTCCTGCTCAAGCCTGCATGATTAAAACAAAAACTGGAGGGTGAGTAAAATGTGTTGCTCATAGCTCAGTCTAATACAGAGTTATGCTAGATTAGAGCATGAAAGAAAAACATTCATGCCCTAATGATAATGTTGGAAGATGCCAGGAATATGTGCAGTAATTAAAACTCTGAAATATATTTGAAAATCAAACATGAGTCTTTTGAAATCTTACAATTTGGAAGGGCAGTTCCACCACAGTGACCATATCAGCAGACATGCTGGAACTTACTGCCTTCTGCTTTACTCGGGATTATATTTAGCCTTGAGCGTGTTAGTCTTTGATCTGGAATCTCTTATTTTGCTGCCAATTTTGACAGCATGTTGTGAAGTCTGCCTGGCTTTCTGGCCTTCAGAAGAAAGTAGAGAAAGGACATGAAAACAGATATCAACCTCACCAAGAAAAAAAAGGGAAAACTGCACGATCAGTTTTGGAGTTAATGAGTAATTAGGATCTCCAGGCATCATGGTGGATAAAATCAAAATCACAATAGCAGTATTTGTTGAGAACCAGCGAAAGTCAGTCTTTATAAGAAGCTGCCACTGGTTTGTTTGTATAGTGTAAATACATAGTGTATATGAATCTGGTGAGACATTTAAACACATTAAAAAATGGTCTAGGATATTAGTAAATTAAATAGAAGTTAAAAATCCATTTTAACTGACCTGAGACATGCAAGTGGGCTTTTAAGTAACTACAGTTAAGATACTGTCTTTCATACAATTTATGAATTATGGTTTTGTTTGGTCTAGAAACAGAAACTTTAAAAGAGAGATCACAGGTCAAGTGTAGAAATGAAACAGGAGCTATAAAACATCAGTCATAAGAAGGATTGGCCATCTCTCTTTCTTTAATTTTTTGTGTCTGCCTTTACGTACTATATATCTCAGTCTTCACTAGTGCCCAGATTGAAGAGCTGGGAGGTATTATTTACTGTTAATGTGTTTCTGTGATGCATGGGCCAATGCTACTGACCAAAGGATTTATCTACTAACAAGAAGATCAAAAGACTGACACACAGAAAACAAACAATAGCTTTTACTTGAACAATGGATTTTGTCTTAGTCCCTGAAACAACCTAGGGCTGGTTCTGTCTGGATTTGAACTCTAAAAATCTGGAGACCCTAACTCCCCAGTTAGTGTTACCTGATTATAGTTTCATTGTCTCTAAATAGATAGTACTTTTAACAGTCTCAGAGATTGGGTTTCACAGTGTTTTTCATTTATAAAATTACCCATTTTGTAGTTACTGGATTGTAAACTTTCCACACAGTTTACAGATGAGGTCTTGGGCATCAAGTTGCACTGTTTAAATAAGTTCAGTTATTCCAAGTTTAGTCAATTAAGGGACCCCTGCTCACATGTTCACTAGTTTCTGTTTAGTAAAGCACACTTAAGACTCCTTGAAAGCTGGTTCACAAACTTGATTACATAAAATGGTAGAGATACTGCTGTAGAAATAGTTTGTATATGTTTACATGTGCCATGTTCATGTAAGAGATGTTTCAGCTGTGTTGTTTGAGGGTTTTTGTTTGAGGGTTTTGTTGAGGATTTTTTTTGCACTTAGAAGTTTCTAGAATAGCAAAAGGGGGGAGGTGCTCATATAATATAGTTTAACCTGACCTTGACTACTGTTCTGCTCTAGGGATAATGGTCTTCTAAGAAGTCAGGTCTAAAATAAATGAGTCTTTTGTACTTTTTAAATGCAACCTGATTATTTCTTTAAGTGTTCTAATGTTGGATCGCTATTTATTACTATTATAATTATTATCTTCATCATCATCATCACTGATAATTTTCATTCAGTTTTGCAGTATCCTCTAGAAGTCCCCACTCAGGATCTGAAACCCAATTTGTGAGTCTTGTACAAATACACAATGAAAACACAGGTACTCTCCCAAAGAGTTCTCAGTTAGTGAGAGAAATGAGGCAAACCAAGGGGAATGTATAGACAAGTTCCATTAGAGTGATTTCATGTAACAGTAACTTTATTAAGACTAATTCAGGACTGCAATAAATTAGATATGCTTTCTTTCCCTCTCCTGTGTTATTGGCTTGACTTTTGCTGGCAGTCTTCTAGGTTATAGTCCACTTCCCTGGGCTATACCCCTCAGCAGTTTCTACTAAAAAATATTCCAATGTGCAGAATATTTCTGCATAAATCTTTCAGGTCCTCTGCAAAACTGTCTGATATTCTAAGACAGAGCTTATCTAAGTATTACCTACTGAAAAGTGCATATAATGGATGAGGTTTGCCAAGTTTTTCCAGCGTGATTTGTAGTCCAATTAGTAGGAACACAAGACAAACTATGACATCTAGAATAGGTTCTATTTCCTGGGGTAACTGTTCAAAAAAACCCCACGGCACTGGCATGTGAGCAACACTCTAAGTGAAGACCCTTAGTCTCTTTTTTTAATTATTTGATTTGAATGCCTGCTGATTTCTGTGGAGTTAACAGGAAAGGAATATGATTTATTCACATTAAGTAAGGTAATAATGGCTTTGTGATTGTAATTCTCCTCGGTATGAAAAAAAAAAACCCTCAGCAATTTCATTAGTAATTTCCATACCCACCCATACCCAATAGATAGTGAATTTACCAACTAATGGGTTTGAAACACTTTTTATAGATGCTCTTTCAGCCTGTCTTCCTTCTTACTTCTTTCTTTTTTGTTCATTCTCCTCGCTGACATTTCTGCTCTTAGTTTCATTGCCACTGACAACATTTGCAATATGTGCTACTTGAGGATCATGCTATTCAGGTTCATTTCCACAATCATAATCAACCTAATCTCTCTCTCTTTTTTTTTTTCACTAAAGTGCTCCTTCAATTCAGTTCCTAGACTCCATTCCGTAGTTTGGGTTGAAAAATGGAGAAAGAGCCTAGCTAATGTTTAAATAGTAATTCAGCAGTACTTAACTCTCTGAAGTGTACACATATTACTACTGTATCTGTAATATCTTCCCCATGATTACCGAAGACAAATTCAAGTCTCCTTACTGAAGTTCAGATCCAAGCAAACAGGTTACTAAGTTGAAAGCAAGCAAGAGCCTCTCAGAAAATAATGAAGACTGTGTTAGGATAATGTTGCCTTTGATACTTACCTGCCCATCAGACAGACTTAACTTTAAGTCATCACAGCTGCTCGTTAGGATACATACAACTTCAGGGCAGTGATTCCCTCCCTTCAGCTCGTATCTTCCTATAGCGTTGTCTTGTGTCAGCTGTATCTGGCACGAACAGATTATGGATAATCAAGTTCATCCAGAGCAGAGCTGGGAATTCAGTGCTCTCCAGTAGCTGGTTCTGCCATTAGATTCCATCTGGTCCCTGCTTTCCAGTATAAAGAACTTCTGGAAACAGCATAATGTTAGATCAGTGGAAAATTTGCTGCTTTTAATACTTGCTGGGTTACTATAGGTGATTTAGAGCACTCTCCATGTGTTATTATGAAGCAGCTCTGAGGCTGGTCTCCACACCAAGAAAAAGCAAAAGCATATGCTGTCTCTTCCAGACATTTGCCTTCAGTTCACAGGATTGAAAATAGAGTGGACTAATCAGCAGTGAAGAGATTGCTAAGAGAAGCAGATACCCAGAACAGTATGTGTGTATGTGCACTATCTTCTACACAGTAAAAACAAGAAATGTAAGAATAGGTAAAATAATATTCAGAATTGTTTTAAAAAAAATCATGCTTCTCTTCCCAGTTTCTTCTTTACAAACCTGGCAGAGAGGAAGAAAGGAAGAAGAAATGAAGAAACACACAAGATACTATAAAGAATCTAGATTGTAATACATCTGGTCAGGCAGCCAAACGAGTGTCATATCTGCTGGCGGAAAACAGAGGTTTCTTTTTACCTAGCATTAAGAGAAAAATTTAAGTCACCTCCAAAGCCTCCGGTCACCCACCGCACTCAGTCATCTGGAGCACGCAAGCTAGTTTATCTGCAGTTACTGTTGTTGTCATAATTTGTTTCTTTTCATTGCCATGACGTAAACATGAATAAGATCCATGGCATTCATAAAAGTTATTAATAAAAATGAGTGGGATCCAGTGTACTTAAATGAAATAATGTATATTTTAGGCACCAGACTGTTAGGAAACATGGGAAATAATCCAATCTTTCTAAAGTAAGCGTTATAGACTGTCAGCAGAGCCAAATATGAAGCTCTGAGTAGCTCAGAGAGATTCAGCACACTTAAGTTAGAAATTTGATTCTCTCCCCCGAGTCGGGTTGAAGTTGTTTTGGAACTTCTTTCCCCTTTTTTATTCAGTAGTTTGCCTCCTTCTTCCTTCCACAGTATTACCATACCCCCCTAGTATTGCAAAAGAGTGTAGGATGAAGAGCTGAGGGCACCTTCAAAGCTTGGCATGAGCCAAAGTTGTAAGTTATTGCAGATTTTGCTCTGAGCTTCAGGGATAGACCTGATGTTGCTGAAGGTACTCAGAAAATCTGAAACCTAGTTTGAGAGCAAGGGGGTGGTTCTGCCATGCCAAAACACAGGATGGAAGTGAATGCATGGTCCCAGTTGTTTCTTCCTCTCATCCTTCTTGTGGGGACGGGGCGGGGAGAGTGAGGAATGAATGAATAAAAAAGGATAGGACAGATGAACCAGCCCTAGCAGCTTCCTTTTTTTTTTTTTTTTTTTTTAACTTCACCCTTGAGAATGAAAGCCAAAAGCTGTTATTTCACCACCCCAGCTGTGAACAGCAACCCTACTAGAGGAAATGTGGAAAGTCTAGTCCAAGCTACTGTGTCCTTTCCTCTACCAGTTCCCATTCCTTCACCAGTTTTCCTTCCTCGATCGGTTTTCTTTCCCCAGCTCCACCCCTGTAAGTGCTGTATTTGACATCAGAGGCAGAATACGTTCAAATCTCTGGGGCAAGAGGCAGTAGTACATGCTAACCTTGTCAGCCTATATGCTAACATTAGGATACATAAGCCCATTTAGCTCTCTTCCAAGTAAAAGCAACAAAAGGGGGCTGTCCTTTTTCAAAGGTTTGTAAGAGTATGAACACCCGTATGAATTGACTGAAGCTCCTTGGAGGAGACAGGGGGACACTTTTTACATTGAAATTCAGGCTGTCACTTTTATGACAGCCTTCATGGGACAGAAGGCAAACAAGTAGGAAGAAGCCTGAATCTCACTGGAGAGCTGGAATTTCAAATTGTATGACCCAGAATGTAAAAGCTTCTGATACTGGACAAACAACTCAAACTCTCCTAGAAGGAGGAACAAGCTGACTGAACGCGCTAGATGTACTATAAAATGGATTTCTCACCTCTCAGCATCAAATGCCATACGCTGTGTTAAAAAGTTTTGGTGAATTCTTTTTCTTATATTCCTTATATTCTTAATGTTTACTTGTTATTTGAGAATGAAATGCAGGAAATCCCCTTTCTCCCTAGCTTTTCTCCTTGCAGTTTGTACTGACAGCTTCAATCTACTTCCTGGGAACCAGCTATAAGTAGGCTGTGATAAGGAAAGGTTGGAAATGGGAGTGGAAATTAAAGGCATAAAATTGCCAAAAATTTCTCCTAAAATATGTACTTTGGTGGCAGCAGCAGTCAAAAAACTCTGAGAAAGGTGGCATACAGTATCCCTGATTTTATATTTTAAAATATGAAAATGCTACAGCAGTCCCAGCCATATATTCTATGCACATACTGCATACTCCACTTTTCATCTCGTGACTGATGTTTAGTACCTCTTCCTGAGGTACGGGAACCTTTGCTTCAAAACTGCTTGGGGTGAAAAGGGCCCATAAATCAATGCTTTCACTTGATTGCTTGCCCATATCACTAGATTATTACACACACACAAAACAAGCAGTATTTTTCCCCAGCATGACTCACTTTTCAAGCTTCTGTGAAGACATGGAACTACTTCATGTTGATCTATGTCTGGATTATAGTGCATTTCTAGCCCAGAAATAATTCCCTGGATCAAAGCAGGTGATAATTGATATGGATGGCTATCCAAGGAGCATTTAGACATACTGTATTTTGACATTTATACTTCCAGACAATGACAAAAATAGGTGGATTGGACCATTACCTAGGGTCCAAATTCATTATCTGGCAGGTCTTATGAGGACTACATGTTCCGTACCTAATATTGCTTAAGATTTGAGGTATTTGAGATTTTTTCCATATCTACAAATCAGAGAGTAATTTTTCCTCTTGCTTAAGGTTCTCTTTTCCATTATTAAAGTAGAATTTTCATGAGTGTTTCCACAGGTATATATTCATTTTATGTAATAGACTTAGAAGTGAATTAGTTCTTATTCAAGCTATGTTGCAGTAGAGGTTATGAAAAAAATGAGAATCCACGCAAACAGCCTAAGTACTCAGATCTCTACTTAATTTTGCTGGAATACATCTACAGAGGCAATTTGGGATACTTTATTAATCAATGGAAGCACACACTACAGGAAGAACACCACAGTGCTATATGCATTAGTGCTTGGCTTTTGATATGGTGGTTTTGTAGTAACACTAGTTTAACTAGATTAGTAACATCACTGCCTATGATGATTTTCTTATTACACTATTTTTTATCCTCCTTAATAATTTACAAAATAAACATGAAAAAAGATTCACAATGGAAATCTTTATTGCTAAAGATAAGGACGCTATTTAAATGCATATCAGGAGATATTAGACGATGAGCTTCTGAGTTAAAATGATATATACCCCTCAACACCTATACTAGTCTCTGATGGCTGTGATCGAAAGCATAAAAGAAGTTGTGTGGTGAAAGGTTGTATGGTGAGGGAATTGTACTTATCAAGGTGATGTTGGATGCCTTGAGCAAAGTATTCATTCAAAGACCCAATCTCAGTTACCATCTCCTACAGGACAAAACACCTTTAACAGCAGCTGGTACCCTGAAGTTTAGAGAAGTGTCATTCACATTAATTATGGTGTTTGCAGCTTGATATATCAATCTGTGTTACCACCCATTTCTCAGGCAAGACTTACTGAACAAGACTTTTCTAGTGAAGAAAGGTCATTGCTTTACTTCATTCCAAGGTTTGTAATCTCCTGCCTTTCAGAATCCTGAAATAATCACTCCCACCAGAATACTGCCCAGCTGCGCTCAGTTTATAATTTGTAATACTTCCCTTTCTGTAAGTCAACTAGTGGTATATTTTTATGGCATTCACACAAGTGGATAATGATCCAAACCAGTGTATTTAGAGAATTGGATAAACTGGACCAAAATTCAACTGCTAAATGTACAGAAAATGCATTCTGTTCTCCTAGCTTTTCATATTTTTTTTTTTTTCTGGTACTTCTAATAGTCATAATGTTTACAGTCTCTCAGATTTTCTCTCCCATTGTCCATTAACCAGAGAGGAAAAATGTTGCGTTCCAGTATGTGCTAAGAATTTTAAATATGGAAAGGTTAAGATGCTGACTTCTATTGTCTCTAGGTCATGGAGACAGAAAGGTGAAGCTGAAGCAGTTTTAGAGTTTATAACAAAACATGACTATGTTATACGTCATGACAAGGTCACAGGAAAGACTGAGGCTTTTCTGATCTCAGCTGCTAACTGTTTCTTTTTTTCTTTTAATTTATTCAGTCCCAGTTCTGACAAATGGATATGGTTTCAGTTAAAGGAGCTTGAGAGAACCATTGCACAGCTGTTAAATAACAAAGAATGCATAAATTTGACTCTATTCACACAATGGATTGAGGCTACAGATGTCAAATACGTATAAAAACTATTCATATAAGGCCTGACTGTTGCCACTAAAAAAGTAGTTGCAATTCTTAATGTTAAAAACTAGTAGTTGGGAGAGACAAGTAAGTCACTGATGTCTGTGATGGGGTTGGCTAACCAGGAGACTGTCCTGTGAAGAGATTTTATTTGCCAAGGTGGTACTCTATAGCAAACAGACTACAATGTCAGCTCTTTGCCAACGGGCTCTCATTTACTACAAAAGAGTTCACTCCCTGCAGGATGAGACACACACGTTTAAATCTTAGAAAGCTTTCTACCTGTGCCATGTCTTTGAATTTCCCATTGCATCTTACAGCCAGGAAATATCATAATGTTTCTAAAGAGATTCAGGCTGTCTTGGCTCTCCAGTTGACATTTACCAGTAATGCAGTCTTTTAGCTTGATTTGGAACCTTCTCCTAGTCTAGCATAATAAGCCAAACAGATATACGAATTATAAATAGCAGTCTCACAGGTGGTATTAGCAGGCATTATGCTTTCTGCCAGTTCAATACCCCAGGGATGAGGGCTTCTCCAGCTCTAGTGGTACTAAGAAGCACCTGTAAGAGAGCACATGAAAAGGCACAGTATTTTAAAACTAGACCAAGCTGCATCAGAAAAAACTTTATATTTAAACTAGAAAAATAATATCTTCATCAATGGCCAGATTCTCTCGTGAGTGGAAAGACGCAGTTCAGATTTCTCTTTCAAAACCAGATAAAAGCTAAAATACCATTGCCTTACAAATTTCAGAAAGTGTTGGGAAAGGGGATAATTGTTTTGTTTTTTAAGTAAAAACTGGGACACTTCCAATAGCACATATGGATCATTTAAAGAAAACTCAGATTTCAAAAGCCTAGCAATATTATACAGACCTACCTAATGAATATTCAGTGAGTACATTACTAATTGGAATAAAGCAACTAATATGACCTTGCCACATCTCTACAGCTTCCATGTTCTATCTAGTTAATACCAGATGATGTTTGGTAGTATTTGGTTAACACCGCTTGGTGATTGGTAGCTGAGATCTGGGAGAAATAGCAATAAAAATCCACTTGTGGCCTTACAAGGCAGGTAGTTGTTTGCTGCTTCCACTTTCACTGAAGGATTATTAATATCCTATATTAATATATAGGATTAATTAATTAATTAATATCCTATATTAATATCCTATGCTATACCCTGCATATACAGAAAATCTGAGGTTTAGAATGAAGGAGGAAAGTTGTGTCCAAATTAAACACTCATAGTGGAGTTTAAGTATATTACAACTTATATTAAAGCAATGAGTTCATTGTCGCTGATAATAAGTAAGAGTAGCTTTTATTCGAAGACTTTTGTGAGGGCTTGTGCTCTCTCTTCTCACATATACATTATTTAATAAGAAATTGAGATAGATTTAATATCGTCAAACCCATACAAGGATTCTAGGGACATTCATAACCTAACAATTATTTTGTAGCTCGGTCTCATTTATCACGTTTAGTTGTGCAAGCCTAAGCCCTAAACATCCATGGTAGATAATGCTTCCATGCAGCAAAATTCATCAACATTTCTATTTTTTCTAAATAAATAGACCACTTTTTCTTCTTCAAACCCTTTTATAGGTTTATATTTATCATCTGCCATCTGCATATGATGAATTTTGACAGATCACAAAAATCCCCAGGAGGGATTTCATCCATCTTATTAGCTTTGCATTTTGTGACTTTTTCTGTCTAGCAGACCTCACAGGACAGCTTAAGAAGTAAAGTAGTTAAGACTAGAGATTTACAGTTTGGTAGCAGTAAGGTAAAGATGGTGAGAGCTTCATCTATCTTAATAACACGCCGGTTGTGATGGACTTCTGGGAACAGAGAGACCACCTAAGAGACGTTGGCAGTGATGGAAAGACCCCATCCCGTTAGTTTGGCTGATGAGGTTATTCAACATGACACCCATAGGAGGCAGACCAGGTAAATCACCTCACTGGCAGAGCAGCTGCAAGCTGTGTTTTTATTTGCAACACCCACAGCAGTGTGATTGATTGACAACAAGGCATAATTTCAAGTGGCATCCCTGGGAGGGTACTAGCACCGGTTACCCTCTATCAGTCGAATTCACTGACTACAGGCGGCTCCGCAAAGTTCAGTGAGGGAGGGTGTCCGGTTTATATCCATTTACAGATCTAGGAAGGAATCTGGTTAACATACTTCATTAAAATTCATTTATTGATGATAGCATTTAACACAGATACCTACAAAATGGCAAGTGTAGAAACAACGATTTGTACTATGTCTTTACAGAATATCAAAATTCTGAAGTAAACAATTTATTGCACCCTGTAAACAAAATCACTCATTAAACAAGCACTCCACTATTCCTTGTTCCAACTTTTTCAGGTCTTAAAATTCATTCATTTATAATGGGGCACTCCAGATGCTCTGCTACATTGTGCTTGCTGTGACCATTTGTATCTCTATAATAGAGGTGTAATTTTTGTGTATATCAGGTGCATTGCACTCTTGTCATCTGGCAGTATATTAGGCCCTCTTGGCATGCATGCTCTTGGATAAAAACGTATTCTTATGGCCAAAAGCATGGAAATGAGATTTTAAAGTATAAGCAAAATATTCTAATATTAATCTTGCTGATGCAGGATTAAGGGGCTCCTAGGAATAACAGGATAGTTTATTAAATGTATAGAATACTGTGCCTTGACCCCACCTTCCTTCAGTGCTTATCTGCTTGTGGTACGTCTTCACCTGCCAGCCACCAAGGCAGGAGATTCCTCTTCTTTTCCAGTTAGACACCACCACCAAAAAACCACCCTGGAATTTCTCCCACAGAATTCAGAATTTGTCTCAGTCCTAACATGGTAAAACGGAACTTACTTTCTTCCTAAGTGAACCATTCTTTCTTCTTCTAGCAATTCTTCTGGTCACCAAGCTCTTAACTACAGCTCAAAACCTTCACCTCCTCTTCTCTCTTCTCTATAATGTTATCTGTTCTTGTTATGAAGAAATCCTATCAAAAGTGCCTCATTTTCTCAAAAAACCCCATCAATTACTCCATTAGCATTGACAAAACTTGTCATATCTTATCTCAACAGCTTGCTCTACTTCTTTTTTGATCTGAGAGCAGGAATTGTATTCAGCTTGCTTGTGAAATACCTAGAAGTTGTGTAAGCTATTTCGCTTTTGCCTGTTGTGAAGAAGTGACATTACCTTCACTCTCTTGTGTAAATCATTCTCCAGTTAGACAATGGCTTCAGATTCTCAACAGGTTCCATTTAGTTTAGGCAATTTCCTCATCTGAGAATAAAAACAGAGGCCCGACATTAGCATTTGACCACATAAAACACATCACCTTTCTGTGATGTGATTTTTAAAAAAAGATATGCACATTGAGTCAGAGCTTTGTCAGAAATTAATGATTGTAACGAAGGAGTATTCTGACTGGCTAGGAAATATACAATTGTGCAAACCTCTCTTTTGTTATGGACACAGAAATACTGTCTATGATGCCTAGGTCTAGAAGGCATAAAGACATTTGGATCCAGTTAAGGTATACTCACGGTTATACGGATGCAATTGATAGATGTGGAAATGGGTTATAAAGAGTTTATAGGCATGAATATGCCAACCTAAATCATGTTTGCCAGCATCCATGTGCATGTCTCCAATGTTACAATTTGAGGGTTTTATAAACAAAACCTGTAGATAGAAGCAGCTAACTTTTAAGTACTTTGCCCAATTACTTTTTTTTTTTTTTTTTTTTTTGAGGGCTGTGGAGGCTTGTGGCAGGAGTTCTTATGCAGGTATAGGGGTATGCTTGAGCTGGTATGTCCAAAGCGCTGAGCTTTCTAATATTACTCATAGTATCATGATAATATTGTTAAAAGTCAATGAATACTGTTAAAAAGTTAATTGGATATACATGTATTTATATATATATATATATGTGTATGGAATGTTTGAGGATGTTGGTTTTAAACATAAATGACTGAGTTTGGTTTTGTCTTTTCATGTAATTTTCCGCTTCCAAGAATGCATTCTTCCAAGATAATTTCTTCTGAGAAGTTAGGCTAGCTTAGTTCGTGTTTTTCTTGCACAGTTATAATGTCTTCCCGGAGTAGGCTTTCCCATGAGTTGGATCCAAAAAACCACAAAAGATGCTGATGCTCAGATCCAGCCAAACCCCCATAAAGTAAATTTCATTCATAAATCTTTACAGAATGGCTCTGTTAACATAGGCAACTCACCTCCACTGCAGCAGTCAATAATAAAGCACTCTTCCTGAGCTCCTGCTCTCATTAAATTATATTTTAACAAATCTTAAACTGGAATGAGCTCTTATTATGAAGTGCGTAAAGGGCACTATTATTTTTCTTTATAGTAGTAATGGGTATATATTCTTACATTGTCAGCTGTTACTCCTGACAATGACAACAGATGAAAAAAAAAAAAAAAAGACATTTGTGAGATATGGCAAAACTACAGCACACCATAAATGTTAATAGCTTTATTCATTTCAGATCTGGAATGTGACAAAATGACTCATGCTGGAGAACAGACTTCTTGGATCACAATTTTCTGCAAGGTAGGAAATGAAATTAGAGATGGTTAACAGAAAGCATTTCAGCTCCGCATCCCACACCCCCTCTTGAAACCTTTGTCCAAAATGTGTCCCTCTCCTGAAGTTTGGAAGAACTTCTATAATTTTTTCATATTGTCTTCATTTACTCAACTCCTCATTTTTACCTGGTGATGAAGGTCTGAATTACCCGTTCTGTTTCTCATGATAGTGGTTTTAGACTGAATGGAAACAAGAGCAATAGAAATCTGCCCTAAAGGTTTGCTCTTGTGGAATTTCCTTCCCACATTTTGATCCAATAAGATGCTACCTTGGGAAATGCTGCTCTGAACAGAAGCAATGTGAATGTTGAACAGACACAAAGTAAGTGTGTTTTGGCATGGAAATAGATTGACCATCTCTGCCTGAATCTGCTAGTGTCACCATCTAACGGACTGAATTATACCCTGGTTTTGTTATATGTTGTTATATACTTCTATTTATACTAATAATATGGAATAAAGTAGAACTATATATTTATATAAATGAATAACAAAATAAATTAAAAGTTTTAATATTATCAAAATGGTTTTTTACTGTTGTTATCATAGGAATCTTTTAACACTGGATTTTTTTCATTCCAATTTAGCATTTAAGGACATTTTGAAAGATAAAACTTCTCCATGGAATTAAAAACGGGAGTTTTCCTCTTTCTTACTGGTAACTCAAACTATTTTTTTAAATGTGATAGATGCTTCACTGAAGTCTGTTCACATGACAAAGTTTAGCTTTCAAGTTTCTTTTCTTTTCATCACTGTCATTAGTTAAGTATCTTATAATTGTTAATAGTCAAAAAGAGATAACATGGTCTCGGTTAAACTTTTCACTTCCAAAGGGTTGTTCTCTCATTACACATGAAGCATGGAAAATTCCTTTGAAGTATTTTTAGGAGAAGGTTTGGCCACAGAGTTAATTATAGGAAATGCATTGTTATAGGAGGGATTTATAACTAATCTCAAAAGACTGAATCATTACTTTATTCATAGGGAATGTTTCTCAATAAAAGCATGAAAAGAAAAGTTTCAAAGGCAAGCAACTGTATCTTTCCCATCAGACACAGACAACTATAAAGGATATAGCACATGAGAGTAAGTACCACACCAGACAGACAGGTTAATAAACACAATATAAAGGTCAGTTTGGCACTGGAAGCCGTTAGGGAACTTTTACTGAACAAGTACAGCAGACAATCAGAATGAGGTCTCTCCAAGGGGTAAAAAAGCAGCATTCAATGAATCAGATTGACTTATTATTGAGAAGTAGAAACAGTGTCCATATTCTTAGCCCAAACACAAGTAGGAGGCATGGATGGATTTTTTCCAGAAATGTTTTATTGCTTACCCCAGTGCTTTATGAGACAAAAAGGATGTAATACAATGAGGCAGAATTAAAAATTTACGTCTTTGCCTGTGTTTTATGAGATATATGTTTAAATATCTAGTGCCCCTCAAAAATTTCTGGAGGTAATTCTGGGTTACCCTGGGATATTGGAATACCCACAAAATGGCTACTCCTGTCCCTTGACCCAGGCCATGACACACTCACCCCACACTAGGCTGTGCTGTCACACTGGTGACTTTACAGAAAAGAACCAGTTGCTTGATTCTGCCTATGTTGGGTTAGAACAGACTCAGAATGGTAGATCCTAATGTGGACAAGCACATTACACCAGCACGGTGCAAACGTTGCGTATGCTGTAGCAGTTTTTCATACCACCACTAGAAAGCAGTGAAGCTGAAGACTTTAAAGACCTTCTGATAAGCAGTGTGCCATAGATAAATGTATGTGCTCCCGTAAAAAGCAGTGGGAAGGATTTTAAACTGTGTGAATAAGTAGCCATTTCTACCTGCTCAGAAAAAAAAAAAAAAAAGGAGAAAATATATTCTGTAACTAATCTTTGATTTATTTGAATAGGATTCTTTTGAAGGAAGTCAGCTTAATTGCTTAGGTAAATGATACTTTGGATTTATCAGTATGAAAGTCCTTTAATATTAGTTTGCCAACACAAGGAGCTGAAGGAAGTAATTTGGGCATAGAGACGTACATGATATTATGTATATAAAAGAAGAATGACACTGCAGATTGTAGCATTTTTTCCACTGAATAAAACTTTGTTAACTTGGGTTAGAATATGACTCATGCAGTGTCAAGGACAGATAAGAAAGCAGAGCTTATAAAAATAAAGATAAGGATAAAGCAAAATAATATATACATATTCACAGTTCATCATATTTAGATGCAGTTTTAAATCTTATTTTTATTGATTGAGACAGGATTTAAGGCCATTGTTCTTTTTTTAGTCAAATTTGGGATTAGCTAAGTGATAATCAGACTTGGTACAGTGGTATGCTATATAACAGTGTGTCTGTGGTAACCATCAACAGCTCTACCATTAACAGTTGTATGTCCCTGTATGTCAGAAGTATATATTAAGAGTGGGAATCACCTTCCTTTAGCTGTTTGAAATTTAAGTGTCTAGATTAGTCAATCATTCAGGCTCCTTCTGTAGTCAATAGGCACTTTCAGAGGGTGATTCATCCCATACTAATATAAGGGTGGATGAATCATCCCCCAAAGATGCCTCTTTCCCTCCTAAGAGTGTATTTCTCCTACCAAGAAACAAAAAAACAACCATGTGGCCTCTGTTTCCAATTCCAACTAATAAATGCAGCTGAAATTTCAAGCACCAGTAACTGCAAGAAACTGCTGCACACAGTCTATAGGCTGAAAAATATTCATGTAAACTATCTGGCAAATAATATCAAATGACAAAGGCGTTGGGGAGGATTGTCGGCAGTTTGTTAACCAGTTGCAAACAGAATAACATTTGTTGAGCCATATATGAAACTATAGTGCTATATAATTTTAAAAAATGACTATCATTGATCGCTGCATAAAATAAAGCCACAGCTTGTGCTTTCTTAGCTCTGTGACACCGGCTTTAATTGGAGTTTGGAGGGGATAGTGGCTGCTTGCCAGTGCTATATGCAATCATCCAGCTGTTCAGACAGTTAAAGACCTTAAGATGTAATAGCAAAGAAGCTGGCAGACACTCAGTCTGCCTGCTAGAGACCAGTGAGCATCCTAGCAGGCTATTTAAGACTTTATTTAATATGGTAGTCATTAACAGTCAGAGAAAAAAAGGAAGAAGCACCATGTAATTGATTAGCTAGAAACACAAAAGTTTATACAGATTAAGGTGCTCTACTATGCATGCCATTGCCTTCATCTAACAACACCTTTTACTTTTTAATTTGATTAAACTATTAAAAAGTCTGAAACGATAAATATCTATTTGATATTGATAGCACGGGATGCTGTCAGCTGAATTTAATATTAAGAGGCAATTACTGCATAAACCAGCAGTGGACTATCAAGCTTCTGGATTGAAAGTCTTGGCCCTTCACACATGGAACTTGGTGCTCTGGCTCTTGATGAATTTTCTTCCATCAAAATGGTAGGATCAGTTTGTTGGCAAAATAAACCCTTTAAGGAATGTGTTATGAAGATGTTGTATACAGTTATATCAAGACTAGGAAAAAAAAAAAATCAAAGCAATACTAATCATCACTGTATTTATTCCCATCTCTGCAGCTCATCTACAATGGAAGAAACTGTTCAACTTTAAATAGAAGAAAAACTATCTCAGAGACATGCATATACTGGAATGCGGGCGGGGGGGGGGGGGGGTGGTG
>JAVJGG010000059.1:12860999-12897374 GCA_035590195.1 Aviceda cuculoides
GGTGGCAGTGAGCTTTTTAAATTTATTTTTTTATTAGCTCAAGTTTTCCTTGCGCTGTGCTGCATTGAAGGGGTTTGCCCGCCGGCTCGCTGGGCGAATCGCGCATCTCGGTGTGACAGGAGCGACGTCCGTGTCCCTCTGGCAACACGCGAGTGTCGCCGTGCGCCCCCCTCCCCCGGGGTGTCCCCCATCTTGGGCTGTGGTAAATGGGCGGGAAGGCTGTGCCGCTTGCGTTAGCGGGGCAGGTCGTTAAAGCTGTAAATGGAAGCGGCTGTAACGCTCCCCCAGAGGATAAAGTTTCATGTGCCTGGGCTCTTTTTGCTTAGTCCTGGAAAAAAACCAAATCCGTGGTAGTAAATGTATTTATAGACCATTCAGCGTTTACTCATTTGCAGCACAAGTGCATGTGGAGCTACAAATTAAATTAACTCTCTCTGAAGCTGTATGTGCTTGCCCAGTAAACAAGCCTTAAAATAAATGTGTCCTTACATGGTTAAATGACCTTTTAAAAATGATCTGTATTGTACTTGTTTTAAGAAGCAGCAACAGAACACTTGCCATGTATTAGGGAATAATTAGAGCTGCTATGGGAAATTTAACTTTGCAAGTGTTGGGGTGGTAGAAAGCAGACCTTACATTTTCTGTGACCGATTTTGTGAATGTTGTTTTTACTCGGGTAGTGTAAAGACACTCTGGCAGCAATATTTGGTGCTTTCCCACTGAAGTCTCAGGGGTACAATTCCTGAAGTTCTTGCTATTGTGGCAAAATGTTTCTTCTAATGTTACCGGCCTACTGCATTTCTCATACTGCTTCTCCTTCAGCTTGGCATTTAAAAGGACAAGTATCACCCTGGTGGGAGTGGGAGATAGTGGGGTTGGGTGGCTGTTCAGGTTTTTTTCCAAGACCTGCTTTTGGCTCCCATGTTATGTCTTTTATCTAAGTTTCTGCAGCATGAGGAGAATGTGAAAGAAAGAAGTGTTTGGCACACTGTCTCCACAGTCATTCCTGGTTAGGCTGATTGTGTTACCTCTTATAGCAGCACATGCTCCCCATTCCATACTCAGCTTACTTACAGTTCAGGGGGTGTAAAATGCTGCATGGGTACAACACAATGAAAAGCCCTCTGCATTTAAAGGGTTGTCCTGTTAGTGTATAACAGCGTATTTGGGCAGTTGCTGGCTGGAGGTGAGAGAACTTGAGGGTTGACAAAAATAGTATCTTCAGGTCCATGTGATTTCCCGAAAGTGAAGTTGCAGTTAGTAACTTTACTGTTAGGTGCTTACAACTGTAAGCTGAGAGTGCTTTCCTCCTGCTCTTATTTTTTTTTTTTTCCCTGTAGCTAGTAACTACTTTCAATGTTCAGTTTGATTTCCCATTTTAAAAATTTATAATTGAGAATAGACACTCTCTAAAAAGCTAAACAGGAAATGTTACCTATGTGTTTCCTAATTATCCCTTATATTCTGTTTCACTTGGAAAGTCTGTTTCCAAATCAACTTCGGTGGCAATACATTAGGTGTATGGTATCATAATAAGTGTAAGATCTCAAATGTCTCTAAAATGTTTTTCCGTTTCCTGCTATAAAGTAGTATTAGAATTTAGATGTTAGCAGTAGACAAGGAGCAAACATTTGTGCTTCTTAATTGGACACAATTCCCTGGTCTATTCTCTATGATGACTAAGAAACAGGATCAGTTTAAGGATCATAGAATTGCCCCAGATGTTTATAAGCCTGAAGAGATGAGAAAATTCAATTTCCATGGTGATATTCATCACAGGTATACTTTTTTTTTTCCCCTAGCAATATACCCACCCCACAGTGATCTCTTACTCCTGCTTATCCTTCATTGTTACCATCTAACTTTTAAATGTGTTGCTTAAAATCTGACTATGGGTTTAGGGAGAAATAACATATACCAAATTAACACAGCTGTTAGCACAAGTGAGGTGAGAAGAACTTGATGAGATGGTATTTGCAAGCCTGAGGATAGGTTAATTTTGTGTTTTGGGGTTTTCTGTAATCTATTACCTAGGTAAGGCATTTCTGGAGTTGGGATGTGCTGTTTGTTTGGACATGCATTCACCTTGAACAACTTGGATTGGAAGTTTTAGGAGGGCTTCTTGGGAGTGAAATGCTGGCACAGCCTCCTTAATGATGTAGTAATGGTGAGGAGGCTAAATTGTTCTTGGAGGCACTTCCTAGACCTGCAGAAGAGATTTTGTGATCCAATAGGGAAGTTCTTGGTGACTGAAAGTGAAGCTAGTCCAGTAAGTCCTTGGAGATTCAGGGCATCAGATAATGAAGGAGCTTTAAAAGAGATTGTATCCCACTTGTTTTTTGCTCTGTTTATATTAATTCCATGCTTCAGGGGTCTGCTGCTTTCTGGAATGGTGCGGAGGAAATTTTTGCCCTACTGGATACCAAACTTGACTTCTGGTAGGTGCAGGTTGTGCTTTTTCATGAAACTAGAGAAAAAGTAGGGTAGGATATGTTGATGTACTTGCCATAAAAATATTCCATGCTTCTATTTTCTGAGGTCTTATTCAAAAGCTCAGAGCACCAATATTTTAATAAGGTGAATGGGCGAATGCAGATAGCATTAATCTGGGCATCCTGCTGTCAACTCCAAGTAAAATAATTGGAAAAAGTTATGAGGATTCAATTCAGGTAAAGACAAAATCTTAAAGCTTGTTAGCACAATTTAAGGGAAAGCAGGCTCTGTCAAATTTTCTCTTAACAAATTGTCTTGATAAAGTAATTTCTCACAGAATATTACAACACACACACAAAAATTAGTACTGGCAATAAAATACCTAGTAAATTGTTTAAAACCCACAAAACAGTTGTATTGCAAAAGTTTGCCATCGGGGAATTGTAATGGAATTGGGTTTTCCCTGTTGCATCTCCATGGGGATAATTACTAGCTCCAACAATAACTCATCATTTTTCATTTCCACTGATACGGAGTGGCTTGGGTTATCTGGGTGTTCGAAGAAGATTCATGCAAATGCAGAGCTTAGGAGTAAGGAATGTAAGCTGTGCTGTCAGAGGGACAGCACCAAAGAATTTAGTGGTCACTGCAAGGGGCTCTGTTCAGCATGTGCTTGTAATGTGATGACATAGGGCAATACGTGTAGGAAAGTTATTTTTGACTCTTGTATATGGCATGGTTGATTCTAGTATGAGAAATGTGTTTAAAAAAAACAAAACAAACCCAAACCTCCAGAAAAACTGAGATCCAAGGTAAATGTATATGGAGCTCAGCCAGTAATTTTTTTTAATCCTTTTTTGAGAAGTTACAGAAGTGACCACTACTTTGTGTCAGTATATTCATGGGCAGAAAATCCTGGATGCTGAAAGTCTAGCAGGGGAAGGCACAACAAGAAAGAAAGAATGAAAGCTAATAAATTCACATTAAAGCATCTGATATCTTGAGAAGGGGAGGTGGTTAACCTCTGGGGATAGATCCTCTATCTCTAGAGGTGTTTGGTCCAGCACTTGGTACTCTTTAAGTTGAGCTTTATCCAAATGCAAGTTACTAGACTCAATGTTAAGAGCCTGTCATAAATGATCAGTCCAGTCATCTGTCTCATGGTCCCTTCTGGTCATAACAGTATTCACTTGTGAATCTTCTCTTAGAAGAACGTTTTCTACCTGGCTCTTCAGTTTAATGCTTGCCGTCTGAACTGGGCCTTCTCAAGACCTGAAGGACCACCCTGCTGGTGTGAGACTTAGGCTAAGCATCCTCCCGTTGTCCTGTGTGGGGGTGCTGGCAATTCTTAAAATACCAGTACTAAACCAGAATCCAAGGTTAGTGGGCCAAGATTGATCCAGACAGCTGTTAAGTTAGTATTAGCAAAAAGATGATGTGAAACAACTGCAGATGTGAACATGTTACAAGTTTCAGTCACTTCCCAAACCATTATTAAACATGCTGGTCTAGTAAGTGCAGGTCTTCAATGTATTGTACTTGATGTCATGCTTGTTGAACACATGGAGACCATGCTTAGGGAAATAGATGTTGCAGAGCTTAATAAAACCTATCTTTATGATTTAATTTCTCTGAAGAACATGTGGTTTCCATTGCCCAGAATTTCTTTCCTGGCTATAGAGTAAAATACCACCATCAAGTCTCAAATGCATTTGGATGCTTGCTACATTAGAAGAACAGTTTCAAAAACCAGTGTAAATACAACTCAGAGTGGGTTTCTGTAATAAAAATCTGTATGCCATGAATACTTTCTCATCAGTTTAATGAAGATTTAGATATTATTATTATTACTGTTGCAGAGCTTAGTAACTGTAGTCATGATTAGCAACAGAAAGCCCTCTAATTTTTTCAGTTCATAGTCTTTAGAAAAAAGGCTTAAGGCCTCATTTGTTCTTAACTTCTAGCACAAAGTTATGCAGATCTGGAGCAAGCTGCTGTTGTGACATGATGACTTTGCTTAGAAGAATGATTTGGTGTGGTTCAGGGTTTGTGAGTAAGGACTTGAACCTCTCCACATTTCCTTCTGTTAAGTTGCATGACTTGAGGTTTTGACTAGAAGACAGCTGTTTTGGTCTTTATATACAGAATAATGATTGTTAGGAGTTGTCACCATGCAGGGTTAAGCAAGTACATATTCTGGACACTTGGTTTCCTTTTGTACTTCAGTGCTATTAAAAGGTATAGATATAATGTATAGTGGTGATACAGATAGTTAAATAGACATACAGTGGTTCTTCTCCCTTCTTCCTCCTCCTTGCTCCCCCTGTTCTCCCTCAGCTTCACTGGTGTGGAAACTGTGGGTCACTAGAGCTGTTAGTACATATCCCAAACTGGATAACTTGCGTGGGTGCTTCTCCCCGTCTCCCTCGAGCATCCGGAGACCTGACAGAGTTCCCTGGGTTTGTCAGTGCTAAGGAAGAGCACAGAATGTGCTCTGCCTGTTTGGCTGAAGCACTTGTCACGCTCTCCCTCCACGCAATGATGCCTGGTGAATGTTAGCAGTATGCCTGATGGTAAAACAAATGAATTGACAAATGGTTCTGCATAACAAAGTGTATATGCTGTATCCGAGGTGTAGTAGCTTGCTGATCAGGGGAACCCTGTCTGCCAGCGCAGCTCTGCCGTGCTGAGCATGGCGATGTGAGCGTGCCAGGGCGCTGGGACACAGCGTTCACTGTGCCTAAATGTGCATGCTACTTGTTGTCAGAGTGTCGAAATGGCATTCATGGAGTGCTTCTGGGCAAGAAGATAAAAGTGGTATCTCTGCTGAATCTGTCTGTGCTATAGTGGCATGCTGGTGTGGCATTTCTACCCCAGCTGCAAAGAGTTGGATCCCCTTCAAAAATAAAAGAATACCTTCATGGCTGCTGAAGGTGGAGATTTGGCTTTGATGAATCAGTGCTTTGCAGTGAAGGGAGACTTGTATGCAATATCTCTATTCCTAAAAGTGCAGCATGTGGGAAGAACTGTGGATCTTGTCCGAAATGACTTTAGGGGCTGAGCCAAAGTACTGTATGAGGGGAAAGTACAGGGTCTGTGGTCATAAAGCTCATGCATGTGTTAAAATAAATATATTTATGCATAAATATTTTTTACACACAACATTAGATTTCGGATGGATACACTTTCATATGACTTAAAGAAAAAAGGAAACTGTGCTGATAAATCTGAATGAAACAGAATTAAAATATGGGTATAAACTGTTCAGAATAATTCCTGGCCTTGCCTGTTCAGCCATGGTTTTGTGGGACACTTGTAGCATGCAAAGCAATTGTAGGACAAAAGCAAATAGTGATGCGGTAGCAATATTGTCCTGTTCATCCTACTTCAGGACATAGATTTGATGGATCTAATAAGCAGAATGAACTACTGATTTTAGCCTGAATGTTGGGATTTGGTGAAACTAGAAGTTTCTGGTGATGTTCACAATCGCAGCCTGTAAAGGTGTCTTTGTAGAAGGTAATTTTTAAGTATGTGGTTTAGATGTGTAAAAGAATTTCATTGCTGAAATCACAATTATTTTGCTGAGTTCAGGACTTCATCCTGTGCTTTAAACTAATGTACTCAAATCAATCTGCCCCACTCTCCTGCAAATAAAATTAGATTATTTATGCTTCTCTTGCTGGAATTAAGTTTCTAGCTTGTTTTGTTTTTCTTTTATTTTGAGATTTCCATTATTTCTATTATACTTGACAGGCTTTTTTTTTTTTTTTTAAATTGGAAGGAGAATCTAACCATGCATTGTACAATGTCCTCATCTTGGTATAGTGGATGCCTTATTCTGTAGGCTGAAAAATTGACTTTTGGTTAGTGAAGTGGTTCCCCCACCCCATTTATGCATTTAAAAAGCATGGGGTCTGGTATGTTTGGAAGTGCTGATCACTTGCAGGTTCTGTTAGTACTCAGTCATTTCAGTCTGAGCAGAACTGGAGGGGAGAGAAATCGCAAAATGTCTCAAAACTTGATTCCTGTTAAACAGTAGTCTCTTTGCACAGAAGTGAGCATTTTGTATTTCAATGGTAAAAGGTCATTTAAACAGCAGTTTAGTTAAGATACTAAATTTAATATCTTGCTCTTTAAATATCTGTGTTTAATTGCCTGCCTTCTATATACTGTTTCCTTGGTAACAGTATTTTTGTATGCTAAGAAGTTCGTATATTTCAAATGTAAATCCAAAGAAACACTACAGGTTTCTTAAACTAGCTTTAAAACTGCAGCACCTGTAAACAATTAGCATTTTAGCTAGTTAACTGCAGGTATGTGGGTTCTTTCTTGTGTTCTACAGCTGATTCTGTCCTATGGATAAGTACCCATCCCTGTGATTAACTGTAAGATTTGTTGGAGATTAAAGGGAATAGATTTATTTTCATTAAAGGGGTCTCCTGCAATTTGAATCTCAACTTGAGAACACTCAATTCAACACTTCTTATGTCTGTCTCTTTTTAGGGTAGGAATCATCACTGACTTGAATGAAGTGGTGGGAAAGGGTAGGAATCATCACTGACTTGAATGAAGTGGTGGGAAAATCAGCAGTGGGGAAAAAAACAAACCACCCTGGCATTAATTAACTTTGAAGTATGAATGTCTTCCTTGTAAAAGCTAACAGGTCTCCTACCATGTACCAATATCTGGCTGTATGGTGCTCCATCCATTGCTGTATCTATGTAATTACTTTAAATAAAACTCCACCTCTTATTTCTGGAGCTTGATGGGCAATGTGCTGTTATGTGTAATCTGGCAGAAGTATTGTACTGAATTTCAAGGTTAGTTTTATGCTGTCCTTATCCTATGTGATTGATATCAAGAGCATGATATGATTGAGTTATGCTGCAGCATGCAATCAGATACCATAAATAGTATTATCTACATAAAGTCTTGGAAGTGGTTGCTGGGCTGCTTCTAAAGTGCACTTTGGCTTGGATGTTGAAGCCATAGTTGGGATCATAATTTTAAAAATCAATCTGTTTTTAAGGCAGATAAAATAAATTAGTTAACAAGTGTATTTTTGTTTGGCAGACTGACTGAGATATAAAGAAATATGCACTAACTAAAGCAAGTTTATATCTTTTTTGTAGCTTGCAAAAGCTCTTTGTACCTCTTGTTCAGTTGGTGTACGTGGTCCTTATCGAACAGGAAGTGCATTCTTATCAAATTATTTAGGATGTTTGTGCTGCCTCGCATTTTTCATTTCCACCTTGTTGTACAAGCAGAAAAAGGAAAAAAGCAATGTAAATCAGACTTTCTCCAAACCTAATGTTCTACCTAAGTTTTAAGATAATGATGGAGGGGAGGAGGAGCTGTAAAGAATGTGAATTAGTGAGAACTTCTGGATGAGCTGTGGTCCCAAATAAGCTTGCTGCAAAGAATGTCTGGCATTGCTTTATTCAAAAGGCAAGGCATATTTTAGGAAATAATATCTGCCTTTTATCTTGAGGCGGTATATTAACAAGCAATCATTGAAGCGAAACTGTTATTTAGCTATGATTTCATGACTTTGTGACGTTACCTTTTTGCTAGATGATGGAGTCTGCCCTTTTCATTTTCTCTAATGCCAAGGCAAACTTGTTATTTTGATGTTTGGAATTTATCAAACTGCTTACAAATGGATTAATATGACATTTCAACTTTGTCATGAGATCAGTAGAAGTAGGCTAGCATAATAAGGGTTGTCTAATAAATTTATATCCAATAGTATTTCTGTTCTTGATGGCCCACAACTCCTGTGAACCATCTTCATGAACTGTCTTCAGCCTTGCAGGCTGCCTTTAAAGTGTGAAGCATAAATCTGTTACACCTACAATGAAAACCTATTTCTTTAATCTTAAGTGTGCCTTATAATTATAGGGGCATCCTCTCTTTAGACTATCTAACATCACAGTAAGCACATATTTTCCTGAAAAAAACTAGCAACTGGTAAAGCAAATCTTCTATAGAGCACTCTTGTTCCTGTTGGTTTTTACACCCACAATAATTAGGCTAATTCAATTAGGCTTTGTGTGATCTTTCCCCTTTTATCTCAAGTGTAATGTTTTGCTGAACACTAGAGGGAAATAACTAAGGATTGGCAATGTGCACTTGCAAAATATTAAATTCTTGAGCTGAATGCTAGCCACCTCCTCAGAAGGACTTCTGGTTGTTGTGGAAATCAAGTTGCGTGGATTTAAACAATGACAACTTCATAACCTTGCAACTCTTGAAAAGTCTTGCTGGTTACTGCTAGTCTCCAGCTTGACTGAAATGTCAGTGTGCTGCAAAAACTCTGTGAAACTGCAGAGGACTTGCTGCTTGGTTGGGATTCTTTCCCTATGGGTTCCTGCACCCAACAGATGGGTGAAGAAACTTTCTGGTCTGCTTCCCAATCCTCTTGGACTTGCTAAATTTATGGTAATGCAGTCATATTTTTTTCCCTTCTGTTTGCGATGCTGGCATCCAGTGACAGCAATAATGGCAGTAGCGTTGGAAGATGCCCCATCCTCTGGGATGACTGCTGGGTGTTTTGTTGGTTTTTCAGAGCTGTAAAGTTTATTAGTAGTGCAGAAAAGAGCTACAGGTTGAGGCCTGATAATACTGCACCAAAATATGCTACTTGCTCAGCATCTGCGTGCTGGCTTCATCAGAGCTGTGCAATGTGGATGTAACCCAAGGCTGCTTCTGTTGAGGTAGGCTCCTTCACTTCCAGACTCTGAAAGTAATCAGGAGAGAATTTGGTTCATTAGAGATAATTAAAGGAAACACTGAGTACTAATTGGATATAATGTCCTATAGTAGAAGTTGCTAAACTTTGCCTACCCCCTTGGGGAAAAACAGAGAACTATTTGTTTGAATATAACCAGATGGGTAAACATGATGGCCCTTAGGCACTCTTCTCCCTTCCTGCTGAGCTATCCCATATGACCTTGTCTAGAATTGTGGTCTTACAGATTTCTACCAGGTGTCCTGCTAAACAGAGAAATGAGTACACAAGGAGTGTGAGGTTATGATTTGCATGGCAGTGTAGAAAATTAATTCATCATGATGATTGCCATTTGGCTGATGGTTAAACAGAGGCATAGATAATACTAATGCATTCTTCTTGCAAGACTGAGAAGTCAATTAAACCCCATGCAGCTGAGACAGATACCTTTTCATCAAGATTTCTTTCAAGGCTCATGTGACTTCCTCCAGCTAACAAATTAGCAACTGGGAATGGAATACCAAAGCCAGTTCCATTCTTTAAACTCTTAATACAAACTCCCTCAGGATATTTTGAGGAAAAAAATCAGCTATAGTAGATTTTTTCCCCCTTCCTTAGAAATTGGCTCTAAAAAAAAAAATTCCCTGACTGACTCAGACTTATGTAAAATATTCTGCTGTAAAGTTCGTAGTGATGTGATATGTCAGGATTTCAATCATCTGTCATGGGAAAGAAGAGAAGGTACAGTGCATAGACACATGACTACTGCAGTCAAACAACTAATTCGTATTCAAAACATAAGCAGTCACCAGGAAGAGTTTAAAGCTTCTGCAAATCTAGAATAGTTTTAAAAGCTCCAGAGCTTAAGTTTTATTAAAGCACTGTATTTTTGTAGCTAGGCTTTTAAAAACAATTATTTCTGCTAATTTATATTAACAATATCTTTCATCTCTTGTAGCTGTTGTAATTTGAAAAATACTTCTGAGTTTTGAACTATTTACTTCTTGACATTGTTTTGCAAATTATTCATTACTTAAGTTATAATAATGAAAGGGGAGGTTTTGGAAGTATGAATCTGTATAAACACTGTGAAATCCTGAGTTCATTATGAAAGGTGAGCATAATGTTCCTTGTTCCAAAATGTTATACCTGCTAGCATGCTAAACAGATAAGGCTATACATCAATCAAACTACAGAGATATGATAGAACTCATGCTTTGTCTTTTACAAGTACCTCTTTTACAGCTGGCAGAAAGAAGGATTGCTCATTCTATCTGAAACTGCGAAAGTTATTTCAATAACAAATGTTCTTTTTAAGTAAGAAAAGTAAAGCTTACCAAGAATTGCAGCTGTAGAACAGGGAGCCCAGCTTCAGTGAAGCTTGGGATTACTTGCTAGTACATGCTATAACAGGGACTGATGGGGAACCTTCTACTCAGTATAAGTCTACAGAAAATCCCTGAAAACCCTCAGGTTCTAAGTGTTTAAAAAAAAAAAAACAAAACACAGCCTCTCTTTGCTTCCCAGACTGTGAGAGAAAGGCTAACTGAGTTTCCTGGCTGTAGCAGTGTGATATGTTGCAGCTCTGACTTTGTGCTGTTGATGAGCTACTGTTAATCTACTTGTAAGGGAGCAAGAAGAATCTGCATTATATTTCAAATGTGGATGGCCATTCTCTGATCAGATATGACTTTACCTCATGTTCATACTCAGAGCATACTCTCCTGAGCAGGCTTCCCTCTGACTTCTGAGGGTGCTTCAGCAGGTGTACCTGCATGTGCCACTGCTGTGTACCCCAGAGCTTGACTGACAGCTCCATCATATGGAGTTGAGGGTCCTGTCAGAACTTGATGCAATTCAGTGAAGTTAACAATGCTTGAGTAAAGTTAAAATTTTAGCACAAACTGCTCTTGCTTAGTGTGGCTACCAGCAGCCTGAAATGTACTCTGGGCACTTGACATTTTACCCCTAGTTGCTAGATAGTGCCCCCAAAATAGCGTGATGGTAGCTGTTGGCACTTCTGGAAACAGATTACTATGTGGACAATATTGAACTGTAAAAAAAAAAAAGTATGGGATGTAGTAGTACCCAAGTGATTGAAAGTAGTGGGCGGTTGGGTATTCTAGTAAGTGGGATTCTAGTAGAGAAGGGAAAGACTTGCTTGTTTGTTGCAGATGCTCTGGTTGCTGTTCCTTGCCAGAGCGCACTGTTAATAGAGGAGAGATGAAGACTTAAAATAGACAAATGTATTCCCTGTATGTAACACCATGAATGTGTGGTGGATAGTGCTATTGCTGGAGTGCTGTATTAGTTTAAAAAAAAGTTCTGAAGCTATAACTGCTAAATACTAGAACTAATCTTATGCACTTCTATCCAGACAGGTAGAAAACTTGTGAAGAGAAAGGTATAATATGTTAAAATCTAAATTAATTGACAGTGATTGGATGGGAAGGAATGTGTAGTTCTCTCCTGTGTTGCAGGTATGTGTGATATATACATATGCTTGTGGGACAAGAAAAAGAAAAGTTTAATTTCACTTCAGATTGCTTATTAAATATTTTCATGTAATTCAATTAGAATGCTGCTGACAGCAGTTTACAGAACACTTGTCAAAGTAAAGAGCAACTTGGCGGATATTTGTTTTCAAAACTTCAAGTGCCAAATCATTTAAATCCAATCAGATCATAACACTGGCACTGGAATTAAACCTGCTTGTTTGTTGTTGGGTTTTTTGTTTGTTTTTTCAATAAGAGTTTACCTGTGTAGGAGCTGACTTCACAGGCATTTCATGCAGACATCAGTGTGACTAGAATGAGGATATCCCTTTACAGGGTGGTTGTGAACCAGAAATTGCATTGACTTGCCTTCAGTGTGTATGCAGCTTATTTAATGAACAAAGTATGTAAGCCTGAATACACTGAAAGGCAACAAAAGCTGTGAGTTTTCTGGGTATAATTATGCACAGGGTTTTATCTCTTCCTTCCTCCCTGCCCTGGTTGGAAGTTTATCCACTTACTGCTGTTCATAAGAACTTATGAAAGCTAAATTACACTGTTTCTTCAATGCATATATTTGTTCAAAGATGGTCTATTCAAGCATGAATCCAGAGACTCCAGAGTCAATCATAAAATCAGTAGAAAATGCAGGTGTGTGAAATGTAATTTTTTTTTTTTAACCTGGAAAATGTGCTTGATGTATAGTAATGAATCAGGTCAAGTTTATATAATGAGGAGTTTTGTATTTGACATTTGTATTTGTATTATTTAAATACTGAGTTTCTATCTCAATTCAGGAAACTTTACTGGCAATGCCATAGGATCGCTCACTTCTAAAATATGGCACCAGTACTCAAGTAATGCTTGTGAGTTAATCTTGAGTTGTTTCATAGCACATAGTATATCCTACACATGGTCTTGCTTGTGATGCTTGAGGCAGGGTTCCAGACTTTGGTGTTCTGTAAAATAAATATATTTTTGACTCCACTGATCAGCATACCTGTTTAAAGATTTTTATTCCCGCCCCCCCAAAGGACTAAAATCTACTGATTTGTTATCTAGTGTAATGCTGTTATATTCAGGTACGTTTCAAAGCAATAACTACAGTAGGCTCTTGGTTAAGAGAACTTGATTTTCTTTTTAGGAGAAAATAGTGTCTTATAATATTTAATATCCATAGCTTTCTTTCATAGGAATGAATCTTAATTAGAATTACACAAGATGCAAGTTGCCCTTTGTCAATACTGTGTTTATTGATCAGGATGTGTAGAATATATATTTTCCTTCCTGATGAAGTTTGTTTCAATTTTGCCATAGAATCATAGCTTCTTTGTTAACCACAGAAAAACTGATTTATGTTAAAAGTTCTCTATCCTCTTAGAGCAGGAGACTGCATAAGTGCTTCCTGAACTTGACCATATTCTATTTAGAAAAAAAACATGTGTCTGTGCATAAAAACATGCAAGGTTGAAAGCCATAACTCAGGCATGTGCCTTGGAGATGCATGTGCTTCTTGTGTTCTTCCCACCGTCTGGATTCTGCATGCTAGTCAGTACAGCAACCAAGGCTAGGAAAAAATCTTATGTAGAGCTGTATGACCCTAGTATGTACTATACCGAAATGGAGACTGAGGCATGTGAGAAAAGATCCAAAGCTTTTTAGCAGTACTTACCATCTGGATGCTGCCTCTTTTTAGCAGCATATCCCTCTGGACATAAGCTTCTGTACTGAGAAGAATATGCTGTGGACAGAAAGTGTGATGGTAACAGGAGTCAGATGAGTGTGGGGATCTATGGTTTACTTCTCAGGTTGGCTCTTGTCTGCTAGTGGGGATTGGGCAAGATCAGTGGTCTGTTCTCTGTCTCCATGAAATAGAAAAAATAGCAGTTGGGATAGTGTTTTGGGACATGTATGTATGTGTGTGTGTTGGTGGCTTTTTTCCCTACAGGTACCTCTCAACATCAGAGGTGCATTAACAGTTCTGTTGCATTTTGTAGTACAATACAATAAATAACTAGCTGGCTAGTAAACTGTAGAGGAGACAAGATGTCCTGAAACATGGAAAAGGTAGCACATAAAATGGACTCCTCTCTTTCAGCAAGACAAACCATTATTCTGGTAAGATTTTGTGGGTTTTTTGGTTGTTTTTTTTCTTTTCTCCTTTTTGAAGCCTTGTCATTGAAATCATTTAACTATACTGAATCCCTGCTTTTTGTGGAGAACAAGAAGGAAGAATCTCACCCTCATTATACACTCATAGAGCTGAAAAATAAGGATCAACCCTTGTCTGTTACTTTGCCTTCTGTCCACAGATAAAGCTCTGCACTTGAGGGCTTGTCTTACTTCAATATTTAGGATTGGCAGTGGAGGTACCACATTCATAACTTAAGCCTTGCACAATTTTTGTAATGCTGTCAGGGGTAAAGTGATGTTAGCCTCAACTGTCTCAATGTTCAACAGAGGAGTATGGAGCTGCAATTTAATTGTATAAAAATTTGAAGAGCAAAACCACCTTGGTTTAAAGAAGTCTTTGTAAATGAATATTTTATTTGCAGAACTGCATCTCCTGCTGTCAGGTTTCACAGCAGATTATGATACCAATCCTACTTAAATGGTTATATAACCAATTAGTGGTAGGTGTTATCATCTCACTGTAGCCTTGGAAGAGTTTAATATTCAGGTAACACATTGTTCCTGGAGAAGGTTGCATGGTAAAGGATGTGGATTAGAATTTTGGTCACTTTTCATGTGTGTCTCTTTATAATTATAGAAATATGAAGTCTTTGTACTGCTAAATGCATTGTCTAACTGTGTTTTCTAACTATAGCTATATATAATGTGGAAATAGTGAATAAAAAAAAATTAAGCCCCAGTCCTATAGTTCCTATGCCAGAAGGTGGCCAGCTACTTGAAAAGACACTTTATTATCCTAGAACCAGCTATACCAGTTAGACAAACTCCTGACTAGTAGTGAGAGAAGTTTTAAAAAAGGCAAAAATGATGTAAATAACTGCATAGCATGGAAAATTGGATCCCCATTGCTTCACAAGACAGTTCTTAACAGAAGAAACCAATATATCCCAGTAGTAATTTTTCCAGTGGTATAAAAAATGGAAATGTAAGTTATGCAGAGTGAAAATATTCTGTGGAAAATGGTAAACTATTGACCTTCTTCATTTTAGAAATAAACAATGTAGGTTGCTTGTGGTTGGCCTCTTGAGGAGTAACTGGCCTTTTTGAGATCATAAAGGGCTGATACTGATGCTGCTTCGGTAAGTGACATTATATTTATCTTAATTGAAGCTTGAAAGTAATTTGATTAGAGGATAATGCTTTTTAAGTCTTATTTTTACTATTATATTCTCTTGTTGAGACTTGTCAGGTTAGTATTAAAATGTCAGCATGCTGTGAGTGAAGCTTTTTGAGCCCATTTGTTTAAAGCAAAAGTTCTGAGACTCTTGGACTGTGTCAGATGTTTTATATGGGTGTTAAAGCTTTAGAGTATGTTTTGGGGAATGTACTGGAGCTTTTGACCCTTTCTATATTGCCGCTTTTTGAATATATTCAAACTAAGCATGAGACTTGAACAACTACTAGACAGTTTGAATAGTCAGTGCTACAATGAGGTACTAAACCCTGTCAAGCTACCTTTTTAAAAACAAAACCCACGAAAAACCCAACAAAATAATCCCCTTAATTCAGAGCTGTTGGAAGTGGTGACCTTAACCTTCTGTACGTGCCTCTTCTCTGAGGGAAGTTCTTTAAGGCAGATCTGAATACTTCAGGTTAAATCCTGTTCCTGCACCTGTAACAATTGACTGGAATGTGGTAGGACTCTGTTGGTAAGAAAAGGGGAATCACTGTTTTGTATAGTAAGTAAATTTTTTTGTTGTTGTATCTGTTTTTAATCAGAATTCATTCAGATTATTATTATTTTGTACCATAATTTAAAACCCAGTTGTGCATTAAACCCATGTAGCCTGACTTCTGGCAGTGATGAGATGGAGCCCTCTCCTACCTACAGGCCTATGTAAGTGCTGTTCAGATTTTGATTGATGGCCAGATGTAGCCTGTGTTGTCTGGAGATGGTGTAGGTGTAAAGATTATCAGTATAGGGAAGGAGAATTTCCCAGTCTTGGGTTTGCTTTACAATTTTGTGGTTTTCAGCTGCATTATCCACCTATCTGCATACCCGTACAAAATATGTACTCTAGTATAGCAGTGTAAGCAGTTCAATAGCTCTTGCTGGAAGAGGTTAAGAAAAGATATGGAAAAATCTATTCATCTTTAGAAAGATTTCTTTAAGTGCTTTTCCATAACAAGTTGTTTAAATATTTAATGCAATGTAAACATAAACATACTCTTTTACAAGGAATACTTTCATTAAATATCTATTCAAAGCAGATGCATATATATTATAACATGACAGGAGGACCAGAAGATGGTTATCTAAGGAAGAGAAAATGTATTCTGTAAAATGATTGGATAATAGATATGTACGTTTCTAGCTTGCAAGCTCTTTCTGAAGCATTAATGGCATTGCAGACCTCATAAGCTTTGCAGCAGAGTATTTTCAATCTTCAAACTCAATGGGGCACATATAAGTTAGTGTACGTACACAGGAGTATATTTGCATTGTGACTCTCAATCTTGCATACATATGTGCACAATTGAATCTCATGAGGAATGTAATTTACAACCTAGTAAAATTCTCTAGGCTATAAATTTTGGTAAGCGGCTGCTTTTTCAAGGTTCATGTCCTGTATGTCTTTCTGTCAACGTGCTTTCTCAAATGTTCCTTTCCCTGAAGCTCTCTGACTTGCGGGAGACTAACGGGGGGGATCCCTTTTGATTTACTGTCTGCTGTAAATTCTCCTCAAATCCTTGCTTGCTCCCCCTCTTTTGATGCTACCTATAATGCATTTTTATATGTGGTAGCTGTGCTGCTGCTTGCCCTGAGTGATGGCACTTGTTCTCAGGCTGTCTGACAATGATGGCCTTTTCACTTCATTTTATTGCTAGATTATGTATTTGTGGTTTGAAGTGTGTGGTTCTCATGCATCCGTGAGACTCTTAGCCACAGTTACAGGGTTATGCCTCTGCTTCAGATTTTTGCATAGGCAGTACTGTATCTCAGAGGTAGGATCAACAGGAGGAGAGTTTAAAAATACTGTTAAAGGGAATTATTAAACAGTGAAAGCTCCAAAGGCTGCTTATGTCCTAAGCCTCTGTACAAGTTGACTTTGAATTAGTTTGGCAAAAGCCCTTTCTAGTCTATAAAATATATGAAACTGGTGTTTTCCTGTTGACTATGATCAAGCTGGAGTGTATCTGTCCCTTCAGAGACTGGTGTTGGGCTCTAAATGCCGTGAGATGTGTTGCAGTTGGCTTTCCTTTCAGAAAGTGCTTTGTCACTCTAGTTTGTTATTCCCTTTGAATCAGTTAGATTTCACTCCTGATTATATGGGAAGCAGTAAATTGTGATACCATGTACAAGCAGCTGAAACTTGTGATGGCTCATCTATGGGATTCTTCCTGTCAAAGCTGTTCTGTACCCGCTCCCTCTCAATTAATTACCCATTACTGCACCTCTGGAGTCTAATCTCGGCCACAGAGAAAATGACTGAAAGAAGATTGAAATAAAGTTCTCTACTGGAGTTAATGCTTTTATATCCACTGACTGTATAACTGGCCTACTTGTTGACAAGAAGGAAAATGTCATGAGGGCATGAATAGCAAGTCTTGGCAGTCATTCAGCATAGCAGCCCTGTGACAGCTGAGACTGCAACAGTTGTAAACTCTTTGCTTACTCCTCCCAACCCCACCCCTTTCCCAAATTACACTGCCTCTAATAAAATGTTACCCTTCTTAGTCTGTAATTTTTATTTGTGGGGTTTTTTGTTTTGTTTTTTTCTGTTAAGCTTGATTTCACACCTATTTATGATCCCTTTCCCTGCTGCCTCCCCTGCCCTGGAATGAGTGGGAGTGTAGTGTTGCCTTCTGCAAAATACAAATGGAGTTGATGTCAAATGAAATCATCATAATGGGAAGGAGCTTTTAAAATAGTGGGGTTTTTTTATTTTTTCTCTTCTGTGCTTCAGAGATTTGGCTGAGTACTTGAAACATCTCAGAATAATGCTTTTCTGCTTTTTAACCCAGAAGAAATGAGAACTTAATTTTGAATATATTCATAGCACCTTTTAATGTTTGGGTTTTTATTGGAGAATTCATAGATGATAATACCTAATGTATGACTCATTAAAATGAATTTAAGCTGAGAATCCACAATACAGTGAATATTCTAATTGGATATTGCCAAGTAAGTGTTCAGTTGTGACTCTGATTCAGCAGGGCTGCAGGTATAGTCAGCCTCGTTCTTGCTGTGTTTGTTCTTTATCTTTACATTTCATTGTCTTATAGGAGTTATGTAACTGTAATAGAATTGTAAACAAATCCAGGCATTTAAGACATTGAAAATGATCTACTGAATTGAAGCACAGTAGCTGAGACCTGTTGTGTGTGTATCATTACATTGCTGTTCCTATTGAAGTAGTTTTGCTTAATTTGGATTTTGTGGGGAATGTTCCACTGTTCACAACTTACCAATTGGAGCTGTGTAAAATAAAGACTGTGCCCTCAAGTCTGTGCTACTGACAATGAGGATTGTTATCAAGATGACACAGCCATGATGAATATGATGATGTTGGCAGCACACACTGTCCTTGCAGAATGACGGCAAATTCAGTTTCTCCTGTATGCTTTGCATGAGGTCAGAAGTACCACTGTTTCTTTCAAAAAATGAGTATTTTTTTCGTCTTGTAAAATAATGACCTAGCTTACTTTGGGCTGTGGTGAGTATTTACTCGTTAGCACTGAACACAGTCTCTAGACTGCAGTGGTCAGAGAGTAGGATGCAAAAGGACCCATAAAAAGCAAAAAAGATAAATTCTGCATATTTATAAATACTTAATACCTCTTTTCAGCAAGATATCTAAATGTGATATACAGCACACCTACAATATTGGTTTTAGCTAGATCAAGAGAAATTTGAATTCTATTTGCCATGCGGTTACTAGCATTGAGAAGGAGAAAATGAGCTTTGGCTTCAAGCTGTCAGTCTGAAGGAAAGCATGAAAAGCTCTAATAAATAATTATCCATCATTAGCCACTGCACCTTAAGTGAGGTTTTTGAATCATGGCATTATGGCTCTGTTGAAACACTAGTAATTCTCCAGCTTTGTTGTTTGTTCATATCCTCTTGCTGAGGCTGGGGGGACCAAATTTAGGTTTTTCTCAGTGGTCAGTTAATGAAATCCATCTGAGAACAGCCAGCCAGGACAATGAGTACCCAGCCTTGTGTTAAACTCCTTAATCCATCTCTTTTTCAGTCCAGCACAGCAAGAAGGTAATTCTGCCCAGTTGACAGCAAAACCCTAGCTCTGCTGTCTCTTGTAGAAGGTGATCATGCCCCCCTTGTTCTCTTCAGAGCACCCACATTAATCCTGGCTGTTGTGCACCCACATCTTGAACACCTGTGCCTCGGGGGCAAGAAAGGCATTGCTCCTACCCTCTGGGGCTCAGGACCCTGTGCAGACCCCCTGGGAGGTCTGGGAAGTGGGCTCCTGGGCCCATCCCTGGTGACTTTGCCTGGCTTTCTGTGGGAGTAGGGCTAGCTGATCTTCCAGATCCTGAATAAGCTCCACTCGCATTATTAAATTCTAATATTTTATGCGTTTTTGTTGGAGGATGTTAATATTTATGAAACATTTTCTATTCAGAAGTTAGGACAACACAGAACACCTTTGGGAGCTACTGAACTATTACTGCCTTACCTTATAGATGAGGAAGTAAATTGACTTGCCAAAGGCCATGCAAAGTCTCTAAGGGAACCAGAAATATAACATGGATCCATCAAAGGGTCCTTTTAACTACACAGTAATACCTTTGCTTTAGACATAATAGCAAGAATATTAGAAACATGATACTGGTAATAACTGGAACCATTAAAAAGTAACGCAAATACAAACCACTTTTCTTGTGCAATTATCACATATAAACAACCGCAAGAAAGCACTGTGCAGTGAATTCCTTTCTATTACTAAATTAATGCCTCAACCTTGCTACCTGACTGCCTGCCAACTGAATTTTGCTTAATGTTGAATGAGCCTGAGGCAGAGATAGTAGGTCCTGTGTCAGTGGTGAAACCAGCTTGGTTCTGTAGCTATATGTTTTTCATTTTGGTTCAGAGGTTTGGTCCAAAATAGTCTGCCTGTGGCATTGGACCTAGAAATGAGATGTTTGTGAGTATGGTCCCACCTACACAGAGTGGGAACTGATTTGCAGTACTTGTGTTGCTAGGTTTTGAGAGGTTCACATGGAAGAAGAAAACAAGTTTGTCTGATCAGCAGAGAGAGGAAGCATCCCTTGTGTGTGTTTCTAAGTCAGGGATGAGGACCCAAACAACAGCAAAGAAATGCAAAGATAATTGGTTTGGAAGTAAAAGTTTTCATCCTTAAAACTACATGTTTGGCCTGTTGGGTCACTGGTCATTTACAGCTCTGAGGTAGGTATTATAAGCAGGAACAAGTTTTACAGAGGAATTGCACCTGAAATGTGAACTGTTTTCTTAAAAAGCATCAAAGATCACCCAATGCTACTTCCAAAACTGTCCTCTTTCTCATATATTATTGCAGCAGATATGGGACATTAGCAGTCTAAAAATGAGCCACTCTGAGAAATACTAGATCTATAATAATGTATTATTGATGTGCCTTCCCATTAAGTACTCTGTAATTGCATTATGTTAGGCTAGTATAGCATTTCTGCACTGTTTTACAGTGCTTAATGTGCACCACATAGCTGCGTTAGTGAGCATGAAACTAGAAGACTTCTTACAGTGCGGTGCTTCCATTAGTTTGCATCAGTACAGCCTTGCCTTTGTTGTTAAAACAGCATTGCCCAGGATCTACAGCCTCCACTAAGCTTTAGGAAGTGCTGTAGATCAAGAATCACTTGTTAGCTGCATTGCTTTTTAGGTGGCTTTTCTTTTCAGCTTTCCCAGTGTTCTTCCAGTTGCTGTTAATGGCCTTTATAAAAGCTACTGTTGAAATCCTTGCCAAGAATTTGAGTAGGTACCCAAACATGTAATACCATGGTACTTCTCCGAATTTACTTTCTGATTTCTTGATTATCTTGTGAAGACCTCTGCCATTTTGTAAAATTTCCTTCAAGACTGTCCTGCACTTCCAGATCAAGGCACAGGAATAAGCACAGCTTGAGGCTAGTGGGCTTACTTGAGTAAAATGACACAGTTGCCCCGGTGTATGTCTTAGACTGGGATGCTTGTGGGTGTCTTGCCTCTCAGGCATTGCAGATATTTCTAGCGAGTGTTTTGGGGTGGTTGGTCTTCCCTTGCTGGGCACGAGAATGGCAAGTTGTGAATTGTTTTGTTGGCCGTGTGGGCACAAAAGAGGTGGCTTCGCTGGCTTGCTCTCCCCAGAATGCTGCTCACCCATGTTTTCATTGAAGTGTATTGAAATCTCTCAGCTGATTTTTTCAGTGGGATCGAAACAGAACTGTAGGTGACATAGACTCTCAGAAGGCAGTATATAACATAAGTAAAGGCAGCAGGTTGCCAATTTGCTAAATGCCAGGCAGTTTGAAACCCCTTTATTTGGGTATAGGAAATCCAAGTCAAAGACCTGTGACATATTAATGTAGGAAAATGCGGATTGATGTTGGCATGATGCTTAGCTGCCAGCTGCCTTGTAATGACTTGCCTAGCTGTGATACAAGTAGGAGTAATTTCTAGGCTTTATCTTTAATTTTAGAGTGCTTATTTATTTATGTTTTGGTAGTATTTTATTTAATAGTTTGTTGAATTGTTTTTAGCATTTCTAAAGACTTGCAGATATCTTTTTGGACCAAAGAAGCTCGGTGATATATCTGGGCTATCTTAAAGACTTGACCACTGGTCAATGACAGCAGGTGCTAGATCAAGGATGAAAGAACAAAAGACTTCACAGACTTTTCCCTTTTTCTCTTAACCCTGTAAAAATCCTGTAGTGGGTCAGTGCTAGAGACAGTCATGACCGGTGATGAACTGAGGTCAGAAGTAGATGGCATGCTGATTTCCTTCCATTACCACTCTGTACATTGTGCATACTAGGATACAGTGCTGTCACCAGCCTGCTGATGCTGTCCTGTGGTTATTGTAGCCAGAAACACTGGCAAGCCCTACTGATACCCACCCCATCTGAGTGGGAGCTGAGCTGATGGTCGCTGATGGCTGAGCCATCTGTTCCAGCATTTAACCAGCTTCTTTCTCCAAGCTTTGTGCTCTTGCATAGCTAAACTGTTATTAGATGGGGAATCAGTGCAGCATGAATATAATATAGCAATAACTTTCATAGGTTGTAATTGTGATCCCTGTCCCTGCTCCTGCTCACTGCCCTGTGAGATACCTCAAAACTTCGGAGTGTTAAGGCCAAAGTAACTGTTGCTGATCAGATAAGTGACCAAGAAAGGGAGATGGGTAGAGCTGGGAGAAGAGTTGGCATTATATCTGTTGTTACCAGGGAAGGGAGAGGTGCTTCTCTTTTAACTGCTATTTTACAGTCCCTGGTTCCTCAGCAGTAGTAACCAGGAGCAAGTCTGATTTTTTTTTAATTTTTTTTTTGTATTCCAGTGTCCTGGGATGTTCAGCAGAGCTGAAGGTGTTTTTGTTGATGGGGGCAAACGTTTAGTTGCCAATGGTTGCAGCTTGCCATGCCTGGCACCATGGGTTTTATCTACTGCTTGGTCTTAGGATTTTGCAGTTAAAGAAATGAGCCAGAAAGACTCCTGGTGTGAGGGGAAACATTGGTCATCCATAGGGATAAAGAATTAACTTTTGTGGTTAAGTAGTTCATAATTTCTGTTTTCTCTGGATTGATTCTGGGGGAAATAAGGATGTGCTTCTCATTTCCTCTCTCCCTTTTGGAAACATTCTCTACTATCCCCTGTGTTTAATCTACATTGGCTGAATATTAATCAGGGCCTCTTCCCAGGTAAGTGTTAAGAATTAATTTGTGTGCTTTTGTTAGTTTTTGCATGGTGTGATTTATATATATATTTTTTTAAGCTAGTAGTTATGTGAACTTGACTATGAAAAATAAAACCCCTTAAAATTAATCTCAGATTATCCTTGGCTCTGCTCCTTCCCTGGTGCTGTTCTTATTCTTTATTCCCATCAGAAGCGGGACTCAGTGAAGTTCGCTCCCAATTTGTGCTCTTTCAGAGAATGGACCTATTATTTCTGGCAACTCTAAATAACTCTGATTGTTCAGTCTTTGTATTGGCTTGATTGTCTTCTATAGTAGTGTCATGGTTTCTGCGATATCCTTTTTTTAATAGTAGAATGACCAGAACAGTACAGAGCAACCTTTCAGAAGGCTAGAATGAGTCTGTGGGGTTGTGTGAATTGAAGCACCATAGGACCTGGTGGGTTGTGTGGTTTGGGTGGTGGGTTTTTTTGTTGTTGGTTTTTTTTTTTCCAGCTCTTTATCTTAGTACTGTGTCAAGAGATGGTGAGTAGCTGCGTCTGGAGAGATTCTAAGACAAGTAATCTTCTGCTTTGAGGATGGGTAATATGGCAAAAAGATGAGTAGGAAAGAAAGAAAAAAATCCACCACATCCTGGTCTTTTTTTGTTTTTTATTTATCAACAGCTGATTAAAAACCTGTTAATGCATTATGTTTCCCTTCAAAGTTGAAAATATAACTTCATGTTTAAAAAGTCAGATTTGGGATAATGTACTGTGTTTTAAGATGGAGCAGGTGGGATTTAAAAGGAATGATTTTCTAATTAGGCAGTTGAAGGTGGAAATACCTGTGCAGGTACCTACCTGCCTGTGTAAGAAGAGCTGTCTGGAGACAAGTTAGTCTGCTTATTTGATGAATGCTTGCTTTTCTGCCTTCTTTCTGTACTGCCATTTTAAATAACTTCTCATCTTTAATAATAAGAGCAAAATCTAGCTTTCTAGCTTTTTTTAATCAACTTATCATAGGTAGGTATGTTTTCTTAGTGAACTCAAGAGAGGGTCATATTGGTGAATAGTTCAGTTTAGTTTATAGTCTGAACTTAAGCAGTGAGACAACAAAGTTAAACACATTAAAACATCCAAGAAATAAAACACTGAAGATAAAAACTGCACAGATAAACAACATTAAATCATGGGTATATGCTTAGGTTTTTTTCTGTTTTGTTTTCTCAAAAATGCCTTCAGATCTCTTAAAACACGTGTAAACTTGAGCAACACTCTGGTTCCTCAGGGGGATGACAAGAGTTTCAAGAAGCAGAGTCCAAGGTACAGCCAGGACCCTAGTCTTATGCCCTGGAAAACAAATTCATTAGAGGGTGCTGCACCCTCAGCGTAGGGGATCTTGGGTTGGTTCACTTGTATGTTTATAATTAAAGAGTGTCATAAGTGCCTGGCCTCCAGTTGACTCAACAGTGTGAGTAAAGAAATTTACTGGAAAGCCAAAAAATGAATTTTCAGTGTTTTTCACATCTGTCCAGAACTAAATTTTTTTTAATAATGAAAGTAACATGTTTCCTCCAGCGTGTAGAAATCTGGATGGTAGATGGGGTGTCCTTGTCCTGCGCTTGATTTGGGGAGGGTACTGCTGCTGCACAGGAAGAAAAGTAAACCTCTTCAGCAGCTATGCTGTCTGTGTCTTTTGCCAGAGTAAAAAGGAAAAGTAATACTAGACCCATGCTGCTTATTACCTATAGACAACTGTCCAAAAATACTAGCAAATTCCATGTTACAAGCATCTGCTCATGTTAGAGGCATACAGCAGTAAGCTTTTAAGAAGTGCTGGAGGGGTGACGGCTCAAAGGAAATGTGTCAACTATTTGAGACAGGACAGGATGTGCACTTGTCTAATTATTTTGGACATCAATGAAAGCCACGCATCCGAGCCTGCCTGTTAACAGACAAGCAGGTTGGTGTTAGGCAGGAAGGTAGAGCATCTAGCCAAATCTTGCAAAAATGGGAAATCTCCCAAACATGAAACTTAAGTGCATGTGTGTTGCTTGTGTCTGCAACCTTCCTTCAGTGGATGTTCTGACAGGTAAGCTTCAAAGCTTCCTGAGGAGCAAAAGTGAATGTTTCAGAAGTATTTGAAATCTAATTTTGAATGTTAGTTTGTAAATATTAATTAATCTTTTTTTTGAGCTAAAGAAACCCTGTTAAGTATCAGAAACCTTTGTATGACACTCTTAGGACTGCCTTTGTCTGCAGAGCCAAATCCTTGCAAGGACTTTGTTATAGGCAGCAATTAACTTGGAGAGAAATAAATTCCAGGTTCTCAAGTAGCTAAAGCAGAATTTTCAAAAAGCTTACAAAGATGGACAGGAAGCAGCAATCTTCAAATAAACTACTTAATATCTGCAGGAGATCAGCATTTATCCAGTTTGCTCTCCAGCAATTGGTCTGGCATGCTTAGTTTTCACAAACAAGTCTTTTGCCACCAAATAAGTGCTCTCCCTGTCATCCTTGGAGGGTGCCAGGTATCCAGTTCTTCAAAATGTGCTGCTAATGCTCTGATGCTACTGTGAATTGCCTGTGAGCATCACCTTGCTCTGAAGAAAATGGAGTGTTTATTTGAGACATGTACAACTTTTAGGATTAAAAAAAAACCAAACCAAAAAAGCCAAACAAAGAAATCAACAGCCTAGTAGAGTAGAGCCAGGTCATTGTCTTCGCTTTTGTAATGTGGTAGAGGTTTATAAAACATGGTGATAAACTACATTTAAGCACTTGATGTAACTTTCTTTGACTTTTGATGATATTGAAAGGATTACCCATTTAGAAGGTTATAAAGATATCATCCCAAATAAGCAATGGATTAATACAATAAAAAGCAAATCCAATAACTGTATGCTCTGTCATTCTAGGCCAATACATTGCATCATACAGGCTGGTTCCACCCAAGGTGGAAGTGGGGGGGAGGGTGAGTTGATGGCAAATAGCAAAGTAGTGATATAGCCAGAGAGCTGACAGTTATGACTGAAGGTCATTACCATGATATTGTAATTATCTAGGCAGGATTAAATTAAATCCAGAACTAATTATATTGTGCTTTCCAGAAATAGTCAAGAAATACTTCTGGTAAATGTCAAAAATACAGTTCAACATTCTGATGTTTGGAGCTTGTCACTCAATAAGGGGTGTGTGTGTTTGTGCAATTACAGTACAATAAATTGAAATTAAACCACTAAAAATGAGCAGTATTGCAATATTTCATAGCCATCAATCTACACATGCCAATTAAACTCAAATGGATAGATATAAGGAGTATGACTGTAGCATTTGCTTGGATCTTCGTCCTTTTTGAGAGGGGAAACAACTATTTTTACCTCTTCTGCCAAAGCTACCTTTACTGTCCTTCAAACCTTACTTTCATATATCCTTTCTTTCCAACTTGCTGTATTTAAGTACTTTGAAAATATATTTATTTGTAGAACATGTTGGGCAAGTGTACTTTTGTGATCTACCTTTTCAACTGTCATTTTTTCAGTCTCTTTACTGTGTATTTTTTTCTTGTATACCCAGTATTTTTATGCTATGCCTATACCTGTCTCTCTTAACCTTGATTATTTGCTGTACTTTCCTGTTTATCTACATTGGCCTTTCCTCAGTGTTACTACCTTTATTGCTAGAATACTTGCCAGAAGCGTAGTTGAATTTATCTTTGAACAATTCCAATTTCCTTTCTGTAGCTTTTCCTGCATTGCTTTATCCCTGTACATGTTTTTCAGCTTTACTGTCTGCCCACAGTGTGCTGTGCTGAAATTCAGCATCTTTATCTCTGATTTAGCCTCAGTTTATTTATGGATACAAACACAACTATATTACAGGTGTTACTTAAAAGTTACCTCATCTGTTCATCTCAGCAATGGGATTTCTGGGATTTGGACCCAATTTATTTTCTGAGGAAGTGCCTTGCAGTATACCCCAAAACGCCTTGCTTATTCCTGTACTCAGTAAGCTGGGTGGCAGTCAAAGGCAGGTTTGCTCTTTTTCCTGTTTCTAGTTGAGCTTCTGTCTCCCTTCTCTCACTTTACCCACTTCTGTGAAAATCCCTGCTATCAAATTCAGTTCCTTTTGTTTTGGTCTCCAGCTGAAACTCCCATTCAAGTTGTATTTGGATACCTTTTTTTTTTTACTGCAGCAGGAGTTCTTGCACATAGTGTGAATAAGTGTTTGTGGGCAGGATTGGATGTAGAAAAGGTGAAGAAATGGCTCTACTGCTTTTGGGCCTGCACTTAGAGACCTATGAAGCTGTGCTGGGGAAGACTGGTGGGGAATAGGGAGGGAGGTGTGGAAATAGCAGGGGGAATGGGAAGTAGCTTGTGAATGGCTCAGTTTTTATCTCCCAGAGCACTCCCTGATCTTGCTGTGGCCAGTGGATACCCATCTGGGATGCTCTTGCTGAGCTAACTGGGATGGTTGTAGCCTATCACTGCCAGAGCATCTGTCCGCTAGCCCATGTATTTCCCCCTGCCCCCCCACCCCATTTTCTTGTGTCTGTTAGTATAGAAGCCCTCACTGCTCTGTCTGCCTAGCTCTCCCCATGCTGTGCTACTCCCGTGCTTTTCTGCGGTTCCCTAAGGTTGTTGGAAAATCAAGACAATGATTCTTTGGGTAGGAGATCTTAAATCCTCCAGGGCATTGCCAGGTTAGCTTAAAGTCACTGGCTGTTAATGGTCTTATCTTCCTGATTGGTGTGGTATATTCTTTTAAAAGTAGTACAGGAGTATTACAAGGCTTTGTTTAAACTTGTATTTTCTTTAAAAAGATGAGGGAAGAGGAAAAGCAAATACTCTTTGCTTTAAAATGGTAGTATCAATAAACCCCTGTATTCTGAAACTCTGTGCTTTGCTTAATGTCTGCATGAAAACAAACTATGTGGTGGGCTAGTTCTCATGATCAGCAGCTTTACTCTTGAGGCTCTGATGTCCACGATGCAGATCTCGTGTGCTGCTTTAATGGATTTCTCCACGGGAGAAAATATGGTTGATCACCCAATAATGTGAAATCACAAACTTTCTATAATTTCATGCTCTTAATCATACAGGCGTGTTCCCTCTGACCTTGAGAGATGTGGGGGTGGAAGGGAAGTTGTGGTGCGGGAAGGAAGAAAACAAAATGCAAAACCATTCCATCACTGTGTCCCTTGTGCCTCCCTCACATAATAAAAGCAAGTAGCAGCTGCAGCTAATATCCAACTGTTCAGTGGCTGACAAATGAGAAACCAAATCCTGCATGCCCTGTAGTGTGTCTGGAAATGTATGTGGTGTCTTAGGGATTCCTTGCAGCTCCTCTGGACTTCAGTATATCAGAGGCTGTCTCTGAGCTATAGGACCTATGTGTTTATAGGATCTAAGTGTTTAGATCCACCTGAGGCCGTAAGAGAAGTGCATCCCTACAAAGTACTGCTTGGAGTAAGAGGAGATGCAGTACTAATCTGTAGCCTTTTGATCCTGGTAGTTTTGTTTTGCACTCAAGTGTGTTCATTTTTCACTGGAACGTTGTCTTTACCTTTTGGATAGTTTGCTGGCTCGCTGCACTACTTGCATATTCATTTCCTTTTTCTCAGCCCTTGCCGCTGTCCCTCTTTGACCATCAAGTTAATACTTGTCATATATCTTTAGTCTACATGTAACCTATGGGTTGTATGTCTGTGTCTGTCTGCAAAGGATGCCTCACCTCCAAAAGCTAAAGAAACCTTCTTAGTTGTTGAACATATATTAGACCTCTTTTGTCTTTCGGTTTGTCCCATTCAACTGTAAACAATGTTCATTGCTAAGTATTTGTGATGTTCTTAGTGTGGTGCGAATGCAGACCTTAATTATTTGATGTTCTTGTCTGACTAAAAATGATTTGGCTAAACAAGTCTTTTTTTTTTTTGGTAATCAGTGCTAACACCAGGAATATACTACTTTAAGCTCCTTAAAATTTTTTTTTGTTCACTGTATATAAGAAAAAACCCTACTTTGTAGTCAATTTATGTTTGTTCTAGAACAACAGGACATGTATTTCTATGCTTGAGTGTTTGTGTAGCCTTCAAATAGGATTGCTTATATGCCTAATGCAAGTCTTCTCCATGGGTACACTGGACCCATAATAGCTTACTTGTGTTTCATTTATAGTCTTGGTCAATTTAAGAACAGACAAACAAAAATGAACTCAGTCTCATTAAGTTTATGAAAGACAAGATGAAAGAGGCACTGATCCTTTGCCAGAAAAATCTTGAAGATTGGAGCCCAGTCCCAGCAGAGTCTAGTTGCTTTTGGCTTTATCAGTCTCTCCCAGCAGAGCTGTGTTTCCTTCAGCTCCAACACTGCCCTAAGTCCACAGGAATAATTCTACCAGTGCTGCATAAAATGTGGGGAGTCTAGAAGGAACTAGTTAGATAAATATGGGTGTTTTCAGTGGGTTTTAAATATTTTAAAAGCTATTTTCATAATCAAAATAAAAAAAACCCTGTCCTTTCAAATGTTTTACTGTAACTTATAATTTTTTTGCATGGTGGAGGATATTATAGAAAAATTGCAGTGACATTACCAAGTACAGTGTGTTATTTTTTCCATTATTACATGAATTTTAGTCCATTTGCTTTCCTAATGGTATTTTGCAATCTTCATTGATTTACTAGAGCAGTAAACCAAACCCTAATTAAAAGATGTGGGGAAAAACTTTTAATTGCCTCTTCCAGAATAATTTCTAAAGTATAATATTTTCTTTTTTCTTCTTCCTTCTTCCTATCTTTATCTTCTTTCAAAGTCTGTTGTACAACATTTCTGAACCTTAGGAAGAGCTATCGTCATACTAGATAATTTGGGTTAAGTTATGGTTTATTTGAAAGAATGTAGCAATTGTGATCCTTCTGCTTTTAGAACTTTGAGGTCAATTTGTTTCCTTCAATATTGAACATTGAAACATGGCTGTGATCCAGGTGGCCTTTGGGTCTTGACAGGTGTTAATATTTGCAACTACGGGATTATTAATAATCCCATAATTTTGGGGGTTAGGAAAAGTTTCTAGTAGTTTGGACCCATTTTATCATGTAATGATAGACTAAAACAAACAAACAAAAAACCAACAAAACCCCCCAAAACCCCAAACCAAACCTGAACATCACCAATTCCCCCCACACACAAGAACAATAAAAAACCCCAAACAAACACACCCCCCCAACCCCTTCCAAAACTGGAAATGCCTTTTTTTTTAATGATCTACTGGGACAGGAATTCTTATTCTTCCCTGACCTAGCATGATGTCATGACACTATCCTTTGTTTCAACTGACATTGATGGATGTTGAAGATGCCTGGTGCCTTGAAGAGATGCTCAATGTCTCACAGAAGGACACTACCTAAAAATAGTGGTGCTGCCGCCTTGTTACATAACTTCTGACAAGCTTTTTTATGTTTCTTCTCATCTTAGCACATTGATTTTGCAATCTACCGTTAGTGGCAACTCCCTGTAAATTCCCTCTCAAGCTCTGTCTGTCTGTTTTGTCCAGGCTTTGTCCTAGGTGGTAATTCAGAATTTAAACTGTTTTCTGTACATCACTGTTCATTATATGTACATGTGTAATAACTTTGGCAAAATTATGAAGTTTAGTTCATTAAAGTTTTAGTTGAGGGCTGAATTCAGCTACCTTTTCTTTAAAGTGATGTTTTGAGGAAGACTGGCTGACTTTAAAAGAACAAAATATTTTCAAGTCTCCACTTGAGAAAGCATAAAAACATTAGCTTAAATTTCAAGTGGATTTAATTTCCTCAACTACTAGAGGATCTCCTTTAGCTACTAATCAAAAGGGAAAATAACCAGTATCAAAGGAAAAGTATCCGTGTGTGAATCAGTTAATGTGGACTTTCCATCTCCAGGTGGAGATACACATGCTGCCCAGTAGGCATGGAATGCCTCATTATGACAGAGTTGTTATTGACTGCAGTCCTAAAATATTTGCTCTTGCAAGTCTCCTGACTTCTGGAAAACAGGTTGTTCTCTGTAATGTTGATTTTTTTTTTTCTTGATAAAATTAAACAACAACAAAAAACACCTGTTGAGAAATGGGAATAGCCCTTTCTTCTCTGAGAGGTGAGAATATACTGTGTATGGTGTTTTGTTACCTGGCAGGACCTTAACATTTCTTATAATGGAAACTTTTACAGGGGAGGGTGATGATGCCACTGTAAACCTGAGTTAGATGTGAAAGTATTGATTCAAATACCATGAATTCCCAAGAGCTGTTTCTCTTGGGTGTGTTTTGGGTATCTTGGAAATAAGTGGGAAAGAAACCTTCTGAGTGTGACAAGCTAACGAGTTATATATTGCATATATTCAGGCTTCAGTGCTCAAAGTGCTATGAGATGGCCATAATGGAAGTGAATGCATGAGAGTATTGTATCACAAGCTTAAACCCGTAGTTTGGTTGTTGAATAGGCTGGACAGTGTCTGTCAAAGCAGAGCAAAAAGAAGAGAATCCTAGGGTGGTGAACACAGCTATCTACAGAGCTTTTTTGATCTTTAACCTAATCTGCGCTCAAGGATGGATCCAGGCTTCATAGAGCTTTCCTGCATAATATTGCTCTAGAGGCTTTTTGTAGAAAATGGAGCCTCCAATATATTTTGAAGCTGGAGCTGATACTTTCAACATAGTAACTCTTCCTAGGAGAATATTTTTAAGATGAATCATAGAGGTTGACGAAAATAGAACTGCTCAAATTGTCAGTCAAGGGTTGGAGAAACTTCCTGTTGGATTTCATGGCAGAAAAAGTAATACTGAATCAAACTTGCATTTGTGGTCTCATGCAGTTAACCGCCAGATATTTCACTTTTGTAAGAGGCATTCTAACTTTAAAATTTTAAAAAATTAATTCACTTTAATAGTTTTCTCAACTGAGGAACACACTTTTATCTGTCAAGATTTAATTCTTTAAAATGATTAACAGCCCCCCTCAGTTGTAATTCTTTACAGTATCAAATGCCAAGTTCTACTGTTCTTCATACTGAAAACTATTTTGAAATTGATAGTATGTTCCTGCCTGTTTCTTCTTAAGCTTACTGCAGCTGCTATCACACTGAAGGACATCAGTAGTCTCTGTGTTACCATTGCTTTCTTTATGATTCTCTTCTATTACTACAGTTCCCCTCATTAATTCTGACAAAAATATATTTGTAAACCACCTTATTTATCTGCTATCAAAACTAATTTGTTCTGCATTTAAGTAAGTAATTACCTGCTGCTACAAGCAAAAAATGCTGCTTATAGTCTGGTGTGCCTCTAGCCTAGCTTTCAACTCTTGACTTTCTAGTCTTCCTCTATCATCATAATGTGGCTTGTTATGAGGCTTTGTACTAATTAAGTGAGCAAGATGTAACTTTTAAGAGTTTACTTAGGTAGGGAGGGAGATGGTGGACCTGGGTATCCATGGATACTCTGTTGTTCAGGGATTCTGCTCAGGATAACTTTCAAATAGAAAGTCAACACATCTCATCTGCACTATCATTACTGAAGTGTTTGCAGAGACATGCTCAGCGTTAATTTGGCAGATTTAATTTAAAATGGGGGAATTAAGGTTCAAAAGCTATATTCGGTGAATAAACTGCTTTAGAAGAGGTGAGGGCTCTTTCAATCTTGATGAGGCAATTTCATCACAACTTAAAAAGAGGTCAGCTAAATTTCCATGTACCTTACAGGGCACAGACATTAGTGTATTTGAAAAAGATAAGTGCCTGCTAGAAATCCATTGGGAAGAGGACCATAAAACTCTGTCTGTAATTTGAGGTCCTAAATTTAGGGCACTCTAATTAAAACTGACTTCGCATCCAAAAATAGCGATTGTCTTACTAATCTGTTTGATTATATACTACAAGTATGCCACTTTATTTCTAGTAGGCCAAATTACTACTGTTTTTTTTTCTTTTTAAATCAAGCTGTTATATTTGGCTGTTGGGAAAAGGGGACAGACATTCTTATGCCTTAAACCCTCCTCTTTGTGTCTAAAATCCCCACTTTTGACAAAACATCGCATTTCTTGCTATAAAATTTTGGAGATTGAAATAAGACTTATTGTATGAACTTAAAATTTCAGAGCAGCTCAGACTGGGGAATATATAAATGGAGGAGGATAGAAAGCAAAAGCTGTTGTCAGTACTACAGTGTATATAGATTTGAAAATTAGATGTAGCTTCTGAAAGGATTAGAAAATTATCCCTGAATTCTTCAAATGTAAGCCTCCAATGCGATGTTGTATACTCAATTTCATGTCAGGGCAAATTGATTTTTACATGAAGTAGCTTGCTTTATTTATCTGGAGACCAGTTTTTACTTTCATAGTCTTACTTAGAAAAAAGAACCTATTTTCATAGGCATTAGAAATAAAAGGCATTAGAAATAAAAGGCATTAGAAATAAAAGGCATTAGAAATAAAAGGCATTAGAAATAAAAGGCAAACTGGTTTGATAAAGCATCATGCAGCGAAATCTGCCTGTATACAATCTCTCTGGCACTTGTAAAAAGGTGAGAGTTATGGGCTTAATGTTAATGAGACCTATGGTTTTTACAGTACTGACTTACTGAACTGAGAGCTTGTCTGCTCTGGGTTTATTTCTCACTAGTGACTGTGGGTGACCAGATCATAGGGTTGTTCTGGTAATGTGCTCTTCAGCGTGCATTAGTTTAGACTGTTTTAAGAATGTTATTTTTTTGTATTTGTACCTGTGCCTTATTACCCTTCCTGTAACAAATGAGTATTTTGGTGGCTTGGTTTGTGTGGTTATTTTAGCTTTTTAAATGGACATCTCTATTTTTACTAAAGTGAAACTAGAAGCATGAGATGAAACCAAGTAGCAGAAAACAATTTGATTTAAAAAAAAAACCCCAACCCTACAACCCCCCGACAATATTAGTCTTTTAAGGCAAATGGTGAAATGCTGTCACTTGAATAACACAAGACACTGGAAAGGAACTCAGGAATGTAGCCTGTTGATTAGTTTCCTTAACTGTGTTTTGTGATATTGCCTGCTTTTCCATTCCTTAATTATGTCTTTTGAAATAATCACTCTTGGATTAGGTCTTTTTAAATATAACCAGTACATGTGAAAACTTTCACAGTGAAAAGTCTGAGGGTAGGTAGATCCAGACAGAGGGAGAGGGCAGGGGTTTACACCCTGGGTAGAAGGGACTTGCACTTGTGTGATGGCATGTTTTACTTAGGCAAGAAACATTCCCTATATATTGTGTCTGAACAATGATGGGAAATTAATCCCATGACCCACGTGCTCAATGTCAAAAGTGTACACACAGTCTTTGGGGGAAAAAGTCCTTACCCAGAGCAGCCATGGTCTTTCTATTTAATGCTGTAGTCTTTGCCTTGTTGATTTGTGATTTTTTTTTTTTTTTTAATTGTTTATTTGCCTCCAAGTCTGGATGAAACTTGTTTCTTTTCCTTGGGGATGGTGTGGCTGCCACACAGGAGGGTGGCAAGTGCCCACAGTGACCTGTATGGAAGGAGATGCAGTTTAGAGCCCCTCATGGTAAGTGGGGAGCTGAGGCTTTCTGTTCCCTAATGAGGGTTTTATAACAGACTGCAATATGCTGCATGTTTTAAAGAGAAGACAATGACAAGTTTTTTTTTTTCTGTATGTGGATCCTAATTCTCTCAGTATGTTAGACATGCTCAGTCTAATGCAATTAGCAAGCTGAGCCTGGAGAACACTAGTGTGATGCGAACCAGCTCTTGTCCGGCCTCTTCAGCTTGCATGGACAGAATCTTGATTTCTTCTGCGATATTCTCAAAGCGTATTTTTTTTCTGAAGATGTCTAATATGTAGTGGGGTTTATAGAAAATGTTTTAGTGCACTTAAGTTCTTGGTAACAGACTTTACTCAGTGTTTTTCAAATAGAATGCATAAAACTTGGAAACACGTACTATATAACTTTTCTTTAAGCCCTATGGTACCTTACCCTCTTTTGCTGCTTACAATACAGTTAGTGTAGTACCAACGCAAAAATATAAAACTATGCTGTAATTTCTACAGTTGCGTAACTGAACTCCTGATTCTTTCATCTTAAAGTGTTTGGTATTTAGCTTCCTTCTGATATGCTGGGGACTTTTTTTGGTTTTGCTGAAATTAAGGAAACTACTTTGGAGCTGTCAGACATAGATTGCAAAATAAGACTTTAATAATTCATTTTATTGCCAGCACTTTCATAGAGAACAATCTAATGTTTAAATGGTTCCATTAATAACTTTGCCAGAAGTTCTTATATAAAACAGTTTCATAATGGTCTGTAACTATTTTGTCTATAAAATAAACTAATAGCCTTGTACATTCTCATGACTACGATGTAACCTTATGTTTTGATTGCATGTGATAGACCTACAAAACCTATACTTCTGAAAGGGGGTGCTCAGTTGATTACTGTGCTAAAATGTTCTGATTTTTAAAAATAAAAAGGTGGTGGCTTCTCTGAACATACAATACAATAAAGTGATATTAGTAATAAACCTGGTTACTACTACTTAAAGCTCTTAAATTTTTTTAATTTTTTTTTACTTGAAAGGGGTTTAACGTTGTTTAACTGCCTGTTAAACATATGGTAACAAAACATACTAGTATGTTTTTGAGTTACATATTTGGAAAATGTTCAAATATGGTTCTGTAGGTACCATGTGCTTTTGCTAGTCACCAGTTACTCTGGTGTGGCCAGTTTTTGTGTCTTTGAAAATAAAATGGAATCTCCAGCAGGAAAGCACTTCATTGATATGATTTAGCACAAGGAGCTAGGAAACGCTGCGTTCTGAAATGTGATAAAACACTAGGAAATGTCTTGGAGATAAATGATGTGATTGTTCTGATCAGTAAGTATATTCTCCACAGTAAAGGACAATAAATAACATAATCCACTTTGGCTGGCTTTATCCAATTTAAAGCAATTAATTAAGGAAAAACATCTAAATGCTGTTCCATGGGAAGCAAATGAAAGCTCAAAGTAACTGTGGATTTCTTTGCTCAAGTTCCTCTGTGAGGTGAGACAGTAACTCACTGAAGGACAGTGCCAAGTCTTTTTTCCTGTGGCATGTTTAGGGCTTAAGGCTAACTTTTGAGACTCATTTTACACATATTTTTAGCACATGGCACTTTTCCTTTTAGTTTCCTTCATTATTAATTAGGCAAAAAACTAAATTTGGACTTTTTTTAAATGCTATGGCAAATTGGTTGTCTTAAATGAAATGAAATCTCTTTTAAAAAAAACCCCAAACTTAACTCTGAATTCCCCATGAACTAACATTTGTTTCTTTCTATTGAGTGTGACAGGGCAAACAGAAAAGCAGCTTTCAGAGCACTGCTTTTATGAAGATCCCCTTTGGTCTAATGAATAAGTAATATGCCATCTTGTAAAGCTATTGCCCATTCATAATGCATCCATGTTATGGTAACAGATAGTAGGTTGAGGAATGTGTTGTTTCTTGTTCTGTTCTGTCTGGCTAGGGTTGTCCCATAGGAATAACTGATGATCCTGCATATCAGGCTTCAGTCATTTGGTAAAAGTGACTGTTTGGCAGAAGCGTGTGTCTTTAAGATACTATGCCTTATCCTTGAGTCTAGTGTGGTATGAGAGGAGGATTTCTTTTTATTATTAAGCAATAC
>JAVJGG010000059.1:12897384-12960545 GCA_035590195.1 Aviceda cuculoides
GTGGGGGGGTGGGGTGCGGTGGAATCAACATAGGCATTTAATCTGAATAAACTTCTGCAGAAGAAATTAACAGGTATAGAGCTTCTTTCTAATTCTGATACCTAGAGTCAGATTACATTGAGTTTGAATTGCTAGTTTTTACTTGCACATTTTTGTTTAATCCCAATTTATTTTAAAGTAGATGAAAGCAATAAATTGTATTTATGAACAGTAGAAAGTGGCTATCTGAAAGAAATGCAGTGTTCTGTCAAAGTCTGCCATTCCTGACAAAGTCATCTTATATATCTCCTTGAAACTAGAATGGTAGAATACATTGATTAAGCACAAGTGAGACACGTTAGCATCACTCTTTAAAACAGAGCTCAGATTTGAGTGAGACACAATGCTTATTTTATATTTTGAAAAAAGGACAACAGAAATATGCTATCCTTTTACCTCATTATTAATGCTCTTCATTTAAGACTTTAAGGTGCTTTTAAAATCATTCTTCTGTTACTATATTGACCAATACTGAATGGTTCACTCTAGAAATATGGTGCTGCTTCTCTACCTTAGACCTTTATCTTGTCTTCCTTAAAATTTATTTTATATTTAAAAATCTATACATCATTCAATTCCTTTAAGTTTTTGCATTTAGCACAGTCCATCTTGGGGAGGCAGGGTGGCAAGAATCTTTAAATACTATTGCTCAAACCCCTACCTGCATCTTCTTAATTGGAGCAACTCTAGCTGTTGTCCAAAACCACAGAATAAAGAAGTATGTCTACAACCTCCTGAAAATAGTTTTGAAAATATTAAAAAGCTTTACCTCATTCAAAGTCTTGCACAATAATTTTCATTTTTTTAACATCAATCTTCTTTTGAAAGCAATTGATAACAATGACATTATCCAAGGATGTTAACATACTGTATCTCATTGAGGTGGAAAAGATAAACCCCTACCTTGTTGGCTTATAAAAACTTTTATTCTTTTATTAAGTAACTTCACTTATGTTGAAGAACAAATTCACTTTAATTTTAGTTGCCTAATGTGGTAACACATTATTTGTCTGACAGTCTTGTAGCTTCTGTGGAGTACAGCCATTGCCTGTAAAATGAAGGGAATTCATCTTGTTTTTGTAACTGTAAGAAAATACACAGCTTGACATAATCTTTCATAATCTTTCATAATCTTGACCCTTTTTCTTGAAGAAAGGAGAATTGCATTAGAAGAATAGTAGCATCCTTTCTTTCCTAGTCATGTCAGTCAACTACTTTTAAGTATTGCTTTCCTTCCATGCCCAGAAGCAAAGGGAAGCATAATACAGGGAAAAGTGGAAACATAAGAACCACACGATTACAGATAATTGATACATGTTAATTTTGGGCACAGTTGCAGGTGTTGCTGTTCAGTAGAAAAAGTAGAAATACCCAGCAGTAAAGGGCTTTAGCTTCATTCCGCATGCTCTTATTTGAACTTTGCAACCAACTCCCTTAGACTGAGGTGGATAGAGATAATGCAGATGCCCTCTATGGTGAAATAAGACAACTGCTTCTGTGGGTTGGGGGAATGGTTGCTGACAGTGGAATCTCTAACAGTGAAATCTTTCAAATTATCTTATTTTATAATGAAAATGCATTTGGTAATAATTTCCTTTTTAATTCACATCTAAATCCTTTCTGTGAGAATTGCTAGCCTGAGAAGTTTTGTGCTTCCCTTCACTTGGTGTGAGGAATTTTGGATGTTGCTTGACTACAGATAGAGGGACAGGAGAGGGGAACAGCATGTGAAGTGGTCCACAGATCAAGGCAGGAATGTCCCAGAACATGCCATCACTTACAACCATATTTGCATTTAGGTACATTTTGCTCTCTTCATTCTTTAATTTTTTAATATTTTTTTAAAGCCATTTAATTGTATGTCAGTAGTTACAAAAAGAGAAGAAATAAAGGAAAAGACCTTTCCAGGTATGCATTTTGCCTTCTGTTTTATAACACACTACCTGTTAGGGTTATTTTGATTATAATAGTGATGATATGGCTAAACTTAAATACTAGCCCAGTGCCCATTTACTTCTTCCCAGTGCCCCATCTACTTGAATATGTAGGCATTGCTTCCACAGAAGAACTCGAACAAGTGCTTGTTAATCCTTCTATTAGTAAGCCTGTCCTATTTTGCAGAAGGGGGTGGGGACCTGAATGGCAGAATGGTTGGTCAGGTATTGGCAAATCCATTTTGTGTTGCCCAGCTCTCTATGCATAGAGTCCTGCCTGGATGGCAGGTAAGGGAATAGCTGAATCACCAGCTTAAATATAAAGGTCAAAAGAATAGTTTTCAGAACCAGAAACCTGGAGTTTCATTGGTGGATTATCTTTCCTGGGGCAAAAGGGAAATCTGAAATCTTTGCAGCTCCGAGTTGAGCGATTTCCTGCTCTCTTGAGGGAAGATTATATTTCGGTGAGGAAAATATATATAATGGATTTACTGTGGTTGTGAGTCATATGCTGGTTATATACTCTCACCTCTTCACACTAGAGATGCATTAATGTTCAGCCTGTTAAAGTAATAAAGTTTCAGCTGGATGTTTAAATTGATCTGATTGTCTGCTTTTATTCACCTGTGTATCCTAATCAATTAAACATTGTTTTAAGACATCTGTTGTCTTGCTGGTCTTAAGCCAAACCAGTCCTAAACCTTTCAAAGGCTGAAGGTGCTGAAAAAGCCTTGCACATGCATTCCTTCCCTTATCTCTAACACAAATAGTTTTAGAAACCTGGTTTTCCCTCTGTTCAGTAAGAAAACTCTGTCTCCCTTGGGAGATTGCTAGAATATCCTTGACAGGCCAGATGAATTATAGATTCAAAGTCCTGGGAATTCCCCAAATCACTCTACTTACCCCAAAATATATGGAAAGAATGAAGTGTGTGTGTATGTATTTTTTAATTAGTTGTGACATGAATAAAAAGGGAGTAGTCTTACTGTGTTTTGTTGTTTTTTTTCCTTAATTATAGAACTGTGATAAAATATACTAAGGTAAAGAAATATATTAGCATAAGCTGTCCAAACAAAAAAACCCCATACTTTCTTTGGGATATCTCCTGTGAAACAGAAATTACTTTAAAAAACACTTAATTAGACCATGGTCCAGAAGGTAGCTATTGTAGTTTCTGCAAAAAGGAGCAATACTGTTTTTTAAATATATGCTTCTTAATCCTCCAAGAGTTTAATTGCTAGTAGGACTGTGTTCTCTTAGTATTTCTCTGTCACTTTACTTCTGCAAACCCTTGAGCAAGACCTGGATTTTAAGCTCAAGTATTATTAGCAATTTGAGGGGAATTACTTCCAGTGCTTAGAGCTAAGGCCATTTTTTAAAAGATCAGCAGAGCATGATTTATTTCATTTAAGAGCACTCCGATTTGTTTCTCGGAGGATGTGTCAAATTATTATAGGTTTCTTCTATATTGTCTATGTGGTCAGCTATGCCTGATCATCACAGATGTATCCAAGGATAGTATAGAGCATGTTAAGCCTGGGGAGAGCAAGTGCCTGTTTTACCTGTGCTCCCTGACATGTAGGAGAAGCATGTCCTCTGGCCTCTCTCCTGGACTTGAGGTAGCTGAAAATGTAGAAGAGCAAGACACAGCACAGTGGGTTTTGTTGTGTAGCAGGTAGTCTTCAGCAGAGCTCAAGAGACAAAAATTTCTTTGCTCTTGCCCTTGAGACCTTCAGTCAATGTATCCTGACCTGAAATAAAAGCGCAGTCTTACTTGTCTGTGGTACCTGGGTAATTGGTTACTGTACAACTTGGTGGATTAAAAAAAAAACCCAACTCTTCTGAATTGTTTAAGTTTGTGCAATTGTTCTAATTGCTTTTTTCCCCCCTCTTCCATTTATGTGAATTTACTAAAATAAAACCCTAAGTTTGAACCTGAGTCACAAATGAGGTAATTGTGGAGGCTCACTGGACCTAAAAGGGAGTCTTCCCTTCCTTCAGGGAAATGCCTACACTCCCTTCTGATTTGGGACCCTACCTGGGTCCTTTAGTTAGCAGTCCTTGCTCTCCCTTTTTTAATGTTTTGGGTTTGTGGGGGTTTTTTGTGTTGGGTTTTATTTTTTTTTAAACACAGCCGCTTCCAGTATTGTGTTTTGAATGGCCCTATGTGCTCTGTTACAATTAAATTGGAAGCACAGGCTGCCAGAGTTAGGAAGGCACCTCTGCAGATCATCTGGTCCAATCCCTTGCTCAGAGCATGGTCAGCAAGAGCAGGTCGGTCAGGGCTGTGTCCGCTTGTGTTTTGAATGTCTCTAAATCCAGTGGTGACTACCTTCACTGTGTTTAAAAAAAACCCCCCAAAAAACCCCCAAAACCAAAAACGTTTCCTGTGTTTCAGGTTGTGCTTGTTGCCTCTGGTCCTGCTACTGGACACCACTGAAAAGAGTCTGGCTCTGTTGTCTTTAATCCCTCTGTCAGGTATTTATATACATTGGTAAGATTCCCCTTGAATCTACTTGAACCTTCTCTTCTCCAGGCTGAAGAGTCCCAGCGCTCTCAGCCTCTCCTCATGAGAGATGCTCCAGTCCCTTAAACATTTTTGTGGCCCTTTGCTGGACTTAATCCAGTATGTTTGTGTCTCTTTTGTACTGGGAAGCTAGCCTTGGATACAACACTCCAGTTGTGTCTCTACCAGTGCCGAGCAGAGAGGAAGAATCACTTCCCTCAGCCTGCTGGGGATACTCTGTCTAATGCAGACCAGGGTGTTCATCTTTGCTGCAAGGGCACACTCCTGTCTCGTGTCCAACTTCGTGTCCATCAGGAATACCCATGCTATTTCTACTTCTTAGCCTGAACTGATGCCTGAGGTTATTCCTCTCCAGGTGCAGGACTTGGCATTTTTATTGGCTGAAATTCAGAAGGCTCTTATCAGCCCATTTCTCCAGCTTGTCAAGGTCCTCTGAGTGGCAGCACAAACATCTGGTGCATCAACTGCTACTCCTAGTTATGTCATCTGCAGCTTTGCTGTGGGTTCTCACTGCCCCTCATCCAGGTCTCTCCTGAAGGTATTAAACAGTACTAGCCTCAGTATGAACCCTTGGGGTGCACCACTGATGACTGGCCTTCAGCTGGACATCGTGCTGCTGATCACAACCCTTTGAGCCTGGTATTTCAGTCACTTTTCAATCCACCTCATTTCATTTATCTGGTCTGTACCTCAGTAATTAATCTGTTAGAGTGTCGGGGGTATTGAAAGCCTTGCTAAAATCAAGAGAAACATAGGCTGTTCTCTCCTCATCCACTTAGAAGGCTATCGGATTGCTAAAGCACGATAACCTCCTCAGGAATACTTGCTGTGTCCAGTTACCTTCTTGTCCATGTCTTTCCAGTATGTTTGGAAATGGATTCCAGGATTATTGCTCCATCATCATCCAAGGGATCAAGGTGTGGTTGACTAGCCTATTATTGCCCAAATCATCCTCCTTGTCCTTGTGGAATATAGAAGTACTATTTGATTCCTTCCTTGGAAACCCCTTCTGATCACCATGACCCTTCAAAGACTATGGAGAGTGGCCTTGCTATGACATCGGCCTATTCCCTTGGCACTTGTGGGTGAAGCCTGCCAAATGCAATAGATTTATATCTATCCAGTTGGTTTAAATAGTTCCCTAAGTTGATTCTTCTCCACCAAGGGTAAATATTCCATGTTCTGGACCTCCCAGCTCATCTCGGAGACCTGTGATTGCTGGGTGCCACTCTTACCAGTAAAGACAGAAGTGAGGAAGGCCTTGAGCACCTCTGCCTCTTCTGTGTCCTTTGCCACTGGGTCCCCTGCTCCATTCAGCAGCAGGCCTACCTTTCTTCTTTTTGCTGCTGCTGTACCTTTAGAAGCCTTTCTATGTGTCTCTCACCAGATTCAGCACCAGGTTGGCTTTCCTAACACTGTCCCTGCATATTTGGGCAATGTCTATATTTTTCTGGGTCATCTGCCAGTGCTTCCACCTCTCGCACGCTTCATTTTTATGTCTGGCTTTTGTAAGGAGCACCTTGTTAATCTCTACGTATCTCTTGTCACCTTTTGCTTGTATTCCTGCTTGTAGGGATGGACAGTTCTTGAGCTTGCAGGAGGTAGTCCTTGAGAATCAACTAGCTCTCCTGGATCCCTCTTTTCAGGGCTGCGTTCTGTTGGGATTCTTCCAAGCAGATCCCTGGACAGGCCAAAATCTGCTCTTCTCAAGTCCAGGGTTGTGGTCCTGGGTTTTGCCCTTTGCATTTCTCACAGGCTTTTGAACCCCACCATGTCATGGTTGCTGCAGCCAAGGCTGTCCCCAGCTTTCATACCCTCAACCTATTCTTCCTTACTTTTAACCATTGCATCCACCAGAGTGTCTCTTCTTGTTGGATTCTTGATCAGCTATGTCAGGAAGTTGTCACCAATGCACTTCAGAAACTTTAGAAACTGAAAGTTAGAAGAAAAAAAAAAGGGGGTGGGGGGAGCGGGAGACACTAAATAAGTAAGTTTTTTGTGCTTTATTTATTTCTGGAGTTCAAGGTTCTCTCTGAAAGGACAGTAGCTGTTGTTGCTGTTACAGATGTTGTAGCAGTTTCCACAATGACTCTCCCTAGATCTCACCAAGTAAATTAGTGTGAGATCAATGACCTTATAGATGCTTTCTGGAGGACTGTGAACTCCGAAGTATTGTATCATCTTAAAACAGTTACCTATGTAGTCAAATTGCTGTTTGTCAATGGTAAGCTCTAAGAGAGCTCCAAGAGGAACGTAACAATTATTTTGCTTGATGAGGATGGAATAAGTTGTTCTTACTAAAAATTGGTTTCCTTAGACCCCCTTGAAGCTCCCACCAATTAATTATGAATTGATTTTATTTAACAGAATGATAAATATAAATTGATGTTCTCATTATCCATACTTTTTTTTTTCTAATAAGCTGTGAGGCTTTCTACTTTATGCAAGTGACTTTCATGGATTAATTATAGCTTGTGTAAAAAGACTTCCATCATCAATTTATAATGTCTGCTTTTCAGTTTCATTGATTGGCCTTTGCTTTTGCATTAGGAGGCACAGTGATTAGAAGTGCCTAATTTGCGTTTTCTCTACCATATGTTATTTTGTGCACCTCTATTCTGTCTCTTATTAATCATTTCTCTTCTAAGCTGAGCCTTCCCCATCTTTTAGTCTCACATTGTTGTCATATGCAGTTAAATCAGTGCAAGCACAGAGTGGTTTCAGATGGTCTTATTGGAAGTTTGTTGCATAAGGGTCTACCTTGTATCAAGAATAACAATTTATGAAGCATTTGGTTGAGTGTTTACTTCAGAGTGACTGGAGAGATACTTTACATGAGTAGTTCCTGCAATTATTGTTGTAAAGAGAACAACGGTGTTTCCAATGTATCTGCAATGAACAAATCCTAAAATGTCTACTAATACTCATTTAATTAAATTATTTGGCATCTCATATTACCCAGTAAGTTTTAGATGTCTATTTTCTAACTAATCTAAAAATTACTTCAATTGACTCTTTCAATAATAGGATGCAATCATGTATGTTATTGATAATTTGATTTATTCACTTGCCCCAATTACTCTGTATCTAAGCAACTGTGCCTGCAACAAGGTGTCTGATTTACAGACGAGTGATGAAGTGGCTTGTTGTGCATTCAGTTCATGAAAGTACAAACCTCTTCAAAATAGCTTAGATGCGTGTATATATTTCCTAGAATCTTCTTGATAACTGTGTCCAGGTTGTACATTTACATTTAAGTCTACCCTTGGAAGGTGGGTTAGCAGTTTTTAAATGTTAAAATGACATCTTTTTGTAAGCGTCTCAAAACTGGTGTTCAGTAAAGGGGGTAGGAGGAGCCAAAGATGACAAAACTCTTTCGGCCTCTCTAAGCCTACCAGGGTGTACTTCTCGCTTTTCACTAAAAAAAAGCAAGTTGAAATGCAAATACTTTTCCTTACAGAAAGAAACAAACATGAGCAATTTTTTTTCACGTATGCCAGAATGCTAGTTTTCCTCTCCAAAAGTGTCTTGCATATTTTAAACCTGACATTATTAATGGAAAATATGCTTGTTTGAATAAGTTCATTGTGTGAGAGAAATAAAGAAGAAATGAGAAATGGCTTTTCAAAACTAGCAGGAATACAAACTCAAATACTTGTCCACATTTAAGTTAAACACTGTGTTTTTTTGTTTCCATTTCTTGTTTCCTAAAATGTTAGAGATGCCTTAGATTATGGCCTTATGCATATTCTCAGTTTATACTTCTGTTTTTTAAAGGAGACAGACATCTTCAGTGATCACTTCAGACATGTTTTGGACGTCATGAGCTATCTGTGATGGTTTCTACCACCAGGGAAGTAAAGACAGACCATGTTACTAGCAGGATTATGTAGTAGGATTACATTTTTCTCTGAAATGTGTTTTTTGGGAGTGTGTGGGGTTTTTTTTTTTCTGTCCTGATTTTCAACTAGAAGCAGAAATCTGTGAATGTGGATGTTGCTTCTCTTTTAACCAGTTTAAATTATGTATGAAAGACTTCATTAAGTGTCAATTACAAAAGAAGTACTCTATTTTTAGTGGCATATATTTGGTTATATTATCAGAAGTTTAAGTAGTATCGTAGGAAGTGGTACTATTAAAAAAAAGCATATTTTGAAGCAGTCCTTGTTTTTCCCAAAAGCCATTTCAAGAGTGGTTTCCCTGAGAATGCAGTCATGAAGATGTTTCTCACTGACACTTTTACCTAGTTTTAGGCAAAGCTTCAAGATGCAATAAAGTATTTCTGTGCTTTTTTTCATATTCAGCTGTCTTATAAAGTTTCAGGAAAAACTGACTAAAAAACCCCCTATTCCACTTTTAGATTGATCTGAGATAGCAAGTGTGGTGTTTTGGTGTTTGGGTTTTTTGTTGGTGTGGGTTTTTTCGTGGTTTTGTTTGTTTGGTTTCCCCCCACCTGGCCCTGCCTTATGAAGAAGCAGGAGGTGTGTCTTCTGGAAATGGACTGGTGTATCAGGAAGTTTGCATTTTTACTTGGAGCCTCTCTGCACATTTAAGGCCTCACTTATACCTCAATTGCGTTGCCTTGTACGTCTAGCTTTTCTGTAATCCTTTTCCAGAAATTTTAGGGGTCTTATTCAGCCAGACTTGCAGAGTCAGGGGATTTGGTAAAGGGTTTTGCTGAAAGAGAAGGAAAAAAAAATAAGATAAACTACATATTGAAGGGAGCAAGTAGGGTGAGTGTGAGTGTGTCATAATAAAACCACAGGTTATGTAGTATCTCTGTTCTCTTGGAGAAGAGTCTGGGGAGTAAAGATGCCTGTGAAATTTAGCTATCTTGAAAAATGATGAAGGAACTGATGTGTCGATGGGAGAGATTTACTTCCCGGCAGAACATGCTCATCTTCAAGAGGGATCTGAGCAGTGGTACTTTGCTAATACGCCCTTTTTTGAAACCTAGGAACATTAACTACTCTGGTACAATACCAATCAGGCAGACCAGTCATCTAAATGTTGAACTTAAAAATGCTGAAGGAATAAAAGAGCTCAATAGTACTAAAATCAAACTGTAGCTTAATATTGATTTCATAGCTTAATTAAATAGTTAGCTGCATAAGCCATTGCCGAGACTTTTCTTCTGAAATAAAAGGGAAAAAGGAGTACAGTCATGAGACCCTATTTATTTCTTCTGTCTCCTTCCTGGGGTGACTGTATACTAGCGGTGAAGGCTTAATATGTAATTTCAGTGACATAATTACCTCCCTTAGATTTATAATAGTTTTGTCTGATACTACAGAGAGCATGAGAGCAGGAAAAAGAAATGCATTACATAACAATCCTAACTTTTTTTACTGGATCCAAATAGAAACAGTAGAAAACAATGACATAGATTAACTAGCAGTATTAGTTTCCATCTATAAAATTAACAGAACCTACAAAGAGAAAACAAAACAAAATACACAATCAAGGCACTCATCCAGTAATAACTTCACATGAAAAGCTCTACTAGGAGGTTGTAAGTGATAAGGGTTCAGCAAAAAACCCCATCATTTCTAGATAACTTGTCATGGGAGTAGGATAACAACTTATCACTTTTACTTTCTTTTCTCCTCTATCACCAATTCAAATCTAAATGAGCTACGAAGTGACTGCAGTAATTTATTTCTGAAGGCTAATTAGCAGCTTAAGCTACTGAATTTGGGGAGTTTTGTGGGAGATGGGTGTATCTCAGGTGTAGTTCAAGGAATGTGCTCTCCTTATGAAAAAGCTGACACTCACCAGTGCTCTCACTTAAACCCGAGGTGAAATGAGCATAGGGACTGGTCTAACCTCTTTAGCAATCACTGCACTAAGAGTTTCTGGCACACTGAGCACTCAACGCTTCTCAGTGCAGGCTTCTTTATATTCATCTTTCATCTGTCTTGTAGACTGTAAATTCTGCGATCCAGAACCACCTTTCATCAGTGCTTTGTGAAAGCCTAGCACAGTGAGTCCTGAGCCAGAACTTCAATATGAATAATAAATGTAGTTCTGATAAAGTATGCTTCTGGAAAGAAAAAAAAAAAAAGAAAAACAAAGCAAAACAAGAAAAAAACCCCCACTGATTCAATGCAACATAATATCAGTAACTTCTATGATCTTATACCGACAAGTTGAAAAGTTTGGACTTGTTCTGCATCAGCCCTGCTGGGAAACACAGGCAAGCACTAATTTTTCAGTGTCTATCATGTGCTATGACTGGATAACCATGAGGCTATTAGAGTAGTGAAGTCGCTGCTATCCATGCAGATAACTGCTACCCATTGCAGATGAATGGAAGAAAGATAAAATGTGCACATGTGCCCCAGATAAAATGTCCCACATGTGCACAGTCAGTTCTACCCCCCTTTTCTGAACTGCAAAGGTAATATTCATTTCAAGTGAAAGTTGCTGTAAGAAGATAGAAGTTTTCAGGAGGAGAGTGGATGGCAATGACTATTCTAAATGAGAAACAGCAGCAGGCAGTCCATTTGCTTGTAAAAGCAATGAAATGAGGAAAGAATTAATCCAACTGTAGGCCAAGAAATTAATATGGAACTTGTTTTGGGTTTCTTGTAAAACTCATCATTCCCCAGAGAAATGAAAGGGGCAACCTCATCCCGTAACTGCTAATGAAAGTAATCACTTTGATTCCAAGGATCTTAAATGGGAGCCTGGCAGATCAAATTTCTATATCTTCATATCAACAACAAAAATCTTTGTTCAATTTTCAGGCATTGGAGGAAGAGTGAGTTAGTGTTGTATGGAATGTTTAAGTTCAAAATCTGGTAGATGAAGGAGGAGAGGTGGGTAACGTGAGGCAGAAAAGCACATGTAGCTTCCAGTTCTCTAGGGACAGAGCTGCCCAAAGATGGTTTCTTTTATGTGTATGAGCAGTGCAGTTAGGAAAAGATACTGAGAATTTTCTGGGTCTCTTAGGAGAAATTTTTTTTTCTTTTCTTTTCTTTTTTTTTTAAATGAAGCAGTATTGTGGAGTGCTGGGATGGGCTTTTTAATTTTTATTCTGCTCTGTAAGGTTAGCACCTTTCTTCATCATGCATGACTGTAACCTGCTTAGTGCAGAAATTCCTCCGTAGTCATTTGGGTTCCTTCTTCATTACTGTTCTGCCATCTGCAATATGACAAGGGCAGGTATGTAATACTGTGGATTTTCTGTCTGCAGTACTGATGAAAAAGTTGGAGGGTATTTTTGGCGGGTTAGCTCCTATAGTTGATAAAATGAAAAATATATCAAATAAGTCTTTTTTCCGTATTTTTGGCTGTATTAAGATAGTATATGTTGAAAGGTTGTATGCTAGTGACTTAAACACCCCAATTGTCTGCAATAGCTTAGATGTAAACTGTTATTCTTTGTCCAAACGCTAAACAAATTTGGTGTTGGTGTATAGCAAAATAAGCTTTTGCTTAGTTTCATCAATTTGAAGTCACTTTTTAAATATGCTAGTCTCTTGTAAGTATTAGATAATTAGGATAGCCTTTGAGAAGACTGTCCGACTAAAGTAAGAAATAGATTTAATCGTAACACACATGTATTTGGGTTTGGAGAAGATCTGACTCCAAATACTAATTTAGTATTGGATTATTAGTATTAGATTGGATTATCACCAGCTGGTTCAGTGGGTGATATATGAATAGGTAAGCTTTGCCAAGGGTGAAACACTGAACACTGTTTCAAATAACTAGAACCAAGCTCAAAAATATTTGGAGGTGCCTAAGAAAAGTGGAAGTACTATTGTGATCACCATCCCTAGGCAAGCTCTGTTACTCTGAAGGCTGTTTTTAATCAGACCTACTTCTTAACTGTCCTCCTGAGTGCAATGGCTGCCTGTGCTAGGAAACTTTGAGGTTTTGCACATGCGTTGTTCATGCATCAGGAACTGGAATTTAGCAAAGGTTAGGTAGGATTATACCCAGGGCATAAACAAGGAATGGGGATGCCTGAGGGTGTGAGTCGCTGGGGTAGCAACAGGGAGTACGCAGGAGTGTGAGGCGGAGAAAAAGAGCATGGAGGAAGAGTCGGCGTGAGACCTTGTAGGAGGAATGGGGGGAGGACTGGGAGGGTGGAGGGAGGACAGAGGTGGTTATTGGGAGGTGCAAGGGAGGATGGAGGCTGTGTGCATACAGGCTGCTGGTTAACAGCTCTCAGCACCTGTGGGAGGAGGCTATGGGGAGAAGCTGGGGGCCAGCTGGCTGTGGGGGCTGTTTTGAGAGAAGGACGAGAGGCAGTGGGTTTGTGGGGCAAGATGCTGAGAGGGCAATTTCTTAGGGCTTACTGTGGATCAGGTGAGTGCCTAAATATAGGAGCCCACTCATCACGACCGCTGCTTTCAGAGCAGCGTTGCTTCTGCTTCTCTCAACTTGTGAGCAAAAGGGATGGGTTTGTGAAATGAATTTTCATCACGCTCTCAAATGCAACTGATTCATCTTGGAGAGAAAGGAGATGGTGAGGGATCTTCAGATTAGCGCCTGCCTTCTGTTCTCTTGTTTTGAGGGCTGTGCGTGTTTGCCAAAATGTAGGGAAATGTTGAAAAGGGTAATTAACTAAACAAGCAAGATCCTTAATTGCTGGAGGACTTTTATACTTTCGTTAGCATGCTTTTAAAAATGACTTGTGCCATCATGCTTCTCTTCTGTGATCAGGGAGAATGTTGTTCTCTGCTTTTCAGGCAAAATAAAGGCAGATAATTCAATAATATGATAGAACAGTGTTGATGCCCCTGTGAGACTGATGGTGACTATCAGTGCTACCAGTGATGGGACCCTGACAGCTGTCACACCGTTCTGCTGCCGAGTCCCCTGTCACGTAGGCTTTTGCTTGGTGCTCGCTTGCAGTGAAGGTACCATCAGGTATAATCTCTTGGCAACCCAAAAACCAGAGGCTTGAGCTTGTAGGTTATAGTGCACTTTCTCTCTGCCACTGTGGAGGTGAACACAAAATGCTGTTGGACAGTCAGGGTAGCACTGCTGACTTGGGTGATGTGTGCCTCTGCTATGGTGTACTTAGAAGTTTATAAAACCTTGTTTATAAATTCCTCCAGCAACTCCTTTACAAGCTTTGTCTCTTAGAAAACTAATCCCTTGATGTAATGCACATAACAATAACAAGATATGGATCAGTGACAGATGGATACTTTCATACTTGGCATATGGTGTGTTATAAGCCTGCTCCCATGCTATTGAAGCTGATGAATCTTTCCATTGAATTCTCTGAGTTTTGGATCAGGCCCTGGAAAAGGAGTATAATTCTAAAGACAGTATGGTATTAAAAGGGGAAAAAAAAAAAAAAATCACTTAAAACCTTTTTTTTTTGGCTCTGTAGAAGCCTGTGATTTTTGGTTATGTATTTTAACTGAGTTGGAAAGACACACCAATTAGGAGGAGTCCAGAACAGGGCGGAAAACGTCTGCTTTATGTGTAAATCTTTAGCTTTAATAATAAATGGTGTTCGAGAGTTGGAATCTGACTGACTTTGCAGGCAGTGAGGCATAACAAAGCTGGAAATGTTGGAGTGACTGGAAAATATATGAATTATGGCAAACACCTCATTGCCTCTGAAAATACTTAAAATACCCATTTGGTTCCAGTTTAAATTTCCTCAGAGAATACAACTTAGCAGAATTGTCTTTGAGGAATTTAGAAATGCTCTTACCTAATTAACACCTTATTTGGGGGGCTTTCTTACACAAAACTCAACGTGAATGTCAGCCTGATTCTTACTGCAGCCTGTGTCAAATACATTAGATTCAGCGTAAGCAGCTGACAACAAAAATGTGTTATTGACAAAAATGACTGTGTGGGATTTAAGGGATCATGTAATTCATAATTTGCCATAAGTGGAAGATGATGCCCTAATAAAAAAGAACAACAACAAAGGGAGATTTGTAGAGACTGTAGTTTTGATATTGAGTAACCCCCAGCTGGTGCCAAGCCTACCGAATCATTTCTTCGGTGCTACCCTCTGTCAGGCACCCACCCAGAACCTGCAGCTGTCTACGGAGGTGCCTTTGATCATAGACTCATAGAATACCAGGTTGGGAGAGACCTCAAGGATCATCTGGTCCAACCTTTCTTGGCAAAAGCACGGTCTAGAGAAGAATCTTAAAAGTGTCCAATGTTGGGGAATCCACGACTTCCCTGGGGACATTATTCCAGTGGCTGATTGTTCTCATTGTGAAAAATTGTCCTCTTGCATCCAATTGGACTCTCCCCAGGAGTAACTTGTACCCATTACTCCTGGTCTTTTCCAGGTGACTCCCTGTAAGAAGGGAGTCTCCATCTTCTTTGTAGCTGCCCTTCAAATACTGGAATATGGTGATGAGGTCTCCCCGAAGCCTTCTTTTCTCAAGGCTGAACAAAGCCAGTTCTCTCATACGGCAGGCTTCCCAGTCCTTTGACCACCTTTGTGGCTCTTCTCTGGACCCTCTCCAGCCTGTCCACATCTTTTTCTGCATAGCAGGGACCACAACTGAACACACTATTCCAGGTGTGGCCTGGCCAGCACTGAGCAGAGTGGGATAATGATTTCTTTCCCTCTGCTGGTGATGCCCTTGTGATACAACCCAGCGTCCTGTTGGCTTGCAGCACAGTGTTCACTCATATCGAGGTGCTTGTCCTCCAGGACCCCCAGGTCCCTTTCCACAGAGCTGCTCCCCAGCTGGGTAGATCCCAGCCTGTGCTGCACTCCTGGATTATGTTTTCCCGGGTGCAAGACCTTACCAAGACCTCTCCACTGCCATGAAACAGGGTGGTTACACACTGGTTAGCCACCACATCCAGCTCTGGAGAGCACAGTAGGAACGACTGTCCAGGATTCAAGCTGACAGCAAGGGAAATTGGGCAAGGCAAACTGGACAGGGCTTGGCTGAGATCTCTACAAATGTATTGCCACTATTAGCTCTGTTTCTAATGGATGGCTTTTGGAAGCTGTCCTCTGGTCTGCCGCACCGCAGCGGGCAAGGTGGGCCAGAGCGTGGATGTGTGTCGTGCGATGAGATTTTACAGGGTCTGGTCCTCTAAATCCCAGTATTGTAAACTTCATGCTAGCTTGTTGTTAAATTTGTGACTCCAGTGGCTGACGAATGACACGGGCTGTGTGTTTGAGTGCAAAACAAGCCCAGACTGGATGGACCAGGTCTCTTGCCAGGTATTACACATAGCACATGAGCACCTTTCCCAGCACTTGGCTGCTCCTGAGAGGCTTTGGTGCCTGCTTTTTGCTAAAGTCGTGCTCAGAAATGTGTTTCACCTAGGCTTACGCTCCAAATGTGACATTTTTATGACAAGATCATGATTACCGTTCAGTGCTGCTCCCTCTTATTTACAAATTATAACATTAGAAGTGTAGCTCAATGTGCTGTAGTCTTTGGAAATAAAAATAACTGAGATGTGGTTACTAATGAGGAAAAACATGAGTTTTGCTTACCTTTGGACAAAGATTTTTAAGTTTTTCTCCTGGATTATATTCCTCGAGTTCTGGCTGTGGTATTCTGAGAAATTTACAGATCAGTTGTTTTCTGGCATGCACTGTTTTTCATTTAATGGTTATTATATTCTGTAGCTCTTTTTTTGATAGAAAAAAAGCCCAGCTTCTCACTACCTTAATTCCATGCTAGAAAACTCTGTATTGTGCTATTCATAATGTCCTGTGTTGAATGAGAACTACATACCTTTTATCAAAACATGCAGCGATTGCTTAATTTAAATGCTTATTGTGAAATTTCAAGTCTCACTTGAATGTACCTAGCAAGTCATCAGCACAGCAGTTGGAAATAATTTTGATTTTGGTGGAATATACACAAGTCAAACCTTAAAATCTGTTGTATGCTGTACTATAGTAGATATTTCTTGAAAGCAGTTGTCTCTAAACTAACAGATGTTTTGATGCCTTGTTTAGATAAAACATACATGGAAGTGCATTACAAATACCTTGACCACCGTTTCTTTGTCTTTACAGTTGTTGCTCAAAACATGTAAAGAACTTGTGGAAGCAGCATAATGAAAGATTTCATGTTGCTGGTTCTAGAAATTCCTCTAAATGGAATTTCTAAAAGGCTGCTTCTCTGGGACGGTCATGAACACCTTCCAGCTGTAAAGGTGTGGATCAACACTGGGTGCCTCTCCCCTAGGCTTGTTCCTTCTTCTAGTTGTGTGCTCTACCATTGCCACAGTATGTTTTAGGGGTACTGATTCCAAAATAACCTAGAAATCAAAGTTATTTGAACACAAACAATAGCTGACCAGAAACGCATCATCTTTGCTCATGAAACCCACTGGCCAAAGGAATCATTCCTCTACTATTCCTCAGCTCTCCCAGTGAAAGGAAGAATATAACATTTGTGTTGCTCTCACCTGAGCTGGAATTAAATTCCAGGTTCTTTGACGAGCCTAGTCTACTGAACAGCTATAACGAGTTTTTTTCCTACTCTTCTAAAACTAGCCATAGATGAACAAATTTGAAGCTTCTGGACACCCACAGCTACTGAAATGAATGAGGTTCTGTAATTCTGAAGGACAATAATTAGCTTCAATCTTTGTAGTATAATTTTCAAATATTATATGCAGATGGAGTAGGGAAAATTATATACAGAATTTCTAATGGGATTGAGATGAAAATGCAGCAAAGAGATGCTGTAATCTCCAGGCCTGTGTATAATGCTGGGAAACAGATTACAGTGGTTTCAAGTTTGGTCTTTCCCTGCCTTGTTGTGTGCCTTTGGGGAAGTCACTGAACATGTGCGCTTGCTTCCTGTATCGCGGAGATAGCACTGAGTTACCTCTCTCTGGAGGGTGTTGGTGTAAAAGGTAGCGTGTTTGCAGGCTTCTGCATACATTAAGTCTTGGAACTGTTTTCTTCTTCTTTTTTTTTTTTTCCCCTCTTCCACTCATTCACAGCAGGTCTTGCTTCCAGTGACATAAAATTGTGTAATAAACAAAACCACAATAAAAATCTAATGGGGTATTAAATTAGGCTTGTAGATATTTTTAACTTTGTTTACTATACTCCATTAGCCTGAGCTCAAAAAAAAAAGAAAAAAAAAAGTGTTCCTTTACCAGAGGAAAAAAATGGTGGAAGTGCTTTTAAAATCATATTTCATACCTTTCAGTTAGGCTTATTTATTTATTTATTTAGTCTTTAAGGAAATTATGTATTTGAATGTAGTGTGGGACTAAAAAAAGATATTCTTTCTGAAATTGCAAATTGAAATTACTATGTGACTTATTTTTCTTTCTTAAACTGTTTTGTCATATATTGAACCAGTTATTGGTTACTATTCCTAGCTACTTATTGCCTGCCTGGTATTTTTATGACTTTTTTCTTAATCTAATATTATTTTGTGTATTTCCTTTTCTGTATTTGATTCATATACTCCTATGTCTTTGAGGCTCCCTAAGGATGTACGGTTATGGTCTGTGTCCACTTATCTGTCACCTGCTATATGTGGTTAGACAACTTGGGGCCAGGTCAGTTTCAGTACACAAGCAGTAAAAAGTAGTTAAAATAAGTCTGTGTAAGAAGCTTTTGATTACTCAAAGCTTATGATGAAATTGTGTTACTGTGTGATATTACAAATGCCACCTTTTGGTGATATTGAAGATTGCAAGCAATTTCTGCTGTAATGAGTGGAGGTATTGTAAATAATGCAAAAGATTTTAATACTACGTAGTATATAATAGAGCATAAATAATTGTTTTTCTCCTGGTCAGTGGTTTATGCTGAATGACTTGATTTGTTTCATTCTTTGACATAAAACTGTGTTGTGGTCTTCTCCAAAGAGGCTGTGTTGTTTTAAAAGTAATCGCTTTAGTCCTGTAATTTTTAGACTCAGTTTCCCGTGGCTTTTGGAAATCTGATTGCAAGGTCTGTTCACATAGGTGCTGGGCATTGTATTTGTGTTTCATTAGGCTTCAGCCTGCCATCTGCTTCATAAAACAACGCTCAAGGAGGAGCCGTGTGGCTGGAAGTGAGCTCTGCTCAGGCTCCCTTGCAATGTTAGGCACAATCAGGGGGGTACTTCTGCTCCTGCATAGGCCCCTCTGGAAGTTCACCCAAAAACTGCCTTCTGGAATTCCAGTATTTCCTTTGTTTTAGTGATGATAATACCTTCATTCTATTATTTCTACTTGCCTTTTTTAAATTAACAGACATGTAAAAAGATTATTTTTTTAGAGAGGAAATGTTCATTAGCTTTTTTAAGCTTGACAAATAATGTCCTTCTGGAGAAGGACTAAACCACCATCTGATTTTTCACTTTTTTTCTTTAATGGCAAGGATGAGTGATAAGTTTTTAAGCTCAATCGTTATGCTTTGAATTTTTAATTTACATTGTTGCTTTATATTATCTTTAGGCTGATCTTATAACTCCTTTATAAGCAGCTGGGAAGAATAACTTTCCTCAGAAAAAAACTAAGGTACAAGCACTGATTTTTTTTTTTTTTTTAATTCGGAGAAGGAAAAAATGTGATTATAAGGTAACATTATTTGCTTTTTCTGGTGTCCCATTCAGGGACAGTAATCCACTCATAATTCATTGTATTATGGCTAAAGGAAAGGAAAAGCTACATATTATTCTTTCTGTTGTCTAGGACAATGCGTTAAAACTTGTGGACCTTTTACTTACTCTTTTATGGATAAGAATGGACTTTCAGGTTTTTATTAGAAAACAACATTGGACAATATTGAGCTCTCACTCCATTGAGATGCAATATGAAAAACTTTTGTTGAAATTCTTTAAAACATTAAGCTCTGGGAAGACTTGCTGCTAATTTTAGTAGTCCAAACTTATTTTCTACATGACTGAATCCAGAGATTAACTTTCAGTCTATTACTTTAAAATAAGATTGGGTCTGAAGAACATGCAGAGTTTTAGAGACAAGATTTCACCTTTATCAAGCTAAGCACCTCTGTAGTACACATTGTGACTTGAAGTAGAATAATTTTGAATGTGCAGAGTTTCCCAATGGGTTTTTTGTACTTGACTTTTTTTATTATATTCTCAAAGAGACAGAAGAGAGAATAACACATCCTCTCTTTTATCCATTTTGATTCTCTGTTAAAAGGCATTTTTAAACTGCAGGACATATTTGTACTTTCTGCAGCTTTCTTTGTAATTTTGATTGTACTTTGAGTTATTTTGCTTCTAATGCAAACATTGTCTGTTTGACCCCCAAGAGTTCTCTTAGACTGTCATGATTTCTGCAGGCTTATTCTCTGCAGAAAGCTAACTAGACTAACTTGTGCTGGGAAGAAAAGAATGAAAGTCCTGTCTGCCATTGTTAGGCATCCATGTGCATTGCTGGTTATTCAGCCTGTGACTGGAGATGTTAGTTTGCATAGAAGGAAAAGCTTTTTTAATTTTTTTTTTATTTTTTTTAATCCACTTTCTCTTGATTATCTTTCAGGTCAGAAATTCTGTGTTTATGTCAATTGATTAACCAGGAAAGGAAAAAAATGTTTAGATGGACTGTGGACAATTTTTTCCTGTACTCATACACGTATTCCCAAACTAGGACCATGGGAGTATCTTGACTTCTGCTTCGTTAGGATTTCTCCTGTGGTGATGTGTATTTCCAATCCCCTGTTTTTCTGAATGGACCTACTGAACTAGCATTAGTCCTGGGCTGACCTGGCAGATTTAATATCCTGCCTCTTCCCAGTCCTGAACTGCTGTGTTCAGACTGTAAAATGTGATTTAATTTTGGAAACCATGATGAAAAGTAAAATGGGCAGAGTTCTTTTTGCAAGCCTTAATATTTCACTGTTGTAAATACAAGAAAAGCAACTTCTGTGGTGGGAGTGCTTTATTTTGCAATGCAGGAGCTTAAATTCCCCTTAGCCCTCATGGGTAATGTGAGGCAAATCAGTTTTGATAATGAAACATATACCTCACTGTCTGGCTAACTCTTAGATCTTTCAAAAAAATTAGAACTTGATGTTTATAGAAATAAAGATAAATAAGTCATGTACCCTCTTCTCTCAGTCCACAATTGACTGGCATAGAAAAGGCTTTATGTAAGCCAGGAAATTTAGAAATACTTGTTGTCTAAAGTGAGATCTTCCTTTTGCGATTTACAGCGGTGTCCTAAAACTAAAGGTTATCTCATTCTATGGCAGTTTTGGTTTTATTTGGTTTGGGTGAATAATGTGAATCATTACTTGATTCTGAGTATCTCACCCTGGCTTATCGTGGATGATGCAGCTGTGTGATGGTGACTCAGACCTGCAACATAACTTTCACGGAGTCTACCCGTTCCGTTCAGTAGTCTTAGATGTTTGTTGTTGTCGTGCCAACAGAAGTCAAGAAAGGGCAGGCTCCGTTTTGGGGCTGTCTCCTTAGCCGTGTAGTTGCTGCCAGAGTCAAAGCCTACAGGACTGAGCAGAGCGCATCTGCAGCCTGTTGCAGCCCGGGGAGAGGTGTGGTGGTACCCAGCGGCTCTGTGGCAGTGGCTGGTAACCCTTCCCGAGTTCTGCTCTCTTGACGTGGGCTGCACTGACGCGAGAGCGATTTTGTGTGGCAGAACCAGAGGTAACCTGACGCTGGAAATATGACCCAGAACTAGCAGATGTCGTTTCCTTGCTTAAAGGAGGGATGGAAAGCTGGAAAGTGAGACAATGTTCTGCAGACCTTTTGCTCTCATCTCAACAGCATCATGAAACAAAGCTGTGAAATAAATGCTGATGGAAAGAGAAGTTAAAGGTAAGGGGATAAACAGAGAATGGATCAATGTGCAAAAGAAGTTTTTCAGAGGCAGCTCATACCAAAACTAGTGCAATGTCTTGAGCTGAGGATTTCCAGCAGATTGTGCTGTGGTGGGAACCTGTGAGAGCAGAGAGAAGCTCTGAGGGGCTGTTTCTGTTTTTTATTTGTTTGTTTGTTATATTTTTGTTTTAGAAACTTTTCTTAGGAGGTAAACTTTACCACAGTTTGCTGGTCTGTAAAGCTAGGGAGGCACTGTTGGTGGGAAGAAGAATTACGTGATCATTCATGAAGAACTGGGTTACCTGTAGGACCTGGGAAGTTGAACCAGGATGACACTGGCACTGGAGGAGTGTGTATCAGTAAGGTAGTGTAATCTGGAAAATGATGAATAAGACGCAAAGGTATTAAATATTGTCAGCTCATTCATTGTCCAAATATATCTGCATGTCTGATGTACTGACAGTTAGGAGAGTTTCAGTGTGAGATTTCATAAATGCAGTTTTGCAAGGCAAGGACTTCTGCAGGCTTCCCTGGTGCTAAGGATCAGAAGATGGACGGAGCATGTGCTTTCTGGGGCGAATATTCCATGCAGCTGGAACTGCTGGCTTTACTCCCACCCTCTCAAAAATAGCTCCCCAAAGTCCATTACAGATTATTTTGGTTATGCTACCAGGCAGTTTTCTTAGCCCCTCAGGGCACAACCCCTTCCACAGGAGTTTATATACATGTAAAATTAAAAACGAAAACCCAAAACCTCAGAGTGAAAGAGTGAACACCTGTATGTGTGTATTGCTGTAGTCTATGTAAGCAAGCAAGAAAGAAATGTCTCAGCTTCTTATTCGGCATCTTTTTGTGGAAGAGGTCAGTTTAGCTGTACGGCAGTTCAAACTGAGCATAGCCAGCAGTAATCTTTCAAACAAAATGATTTTCCTTTAATTCAAATTCAAAATTTTTGTGATGATTTTTGAATACAAGAGTGGTAAAAAAAATTACCATGCAAATGGGAAATTAAAATAAGAATTAGCTACACGTATATTTTAATACCTGCTACTTTAAATAGCACCTTTCACCTTCTGTGAGTTATATAAACATTAAGTCATCTTCATTGTGCCCCAGAGAGATAAGTGTTATTAGCTTGATAAACAATAATATTAAGTAAATTATTTCTCATTTTTCCTCCTTGCTGTTTTCATTATTTTGCATGTCTGAAAATTATTCCTGTTATACAGCTTTTATTTCCACATAAAAAATGATTATAAAACCCTGAAACAAATTTATTATTAATTATGCATGCTTTATTTTAGTTAATAGTGTTTCTGTTTGACTAGAATGCCTTCATTCCTTCTGATACATTAGGTAAAGCATATTGATTTCTTAAGGTCTTAATCTTATGGGAATAACAACTGAAAGGTAGTAAATTGCAGTTTGGAAAACAAAACAAAACAAACCCCACCAAACCCAACACTGCAAAAACAAACCAACCACATTTTGAAAGCTCTCTATTAAATAAAGAAAAATCGAAGTATTATATTCTTCCCTTTTATGAAGCTTCAACCCCTGTAAGTTCACAAATTATATTTTTCTTCTGTTAAGTTTAGATTTTCATGATGACTTGGTGAGTCTCCCATCCATCCACTTCATTTTCACTTGCCCTGGAGTTTGCTTTGTCAGTCTCTTAGTAATTCTACATTATTGGGGAAAGAGGTGGCCTCTAGAAAACAGCAGTTTCTGATTCATGAGCAGTGTGGTGGCTTCAGCAATTAACATCACGGAAACCCTAATGGATAAGCTCTGGCAGAAAAAAGATACTTTTCACATCTTTATACCCAGAACATTAGGATACAAATGGTGTTTCGCTAGTAGACTGGGGTTGTGGATGCCTAGATATATAATATCAGGCAGGATTTATGGCAATGTTACTCTTTGCAATAAATTTACAGTTGTCTTTCAAACTTGAGATAACTGACAAGGTAGACCTGTAAGAGACTGTTCCATAGACTTGGTTAAATGAAATCATCTTAGTCCAGGAGTCTGCTATAAATTCAGGCTAAGTTTATAGGCTTCTTCCTTTTAAAATGTCTGTTTCTGAAATGCCTGGCTGCTATTAAAATTGCCTGAGCTTCTCAAGGGAGCTGCATATAAACATCATCCACCCAACAACTTCCTGGCTTTTCACTTTTCTCCCCTCGACATTTTTTCATAAGTGATTTTTATGGGTTGATTTCCTGGGTTGAATTAGTATCTAGGTAGACTTTTTCCACCACCGCCCCACCTGCCCCCCCCCGCATATTTAGACCTTCAATCTGAGCTAAGCCATCTTGCCATTATGGCTAAAATGAGTCCTTGTCTTTGAAGGACTTCCCTGAGTCATGTAGGCCTATAACCTGTATGACCATGATGATACACTCTCAGGCAGTTTGCAGAAAATCCAAAGTACTCAACTTTTCCAATATTGACTGCAGGATTCCTAGCAGGCGCTGCCTCCTGATGGCCGACGGTCTTCTGACCGTGCCCCTGCTAACCAGTGATGTGACCACTCATGTGGGTGTGAGGCCTTGGGCAGTAACTTCTTGGAGTTTGTCAAGGACATCAAATACAATTTTTCTCTGCATCATTCTGACCTGAATGATACTGCGTATTTTGTCTCTGCTGTATTAGGAGACTGCTGAGTTTTATCTTCTCAGTAGGAACCTGAAAAACAATATTCTTCAGTTTATTGATGTGCTGCTACTATGAAAAGTAGTTAAATTGGTTAAACAGTTTTAAGCACCAGATAAGAAAATCCTGGACCTTGAGGAGCAAATGTGTAGCAGAGAATATGTGAGCCACTATTAGGATACTGAGAGATAGAACAATTCAGGATTAGAGAGACAATGTTTAAGATGGAAAATAATAGAACTAGGAGTAAGCATAAAGCATTTTAATTTTAGCAGGAAAGATAGACATCTGCAATCATCTCTATTAATGGACTGCTGAAGCCAACATTTTAACTTCCTTCGGAGGTATGGACAGAACAGTTCCTTTCCTCGTGAAATGCTTGTTACAGATTGCTTATGAAGTTTAGAGGATTTTAACAATGGATTTCCCATTAAAATGTGCGAACTATCTTCTTCCCTTGCCATGACAGTGATGTTAGGCAATGCCTACCTTAGCACAAAGGGCAGCCCAGCAGGAACAGATCTGTAGGGCAAGACACCAGGTGCTGAGGACCCCAGGTCTGTGCTGTAGGACAATACGTCGAGGGGGTTTCCTTTGGACTAGCTCTAGGCTGCACTGAACACACCTAATTGGGAATGGAGAGCATTTGGCATGCTCCTGGAAGATGCCCTATCTGTTTTTGTCTAGTTGACTCGAGTTCACTTTCTCCGAGTGCTCTGTGATACATAAACCAAACCATGGGAAGGGCAGTCCTGGCGACAACTTGTTTTAATTGTGTGCTATTGAGAACAGTCTTGAGAAATGCTTAGTATGCTTCATTTCTTCCCTTTTCTCCCCAAAAGTCATACAGGCATTTATTGTTATATTTTTACTCCCCCCCAGTGTCATGTCTGAGTGTAACTTTGTCTCTTCAATGTCATCACTGCAAGATTAGCTTACATTGAAAACTTATATATGTGGATTTCCATGCAGAATTCATGTTTGTAAGCTCTTTAGTACAGGGATATTTATGCTATCTTTTTACTCATGTAATTTGTGTGTTTCTTGAATAACAAGTGCTAAATGTCATGAAATGAAGAGTAAAGGTATATCTATATATATTTAATGCACATTGATTCATATACTTAGTAAAATACAGAACTGCTACTATAGTCTGCATGGATCATCTTTAAAGGTCCTGATTTTGCATCCATGGGCAATAAAAGGAAAACAATACCACTGAAACTTTAAAGCTATGCTTAAGCACTTTAAAGAAATCAATGAGAAGTAGATTCTAGATGCTGCAGTAGATTCTGCTCAGCAAAGTGCCCTTTTTAGGTGCCAGAAATACTTTGCTCAAACAAAAGTTCCTGGCCATAAGCACACTTGTTCAAAATTTTACGAGGAATTTTGGAAGATGCCCAATGGGATTTACAAATGTTGCTAAGAGATTACTTGCAAAACTTTCACTTTGAAATGGAAGCTAATGTTCAGACCTCTGAAATATTAAGTGTCTTGAATACCTTTGTGGTGTTTTATGGAACCTGTCTTCATGCCTTTGTTTGCAAAAGCACTTTTTAGGCACTCCATCCCGTGTGTTTCCGGAACTCTTAAAATTGAAATAAGAATTATCATACCCTTTATCTTGCTGGTGTACTTTTTAACGTGACTACTGAATGCAACCCTACGCAATAATAAATGTGTATATATGACTATTCTTGACTGAAAACCTGTAAATGTAACTGGTCTTCTGCTCAAACAAAGTGCTATCTTTTTCCACTATCTTTACTGAAACTAGCAGGTGATGGAATTAATTGCTGGGGGAAGGGTGCTCATGCAGGCACAGAAATGTGTGCAAGGATTGACTAAAATAGCACGCAGGCTGCACTGTGGTCAGGTCATGGTTTCAGCCGTATGTCCTGTGGTTACCATCCTGTTTTCCCACCTATTTCTTTCTGGATCCTGGGGAAAGAAAGGATTAAAATACTATTGCTTCTCATTTTAGCTAGGAAGTTTTGGCCAGCAGAGAGGAGGTGGCTGAGGCTCACCTCTAGGGCAGCTGAGCAGCAGGGACCACTCTTGGTCAGCGCACCCCGATCCTCTGGGGACCCTCGAGGTGCTGGGACCTCTGAGGTCTGTCAAGAGCCACTGCTGCCCCGAGGTCCACGGTCACCTCCACGGGGACAGAGGCTACGTCAGACTTGCAAGCAGGAGCTGGGGGGTCGTGCCTTCCCCCAGCATACAGGTGGGGACATGGTGGAGGGAGAACATGCTGAGCTCAGCCCTGCCGAGCTGAGGTGCAGCCTTAGCATCTTTACGGGAAAGCACTAAGGGATGGATTTTTAAACCTTCCAGTTTTGATGGAAAAGAAAAAGATTTGGAGGCTACTAAATGCAGTTTCCAAGCGGGAATGAACTTTTGAACCTTTCACTAATTGTCTTAAGTAATGTATTTCTCTCAACACTTATCTGCCAGATAGTCTAGAGGGATGGCTTTTTTTAAGTCAATTAGTTAAACCCTTATGTATATGGTTAATTTTCTCTTTTTGTGTAGTGTTTTGGAGGAGAAATACCTAGTGATAAGTTGAAGAATTGATTTAAACACTTAAACTACCAAGAATAGCAGAAAATATATTGCTGCCTTCTTTATGTTGGTTTCTTGATATATTCTAGGAAGGTCATTAACTTTAGCTGTAAATTTATGTTCTCCAGAACTGTGTTTCTGCTGATACAGTTTCTCTGGGCTGAATTGTAGTGCTCCAGCTAGGTTTTCCTTTTAACCGCAGCACATGTATACGGTTATGTGGAGGTGATTAGATAAAAAAAATTTGCATTTCAACTGGAGCACTTTATTTCATTCACCAGAGTACTTCCATATGGACTTTTTTTTCTGAAAAGATATTTTTGATTTGTATATGTATATAGAACAAAGGGAGTTAACTCCAGAGGCTGCAGAAAGCCCCCGTAACAACCCCCCACAGAATTTCAGATTAAGAAAATAAAAATAAAAACCCCCTTCCAATAAAAAACTTCTTGTAAAATCCTATTTTATTCATGACTTGCTATTCTACTCCACGGTATTCTTTAATCCCTCAGTTGGTGAACTATGCGATAAAATTGGACCAAAAAAGTCCCCAGGTAAGGGCAACCATGTGTTACCTATTTTATAGGTAAATATGCAATTCATTAGTTGTAACACAGAAGAAATACTGAAAATAACTCTCTCAGTGTTCACATTACATCACCACATTACCTGTTGATGCCATGAAAAACACGTGACAGCTTTTGAATCACCTTTTTCACACTCCTTAACAGGTGAAAGTACCGAAAGGGAGCAGGGCCATTTTATTAGATGTTGCAGAGTGTGCACTAAGAGACACCAGAGAAGCGTGTGCTACCTGCGAGACCCATCCTTCTTCTCGAGGAGGTTTCCTGCCCTGTGGGAGCCCACAGACAGCAGTTACTGCCTATCCCTGGATGCAGAGGCACTTGCTGCTGTGCCAGGCGGCATCTCTGCACCCCCCTGGGGAGGGCACGGAGAAGGGAGCACTGGGACAAGAGCCAGCGGTGAGATGGATGGAGAGAGCTGAAGGGCATGACGTGGTACTGGGGGATGAAAGGTGAAGACGCGGAAGACCAGAGACATGGAGTGTCATGGTTTCAGCCCACCTAACCATAGGTATCAGAAGGAGTTCTCTAAGAATATAGTTATGTCTTCTCAGATGGTGGAGTGATACAGCAAGTTTAATTATAAATTCATTTGGAGAGGGAAATGTGTGTTGGGTAATAAGAAAGAGTAATTGAATATATTATAGGAAAAAACATTGGTACTACTACTATCTGTGTGTTGATTTGCATTAAGTGAACCTTGACATTCTTGTTTCATGGAAAGAGAGGCTTTATGGTTTAAGAAAGTTTCCTCATTTGAGGGTCCTCTGGTCATGATTTAGCAAAGTATTTAAAGAACTTAATCATAGAAACATTTTGGTTGGAAAAGACCTTTTAGATCAGAGCCCAACCATAAACCTAACACTGCAGGTCTTTAGAAAAAGAATGTTTTTGCATATAGTAGCAATTTTTTGTTTTTCCAGTAGAGATGGGGAGAGAAGAATTAGGAGGGAAGAAGAAAGGGGGCGGGGGGGAAGCATGTTCTGGTTTCTGTTTTGATAAGAAGGAAAATCAGCAAACTTTGAGCAGCTGTGCTGCTGAACTGGACAGAGGCTCTGAAAGGGCAAATAGTTTTGGAGGCTTGAATCCCAAAAGCACTTTGTATATTAAAAAAAAAAAGGTACCGGGCTTAATAGAAATTAACGTAATTTAACTTCTTAATAAATTTAATTCTTTGTGTGTATTTGTCTAGCTGTTCTCATTTAAGGGACTAGTCATAAATTGTATTGTATTTTATTTTTTTAACCTCTGAGTTATTGCTTCTAAATCAATCCAGGTTGGTGGTAGCCTGAAATAACTGCATTCTCATATCCACTCACACTCCTGCCTTTATGCAGCAGCATGTGATTTATTTTGTGTGCCCTGTATAAGTGACTCATCCCTTTTACAGCTCCTGCCCTCGTAGCAGCAGCGCGGGGCTTGGGGAGGGTGCCCCTTGCCATTGGGCATGGGCAATGTCTGCATTTCTGGCGTAGCCAAACCATGGGGCACGGGCTGCCTCGTCCACAGCTCCCCAAAACGGGCCCTGGAGAGGAGAAAGCTTCCGAGCCTCTTCTTTCTGCTTATTTCTAGTCCATTTGAAATTTATTGTCTCACCTGGGTTTAACATTTCTAAATTCCAAGTTTCTCTACAGGAGTAAATAATCTGTCCTGACTGCCCCATCATTCTTCTTCGTCCTTCTTTCTTCCCTGCTTTGATAATAATAAGGTAAAACAACTTTGATTAGATACTGTTAGAGCATTGAACAGATTATGTTTAACTAAAGAGGTAGTTAGAATGAATGGATGAATCACTGAACATGAAAATTTAAAGCTGACCATCTACTTCTTTCTCCCTGTTATTCTCTATTACTTATTTTATTATACCTTGTCCAACCTGAAATCCTGTGAGTAACCATGCTTCTAACTATACCATATGCAAGAGATTTATTTTCCTTTCATCAAACTGTCTTAATATTTATTTAGAACATGTAATATGCTGTGCAGCAAGCCTTAAAACCGATGGAAACGCCAAAGGCAGGGAGAGGATGTTTGAGTGGATGGTGCTGCAGGTTGCTTTGTTCCCCAGACACTTCACATAACTTAAGGAATGTAATAACCTCCAATTCAATCCAAGTAATGTGGCTATACTTGTCTCCCCATAACCTGTCGTGTGTGTCCCTGTCCCCCCCCAATGGTTTGAGATTGTCTGTCTCTAGAGAGGTTTTGAAAAATATGTATTTTAAAGGACATCAGTTATATAAGCTGGGCATAAACTGAAGATCTGTGGGTTTGATCTGCAATAAAACCCCCTTAAGCTTGCGGTGTCACATCAACAGGTAGGGCAGGGGGGTTATTTGTCATCTTTTCTGTCTTAGTACTCGAGTCTTAAGATGCAGCTGCAGACTAAGTGTAGATTTAGTCCTTTTTGAAAATTCACTAAAGTCAGTAGAAATTAAATATGGCAGGAATTGCTCCTCCGGCTCTCCATTAAACACAAGTGGCACCCACATAACATTAGTCTAATGAGCAGGTACCTGCTCCTCTGGTGCCACCACTTCATCCAGTCCTGGAGCCTTACCATCAGGGACAGGCTGCAGCAAGGCTAGTCTCCTTCTGCAGGAGACTCGTAAGCAAAAATAAAAATGTTCCCAGCTGATGTTCCAGGACCTGTTTTATGGAGTTGTTAATGTAAGGATGGGCAGAACAATAGGATACCCATCATAAATATCAAAGTTATTAATTGCAGAGCAAAGGGACTGCTGTCTGGAAATGCAGTAAGTGCTTGTGTCACTTTAGCCTATTTTACCTCTCTGGTGGATAATAACTGGATATAATATATGGATGCAGTTGAGTACTTTTGCTGCTGGGTTTTTTAATTTTATTTTTATTATTTTTTATTAGACTTTCTTTGCCACCTGTGTGGCACACCACTACTTTGCCAGTTTGGCAAGAATCAACTATTTTATTGTAGTTAAAGTACTTAAGATGTAACTACCTGCCTATAGCAGTTCTCAGAATATGGCTAGTGAATATAAATAATGGCGATCATGAAATTCAGGGAGTTTTGAATACCTTGGTTTTGTTTGTTTTTCATATTGAGTTTGCTGCTGGCTATAATATAAATGGAAACTACTGTCCAATTCTTTGCATATGTTACTGTGGGTGAGTGATCTTAAAACAACAGAATAACTTCTTGAGCAGTTTCAGTTCATAATTGCAGAAATTTCAGTGCCTACTCCTTGCTAGTCTTTGGAAGGTGTATCTTTATGCACAAAGTTACAAACTATATTAATACTAAGTGGAATAGATATGTACCTATTTTTTCCCCTGGCAGATTTTCTGAAGTAATTTGGAATGACTGTTAATGTTTTGATTTTCTATGGTATTTATTACTATGGGGTCTCAAATCCCCCAACAAATACTAATAAATAGTTGTTTCCCCACAATCTCCTTGAGAGGTAGGCAGCTGTTCGTACAGCCTCTGTTACCGGCAGCCTAGGTGAAGCACAGAGAGGTCGGTCGTTTTCTTAGAGAGTATGCTATGAAATCAAAATGAAATTTTGGACAGATCTGGGGGTCTTATCTGTAAGTACAGTTCAGACTAATCTTTTTCTGTGTGTCGTCCTTTGTGGACTGAAGTACTTAGAACTGAGATACATGGTTGTGTATACAGCATCATGTTCCATCATGTATTTATTTCTCCATGTTGCTGAAATACTGTGTGTTCATGCTGCATCTCAGAATTTAGCAGGGGTATCCTTTGGGTGCCATGGTTGTTTCTCTTCTTGCCCATAACTTAGTTTTGCTCAGTAAACTAATCTCTCTAATCTTCTACCTGTATTTTACACACTAACCAAATCTATCAAAACTTTTTTCTGAGGATTGCTGACTAAAGTTTCATAAGAAAAGAATGGAAGACTGACTGCTGTGTTAAAACAATATACAGTTAGTGGTCTGCTTTCCTTACAGTCAAAGCCTCTGGGTTGCCTCCAACATTAATTCACCCAAGTTTTCCAGACTGATGTTTTCAAGCGAAGGATATATTGTGATTGTATTAAGCTTTCCAGACTTAAAGTGTTACCCTGCAGTTGCACATAATGTTGTGATAGATCCTGGTCACTGAAGGTACCGCTTTTAAAATAAATAAATAAATCAGTCAATCTGTATGGAAATGTCTTCAGGTGAAATCTGGCAAATATGCGGATGGGGCTGCCGGACAGAAACTGTTGCTGAAGGGAGAGCATTGCTCTATCAGCCTGAGATGTGAGGAGCATGGGACTTGCTTACAAGCTAATTATTGTTCGTTATCATGTTGAATTACCAAAATGTCAGATTTATTAGAAAGGCGCTGTGACATTGCCTTGGGCATTTTTCCTTAGTAGTTCCTCAGTAACAGTGGAGGAAACATTCATTTTGATTATATTGAGATGGACAACGTTTTCACAGGTTTTGTACTTGCAGTTGAAAGTGTAGTGTAAATCACCGCACCATAGCGTAGGCAGAATGAGGCAGTGTGGAGAATGGATTAAATCACCATTAATTTTATGAAACAAGATGATGAAGTCTATTAGAATAAGATTTATTGCAGCTAGTAAGGATCTGAAGTTGGTTTTCCTTCCCCAGTTTTGTCAGATCTCTGATGCTTCTTCTTACTTCTTGATCTCTAAGTCTTGTGTGGCATTTGTAACCTTGATCAGATTTATCTTGAGCTCAAGTTTGTCTTTTAATTTAGCCCTCTGTACCTTTTGAGCAGCGTGCTGTATTTATTACTTGCACTGTGTGTTCCTAACAGAAGAGCATATTAACATGGGTTGAAGTCTCCAGCAGCTTGTCTTATGTGCTTCACAGGCATTTAGTCCTGTATTCACTTTCTGCGTGATAATTAAAATCACTTTAATTCGTGTCACTAGAATTAATTGCAGGCATTGCAGGTGGCTGGGAATTCACCTGGCTCAGGACAGCAGTGCTTGGTAGCTTTCAGGTCATCCTACTTGTGGCCTAAAAAGTGGGTAAAGGGAAGCAAAAAATCTCCATGCAGCTATTTGAAACACGGGCAAGATTTCTGGATCTGAAAAACTGTAAGCAGATTATATATTCCTTATGTAGTAGGTATTTTGAAATATAAACTGTCCAGGGAAATATTTAGCAATAACATGTTTTTGGCTCACCTCTTAAATAGCTGTTCAAAATACATATGTGAAGTAACAGGAGTTTAATAGTTGATTGATAAATTGATTTTCCAGTTGCTGAATTTGTAAGGAAAAATGTTGACTTTGGGATTACAGTATATAACTCAGGATCTACAGAAGCACAGATTTAGCTTAGCAGCAGCTGTCAAATAGGGAAAGGGAACTTCTTTTGATGCAGTAAGGAGGTAGTAGGCTTCAGCATAGACTGTACTTTTTTGTTTAGTAATTGTACATGGCAGAACAGAGAAATCTGTTAACCCTAATGTTTTGAATACTGATGATGACTTAATGCATCTCTTAATAAAAAATAAACATTTTTGAAAGGGGCACATGAAATAAGATGAGCCTTTTTACTCCTTTTATTTTCATGTCTGTCCTAGAATTTTAGGGGCTGTTTTCTTAATTCTTTTATTTAGCTTTAAAGGTCTGTGTCTTTGCTTTTCTTAACATTGGTCACTTCATGCTTTGTCCATTCTAGGAGGTGTTTTGGGTTGCTGTTCCCACCTGTCAATAGGAATAAGATGACTCATAGAAAGATTAGCATTGCTTTTAAAACTCATTGGTTCCAGTTTGGGGAAGAAGCATGTACCAAGCAGAATGCTTTGGATATTTGCAAGCATGTACTCCTGAGAAGACATTTTTAGCATCTGGGCTTTTGCAAAGTTGAAACCCACTGTTCCATTATAAAACCTGCTTTTCACTCCCCTGTGTTATACATGCTTTTTAAATTTTTCTCAACCACTAATTACCCGTGATTGCATTCGTAGATTCTTATGTATATTGATCTTTGTATCAAAGGACCTTTCAAAGTAAGTATTTAGCAATGTGTTAATGAAAAAAACCCAACCAAACAAAAAACCCAATAAGCCCCCAAACAACCCAAAACAAAACCCAGTTCTATAATTTATGATATGTCATTGGGCATCTTTCAGTTTCATCACTGGTAACATCTGTGTTTCTGAACAACTGGATTACTTCCCTTCTTTATCTAAGCTGGACAATGTATTCCTATATTTTCTGGGAGGTCTGTTTTCCCTCACACCTTATGTCACCCCATTTGCAGCTGTCAGCATCTCACTGGGCACAGCCAAACAGCAGAACCCTCCATTTACAGCTCTCCTGTAGAGGAGCGCTCTTAAATATTGCTGTAACTGCTGACTTTGTAATTCCCTTTGTGTCCACCCGTCAGACTTGATCATGATACTTATAGAAAACACGTTGGAGTTGTGTTCAGACTGATTGTCATCTTTAGTACTAACGATTAGTATGCTTCCACCTTGCCCTAGTTTTTGCTGCATCTCTCCTATGTGCTATACATGTACCCATAACATTTTTTTAGGACACGGAGTGTCTTTTTGATTGAAATCATGTAGAGCACTGGGGTTTTGTTCTTACACTAGTGCTTTCAGCCCTGTCATATCAAGGTGCAGGTGGAAAGTTTTGCACTTTTTGATCAAAACTGGAGACTACCACCCCTCCTTTCCAAGGGTGAGGGAATAGCATTATTTGAGAATGTCAGGAATGGAAGATTCCTCTTATACTTCTCTTGTCCAGCCTCTCTATACACTTACCACAAGGCAGTGTAAGTGCAGGCTTATATGGCCCCCAGTTAGTACTGTTGAACCAGTGCCCTGTGTGAAATCCAGCCTTGAAGTTGGGAAGTGTCATAACACCCGCTCAGGGGGCTGGTGTCTGAAGCAGAACATTATCAGAAAAAAACAAATGGTTTTGTTACTCAGTGTCTGTGACTATTTCAGTCTTCATGTCTAATTTCTTCTCATTAATTTGCTATTTCTGTCTTCCTTAACTTGTTTTCACATAAATGCAGAAATAATATTTATTGTACCAAGGTGGAGTTATCACATTGTTTTTTTGAAATGCCAGGCCTTAACTGTTGCCGATTTTTATATTTTTTTTTAGTTTCTTTGTCTTTCTTATTTAGTATTCATTGATGGCAAATAAGGAAATGCCAGTGCTTTTCTTTACGTTTTTTGCCATTTTTGATGTGTTACATAAATCAGTTAATTTGACTAGCTCATGATGAGTTTTCATTTCTGAGATTCTGAATCAAAGGACTTTAGTGACAGTGTTGGAATTTAAGATGGTAAAAAGGGTTGGCATGAAATTCAGGAGTAAATTTGATGAATGGAAACAATGAAGAATAAGAAGAAATGCATTTTTTGTTTACAGATTTTTAGACTTCCAGAATATTTTGATGTTACTACTTTCTAAATTCACATGTCATGTTCAAGATTATTACTTAGTAAGGTAATAAAGGAATCTTTCAAGTAAACTTAAAATAAGGGAATTGTTACAAAGTCTCAATCCTCCTGAGAACTACTTCTAATGCATTATAAAAATGGAAGGAGAGCTGACAAGATGGGGTTGGGAGAGAAGAAATTTAATTATATTTCAAACTGTAACTGTCAAAATTCCTTTATCCATAAAAAGTGTGTTTTGAGGACTTGATTTTAATATGTCTGTTGAATTCTTGACTTAAGGTTTGAATTTCTAGCTAGTTTTGCCCAAAGGATCTGCATATTTGTTAGGGAAAAATAGATTTTTAATAATATTTCTTTCTCCTAACTAGATATGAAGGTATTGGTTTCTTTTCGTGCAAGTACTCTGTTGTAGCAAAAAGAATGCTGGATGTGTGATGATACATGCTTTGCTGGAATAAACACTTCTTTCTTCTCATTTTCTTGCTAATCTTCCAAAGTTTAGAGGGATAAAAAAAATAGGTTTCCATCAAAGTTCTTTCAGCGTCAGAAGCTTTAGGTTACAATTTTTTTTGTTGATTTTTTTAGGATTTCCTTTTCTTTGCAGAGTGACATCATGCTCCTTCATACAGAAAAGAGTGAGAAAAGAGACTGTAATTGTTTTGACAAACACATTGCATATTTCACCTTTTTAAATCCAAGGTAGGAACAATTGTACTTATTGTGGGCCTTTTATTTAACTTCAGTGGCTCTAACCACCTGAAATGACACTGCTGGAGGTGTTTCAAAAAGACATCCTGAGGATATTCTATTTACCGTACTAGGGCTTTTTTATTTCCTTCCCAAGAAAACCTGAACTTCATTTACCTAATGATTCAGAGTGGAAGATTAGAGCCCCTTTTCTCCCTTCTGCAAACTCAGTGGCCAGGGATATTTAGTTTCAGAGAATCCTTCCAAAAGGATTAGGAGATAGTTTTCCGTCAGGTCCCCTACTCTGTGAGCTGGCACATTTGGCATAAAGTTAATTTTATACCATTTGACAACATCATGTACAATTCTGTAGCTTCAGAGCCAAAAAGCCTTACTATGCAAAGGGCATATTTTCAAAGTGCTCTGTCTATAAAAGAAAAGAAACGCCTACAACTCCCCACCGTGGAAAACCTTTAGCAGCAGTTGAGAAACAAAAGGATAACTGTCTTTTCCTAAGCTATGGAAGCAAATACTTACACACTTTTAGAAATAGCAAGAGACTAGGGGAAAAAAAAGAAAAACAACAGAAGGAGACAAATCTTGTGGTGGTTTTCAAGAAATATCCAGCAGAGAAAAGCAAGCAGTATCCCCCTTTTCATTCCTTTGTATGTGTGTGTGTGTGTTAAATGATCTTGATGGCAGAGGATGTATTTAGATTCTCCTGCTGCTTGTCCATGCATTGTGACAAAAACATTCTAGTGAAAACATGTTGAAGTGCTCTTGAAAGTGGGCAGCGAGCCTTTTGCAAGGTGGGAAGCGTGCAGTGCCGGAGGAGTTTGTGCAGCTGCTTAGCGTGTTGGGGACTGTTGTGCAATCCGGTAGAGCTGCGCAGGCGAGGATGTGTGACTATCTTCCTATGTGAAATGCGCTTCATCTTTAAAGTCATGGAGAACCCTTAACTCCTGATGAACTCAATTAAAATGAAGGATATATTCTACAATGTAAAATAAAGGCCTGTACCTTAAAACAAACAACACTTGAGAATAATAGAAAGTTGGATATTGGGTGGTTAGAATTGCATATACAAATTTTGAGCACGTATGTGAGCTTAACACAGTTAAGGACAGTTTATGATGGCCATCTTAGTTTTAAGAGGCACTTATGATAAATACCTACAGGAGTGACATTTAGAGACATCTATCTATTGCCAAAATCAGATTGTTTACTACAAAGTAGGAAACAAATTTCATGATCAGAACAGCAAAAAGCACACAGAGGAAATCTTTCATTGCTATCATTAGTTTTCAATAGTATAAAGGCTGTTTTATGCTTTATATAGGTCTCCTGCTGAAGATGACTTTATTTCATCAGCCAGCTTCTGCTTTTTGCCATTCCCTAGAGACCTTCCATTAAAGGAAATCTGTTGATCATCACCAGATATGTTCATGTGCTTTCCATCTTCAGGATAGCTGCTCTGTTCTTCTTCGTGTTGGTGTATAATAAGTATTCCTCTCTGTCCCCCCTCTTTTTTTTTTCTTCCCCCCTCAGAAGCTAATTTTTACTTTATTGTAATAACTGAAAGTTCTGGAGAACATTTGGTTCCTGGTGTTTTGCTGCGTGTTTGACCAAAAGATAGTTTCTTTACCTCTTCCAGTAAATACAAATGTGGTTTTCTGTTGTTAGAGAAACAATTGGGGTTTTTTCTGTTGTCAGACAAATAAACTACTGAACTGTAACTGAAAATATGTCATCTTATCCTCATCCGTTGTATTGACTCACCAGTCAACTCAGTATTTCATTGTCTTTTCTGGATAAATATTTTGTTGAAGTTACTTTGTGATGTCTCTGTTTGTCCTTCCTGGAGATTTTGAGAACGCTTTCAACATTATTTTGTATTTTTTAGTTTAGCTTATATAGTATAACGCACGTCTTTGTGCAGTTAAATATGTAACTGTTCTGGTTTAACCCCAGCCAGCAACCAAACACCATGCAGTCACTCCCTGTCCCCCCCCCGCCCCCCCCAGCAGTGGGATGGGGGAGAGAATCAGAAGGAAGAAAGTAAAACTCGTGGGTTGAGATAAGAACAGTTTAATAGACAGAAAGGAAGAAACTAATAATGATAATAACATGACAGTAATAAAAGAATTGGAATATACAAGTGATGCACAGTGCAATTGCTCACCGCTCACCAACTGATGCCCAGTTAGTTCCTGAGCAGGGATTGCCTCAGCCCTACTCCCCCAGTTTATATACTGGGCATGGCATCACATGGTATGGAATACCCCTTTGGCCAGTTGGGGCCAGCTGTCCTGGCTGTGTCCCCTCCCAACTTCTTTTGCTCCTCCAGCCTTCTTGCTGGCTGGGCATGAGAAGCTGAAAAATCCTTGACTTGGCCTGAACATTACCTAACAACAACTGAAAACATCCGTGTGTTATCAGCATTCTTCTCTTATCTGAACTCAAAATATAATACTGCCAGCTACTATGAAGAAAATTAACTCTATCCCAGCCAAAACCAGGAGAATAACACATGTGAGAGGCAAAATAATTGAAAACCGTACTTTAATTTGTATTGTTTCCTTCCTGAACAAGTAGGTGTACTGTGCTGTTATTGTTGCTTCATAGGAGTAATTAGCTTTATTGTTCTTGCATTCTTCCCTGTTTCTCAAAGGATTCCATACTTCAGCAAAATAACGGTCATATATGAGCATGTATTTAACTGAATTGTGTTCTAGTTTGAAGTTAAGATGCAAAGAAATGCGCAGTGTTAATGGTTTTTGCAATACATCAATAGCACTCTGTATGTATCAATAAATCGGTCTAAGATTTTTATAAAAGCAGTTGTATGCACAGACAGAAACCTCCTGCAAACTGAGTGGTCTTGCATGTCTAAAACCAATGGGTTTTGTTTCAGTGCTGTGAAGTCACGCTTTTCCTTGTGGGAAGAGCTGTCCTATGAGTCTACAAATCACAGTTTGAGGACACACCCATTGTTTCTACTACTTCGGATTATTTCCAGAATAATCCATAAATGTCAGCTGGAAGAGGTGATCTGGTTTCCTTTTCGTCTTTCATGTGATGATGTTTAGGAATTGTTTTTTCCACACAATCTGTGGATTTGACTAGTTTTCCATCTTTCAGAAAACCTTGTTAGTAAACTCGTTTCAGTAAACTGAAACAAATAGTTTACCTGCCTGTTACGTAAGAAGAAAGCTGTGCAATTTTTTAAGCAATTATCATCTGCTTTTATGGAAGGGTAACAGATGCATTATGCATGATGTTCCTCCTCATTTGGATGCAGCACGTGCCTCTCAGTCTTTCATTCACGCACTGATCTCCCAAGTGCCTATCCTCTCAGGCCTCGTTTTTATTGCATTTAACATACGTTTGTTTGGCATCAAAACTCCATTTTAATAAAAGTGACAAGGGAGATTTTTCTTTTTGAGCATTCCTTTTTTTGTGAGTGCCTGAACTGATTGAGTGAGGCAGGGGATGAGCGGGGGTTTGGTTTGGTTTCATTTTGCTCAGAAGTGTGGTGAAGTCTTCCCTACTTCTTCCCTCTGTGGTCACTCTCCCTTTGGTTGCCTTACTACTCTGGACAGTTGTTATGAACATTAATAAACCCCGCGCTGAACTTTATTAATTACAGCATGGAGGAGATCAAAGTTAAAGATGGAGTAAGCTGCAGTATTATTAATGTAAGTACTGAAGGGTAGAACAGGCTGTTCTCAACCTAAAAAGCACCGGTCGGACCTCGACTGCAGTTTCCCACCTCTGACTTTTTTCAGTGAAATCTGGGCAGGTGAAGCAACAGAAGGTAACAGCTCCAGCTGAGCAGCTGAAATACATCCTTATATTTATTTGCTACGCTGCGTTCACTGCAAATGTGTGTGTGTGGAATTTTTAGTTTTAAGATCATTTTCTGGAATCAAATGTTGAGGTAGGGACTCTAAGGGCTTAACACACATCGGTTGCAGCTAGGGCAGTGGGGTCCCAGCCTAAAAGCTGCTATTAAATGCTGCTAGTAGATACCTGAATTATTATTCTATTGCATTCTGTATATTTTACATAAATTATAAAAAGTGGTTGTGTTATAATGTTTTTTTCTTTTTTATGGTTTTGGGTTTTTAACAGAGTCCATGTTTTTGTGTAAAGAATTTCCTTTAATTTGTACTTTTTCCACTTGTACTTAAAACTTGGAAATTGTAATAAGGCACTGCAGGATCTGAGCTAGGGTGTAATAATTTACGCGTACATTAAGCATAGTCGTTAGTATAGTGCCTAGCAACACAGCAGGCATGACTTACTACACAATATTGTGTTTGCTTATTGCCTAAGTGGAAGGCAAAGCAGTTCTAACTGATTACATGTTACAGACCTCAGCTGCAATAGTCAATTTTCCCACCGTTCCTCTCACGTTTTGCAGGAAAATACCGTGATAGTGTTATGAATCAATTACTAAGTAGTCATTAGGAGGAAATGCATATTGAATATATTAATCACTTCCATAATAAATTATACAACCGCACAATAAAAGAGCGTGTATGCTATTTGCAAATAGCTTATCGTAAGTCTAACTTTTTTCCTATATTACTCAAATCCATAAATAGGAGAGCAAGGTGTCGAGGAAACACCTCGTAGCAGCTCAGGCGTAACAAAACCACTGGGCTGAAAAATGCCGGCGGCCTGGGAAGCAGAAGCTGCAGACTGAAGCACGGAGATGTCACGGTGCCCAAGAAATTCAGATCCACGCGTGGCCACCTCTGTAGGTCACCTAAGAGGGTCTGGGGCTAACTGGGGTGGGCTGGGCCCCGGGGGGGGTCGGTGGCTGTGCGGGGCTGGGTGCTGTGGGGGGTCGTCAGTGGGTGCTTCGCTGAGGGGATGGGCATCAACTGGTCTTCACTGGGGGTGCGGAGCGGCGGCGAGGTTAGAATTTGTCCTGCGCTGTGTCTGTTTAAAGGACTGTTGGTTCAAAGTCTGCCTGAGCCTCCTCTCCACCTTACTAAGGCGGATCCTGTCAGTGAGAACTTTCTGTTCTTTTTTTTTTAACCTCTCCATTGAGTTTTACATTTCCTGAAGCAGCATCGCCGTGACCAGTGAAAGCATTTTTCCTCAGGAAATGTATCTTAAGTTTGATATATGTCAGTTTTCCACTTTATTGCCCAGTATGTGTTCAAAAAAGGCCTCCTACTTGTATTTTCTTTTTCATATTAGTGGCTGAAAATTTTGAGGAAACAAATTGGGAAATACATAAAAACTTATTCTTTTTAAGACTGCTGTAGACTTAAGAAAGCATACGTTTAATAAAGACATGTAATGTATTTGATCATTATGGAGTTGGGGAGTGAAAGCTATTGATAGCTTTCTCATTTAGAAACACACAAAAGAAACAAAAACCTATAAAAGGTGTTTTGCGAAAAAGTTGTCCAATTGACATAGAATGTGGGGAAGTAATTGCTCGGGAAATGTCATACAGTATGGCACTAATGCACCCTTATATCTTGCTGTATATAGTATCGAAATAATAATTTCACAGCCTGATGTCCATGACATTTCAAAGTCCTTGAATAAATTCCTTTAATATTTAAAATCAGTAACACATGCTTATCACCTTTTTCATATTCTTCTTTGTATTCCTCCCTCTCAGAATAAAGGGAAAATGAATTATTTTCTTAGTTGAACAGTTTTTCTGTTGTCTCTGACAGTAGAAATGACAATAAGTTGTACAAATTATATGGAAGCATAAAATACGTCTTACAAAGTGCATGATTGAATGCACATCTCATTTTGGGGTAGCTAGGCACGTATCAGGCTGTGGCTACCTCACTGAATCCAGTAACATAACTTGAACCTGCTATTCAGTAATGTAAATGAAGCTTTGAGAAACTCAAGAGTATGTTCAAAATTAAAAAAAAAAAAAAAAAAAGGCAGCCTGGAAAATGTAACATTTACTGCGTACCTCTAAGTGCCTCCTCGGGAACTACAGAATATCATTCCGTGATGTTTCTCAGTTACGTGGTTATATGTGCGGTCGAGCTTCCCGGCACAGAGACAGCTATTTAATCCGAATTAGGCCAGAGAGTGCCGTGGCACGCTGCTGCCGCCACTTGCCGCCATCGTGACGTGTCGTATTTGAGTGGTGCCAACCTGCCCGTGGAGGTGGGGTGGCTGGTTCTTCCTCATTCCCCAAAACCACGGGTGCAATACAGCGGGGTGGGACTTGTCCGCCTCCTTTCAAATCTATGGAAAGAAATGTTTTGGGAGAGCCCGGAATCCTTCAGTGGGCCCTCAGGAGCTTTTCCAGTGGTGGCAGCATCGGCCGTTGCTCCCCTGGTAGGCAGGGGAGGTCGGGAAGGACTCCGCAGGGGCACCGAGCCCGGGCTCTGCTCCTCCAAAGGGATCGGCTTGAGTTGGTGGAAGCTGGATGGATCAAAGCACACGAGCGTGAATAAGAAGTTTATTGCTGGACATGAAGTAGTTTTTGTGTATGTAAGCAGGGTTTAGGTTTGCAGCAGGCGTGCCAGAGACTGCTGAAATCATGGGGCAGAGGATTCGAGCCATGCTTAATTTGAGTATAAGCCTTCCCAATAAAACCTAGTATTTATGTGCTCATGAACAGAATAGTTCACCTTCTTCAGGGCCCTTCTGTTAAATGTGCATTTTATTTAAAGTGTATTTTTAAATCAAAATTTTAAAATAGGGTAGTGAATGGTCGATGGCACCTTTTCTCGCATTATTACTTAAGGTAGAGAAGCAAACTTCTAAGTGCCTATGGATGCATGAAAAATATTACTTTCACTCGTATATAAGGATGAACGTGACATTTCTTTAAAATCACAGAACTTCAGAAGCTCCGCTGAAATTCAGTGGCTTATGTGGGGTGCCATAAACATGAAACTGCTATACGTGATGCCTCTAAACTTTCAGCAATAAGCCATGAAGGATTGTGAGAACAGAGGAGCAGGGGAGATCTGCTGGCTGGAGCCTCTTTATGTGCAGAACATTTCGTTTAAGAGACTGTTATGATTGTCCACCGTTGTACCATTTGCAGTATTTTCTCATGTGCATCATTTCTGTGTGCTTTTTCACGTCAGTTAATGCTTTTCCAGGAGACCTGTCCTTGAAATACAGATGGCTTATGAATCCTTCTGGGTCTTATAGGAACATTCTGGTTCCTGGGTCTTATAGTCTGGTCCTTCCCGTGACTGATAATTGGATGCTGTTGTACTGAAAATGTTTAATGTGGGAGGATTCACAAAACTACTTTTTGACGCTCTGCTTTGCCAATGCGCACGCGTACATCAGGGCCGCAGACCATGTGCAAATGCCCCCAAATATATTTCTGTCTCAAAATGATAGTTTCCACTGCTTCAGGAAAAATGAAAAGCTCTTCTGAAAGCCAAACTATACATGAAGCAGGGTGAAAAAATGTCTCACTACTCAGAAATTCAGTTCTTAGAAGTTCATTTCTTAATACATGAAATACGGTACAAATCCTATAACTATTAATATAGTAGCACAAATAACCACGATGCTGTCTCCTTTGAAAGTTGTGTAAATCCAGCAGCATTTTAGATATCTGTGGATTTATCATTAATTTCAGTTTTTGATGGATGAAGTGTAATGGGATTTCCTTACAGAACACCAAATGGATAATAGGACGCAAAAAGCATGTCTATACTTTCTTTTGTTTTAATCTAAGCAGTCATGCATTATTCAAGGTGAAAACCTACTGTATTAATCTAGAAAACACAAAGCACAGCTAATACTGATTCTTTTTCTCTTGCAAGGGAGGGAATAACATTTTAACATGTTTAATTCATGCTACTTTATAAACCATGTGACCTATATGTCCCAGTAATTTGGTTTTCTTCTTAAAAAAAAAAAAAAAAAATATTGATAATGAACCACTGGGAATAAATAAGGGAGAACAGACAACATTTTCAGGGCTGCTTAAAAAAAAAATAATAAACAAACAAAAAAAACCCCCAGCAGCCCATGTCTAACAAAAGAGCTGCACGTGGTCCTTGCTAGGATCATTCACCTAGACTGCCAGGAAAGGAGTCCCTGTTCTTAGGAGCGGTTGTAGGGAAGGACGGTCTTTTCAGCTGCGATGAAGTCAGCAGGTAATATGAATGCTGAAATCTCAGGTCCTGCAAAATCAAATTGAATGTTATTTCCAAGAAGAGTTGTCTGTTGCTTTAAGAATTCTTTCTATATTAGCAAAGAAATTTTGTTAATAAATAGCCCAATATTCAAACATACTGTTGGTAATTTTTTTTATGTTCTGCTAGCTAATGAGGCTTTTCAAATGCTTCTTTATATTATTGAAATGGCATTTATTTATATAATTGAGTTGTCACTTTCCAACGTTTGGGGATACCTTTGAGAAAAGAATAGAATCGATACTTTCAGAGATGCTTTTGCTGCAACAAGCTGGTGTGAATTTGAATTCTGTCCCCAAACTGTGCCTAAGAAAGCCAAGAAAAGTTAATTTAGTGTGCCCATGAAAATGCTAGATTATGTAAGAGTACAGGAACTAGGTTTGTAGTATAAACAAATGCCTGGTGTAAAATTGACTGCACAGGAGTGGGTCATTAAAGTTGTGAGTAAAACTTGTTAACTTGGAAGTAAAAAGAGCTAAGATGTATCATACAGTGATGGGGAGCGCTGAAAACATACCTTGCTGTGCAAGGTGTGTTGCAGACAAATATACTGATATTTGCTATATATACCAGGTATATTACTATATACATGCATACATACAGTAGTTTTGGGGAAGCATCAAAGAGACGTTTAAAGCGGGTATGGGATAAGTCAAAATGTAGAATATTCAAAGTGGCAATATTAAAGTCTGAAACATGGAGGTAGGTGAATGTGCAAATTAACAAAAGTTGTGTGCTCATAAGCTACTGTTTTATGAACACTAGGAAGCGAATAGTGTATCTTTTATTTTTTTATTGAATGGTAAGTGTATCATGATAGCTGGAGGAGGTTGTTGGATAGATAATGTTTCCTGAAAAGGTACAATGGCTTTGGTAGGTTTGAGACAGAGGCTGGGCTGGAAAAATAAGTGTACAGGGCTGTGCAGGCTCTGTGTTGCAATCAGAGCTAATAGCTGTTCCTTTTTGGAAAGAAAAAAAAACAAAACAAAATAAAAAAAATCCAAACAGATAATAAATAAAATTAGGGATTCCTTCTCTTGGGAAATTAGACTCTCCAGGATATCCTGACACTTTCTTACTTTGCCACATATTTTTCCTCCCAGTGCTCACAAGCGGCGGAGGGTTTGTGAGCCCCATGGTGCTCCCCAGTACACACCACGCTCCGGAGATGGTGGGAGCAGCACCTCTGCTCCAGCCCCTGGGGAGAGGTTGTTCCTCTGCCTTTGAACAGGGGTGGGGTGTACCTCATCCATTACTTCGAGAATAAATTCTTGAAGTTTGCTTCAGAAGAAGGCCATGTGCTTTCTGAGGGAGAGGAGGGATGAAAAGGATGAATTCTTGTTGTAACTAACAGCAAAACTCTCATGGAAACGACATCTTAATGGATTTAAAAAAAGAAAAGGAAAGAAAAAAAGACTATTTTAAAGTAGCAAAATAATAAGAACGGCTGTACGAATGCACCTTTCAGAGCGATATCCCAGTTCACCAAAAATGAGGATAGGTCTCGGCTCTGGGAACTTGAGCAAAAAATAAAACCACTGACAAAAAGCCCTTGACTCAACATATCTTACAGAATAACATATCTTACAGAATAAAAATCTTAACTTGACTCTTTTTATAAGCTAAGAGAATAGAACAACACATTGGTATACAGCTGTAGAAATAACTTCAAGTAAACTTTTTTCTGCGTTTGGACTGCCTGGTCCATATTCATCTCCCCCTGAGACTAAGTGAAGGGTCTCTGGGCTACCTGAATTTGCTTAGGGAAATTATGGCAATTAGGAAGCCACATCGAGATGGTACGGGTGGTACCTTGACCTGTTGGGAGTCGACAGCAAAAGTTTGAGCAAATGGGATTTAACCTAATGGTTCTCTATGGCTTCCTGTGCAATATCTCCTCCACTGAATAAGTATAGGCCAGAAGTAAACAGAAAGCACGTTAAAAAGGCAGCTAGGCAGTAACAGGGAATTTGTGACGAACTCTTAAAGACGTTTATGATAATGAATGTTTAAACCTGGTGTTCAGGAGTCCCTTCAAGTTTTATTGTACTGAAGAGCAGTGTTGAATATCTGTCTAGATCTAGGAGATCACAGATAAGTATTTCGTGTTAATTCTGCAGAAAAAAATGTAACATCTCATTAATTTTTTCTATGCCTGATGTTTTTTGATTCTGGCTGGTTTAGATACAGATCAAATTGTTATTTCAATTGTATCTGTTCTCTTTTTCCTACAGATGCACACTAAATAAGATTAATTAAAAAAAAAAAACAGGAGGGCAAGGGAAACACCAGAGCATGGAATTTTGATGCTCTTCTCTCTCATTTTTCAAGGAATTTTTTATGTTTTTTTGACCACAACTGTGCAGCAGTGTTTGTGCAGCAAATAATAACTGGTAAAAGTTATGTGCGTGGTAGTTATTATTACACAATATCAACTATGAAAAATATTATTTGCTGAAACATCTCTTCTGTGGGTACAGTGTAGAAAGTTTGTGATTTATCTGAGAGTACATGGCATGTGTTTAAAATCTGTGCACACGTATATATATGTACTTAAAAGTACTATGGAGGCCAATTATTTTTAACGTCTTGATTTCAAGGGATATATAATTTGGTTCTCAGAATAATAAAGGAAAAGAAAGATGAAAAAAGAAAATGAAAGATTTCATAGGCTTTTATCTTAGCTGTCATTTCAGGAAGTCCTTATGTAGTGTGTACAAAAAATAAAAAGGCAAAAAAGCAAAAGAGTGCGAAAATGAGTTGTGCCATGAGTGGTAAGTGGAATCAGAGTATATAGTGAGGAGAAAAAAAAATAATCTTTGATATGCCTTGCTTCACATTAATAATTGATGAAGATTGCATAAATTGATTCTGTTAACTCTTCTTTTCTTGACTTTGATGTATAATTCATGGTTTAAAAAACACAAAACACCCAAGAAAACTTGTTTTTCAGAGGATCTTGCAATACTTCTTAAAGGGTTTGTGTTTGGAGATTAGATTTATTGTTATGATTAGAGGTATCAAAAGCTGCCTAATTTAGAACTCAAGTATAAAGAAAATGAATGGGATAATCAGGAAAATCTGAAGTGTCCTCTTTCCTTTTCACACTCCCCTTTTCAAAGCTGGAATCAAAATTATGGAAAATGTCTATGCTGTAAAATGACCTATAACTGCTTTATCATGTGAAATCACTTGATTTAATTTGTTTTCATTTAACAGTGAAAATATGAGTCTGTCACGGATCAGAAAAGCTTGACAGAACCTTGCATGAGACTATTGTGATTTCGAGAGGTGGATACAACGAGGCTTATATACAGCCATTTTTTGTTTTATTTTGCTGTAGATATTAGGTTTTTCTTCTCTTTGATGCACTTATCTCTGTGAAAAGAAAGTTCTAAATGCTTCAATAAACCTGTTTTTTTCTTTTCTACAAGCTGATGAAAACAGACACAGTCCCAAATCAATTGTTGTAACGTTCTGGCTGTCAAGTGATCCGGTCACTTCAATGCTTTTTCCACACAATATACCTTCATTTGGTATATTTTTCCTGGAATTTAAAAAGATACAAATAAGGGAGAAGAAACAGTAGGCAGCAGATATCAGTGCTACCTTGCCATAAGTGCTTAGCTGGCGTTAAGTCATGCGCGCAACAGCTCTCTGAGGTGTATTGCTGGAGGTGTTATCTCCACTTACAGAATTTCTCATTTGACCATCAGCACTGCTTTTACTAGGATCTCGGGGGAGGAATAAAAAAAAAAAAAAAGCTGAAGAACCTATCTAATGGGCTGCATCTGTGTGCACGCTACTAAAACTCACCTCCAATGAGACTTTTGTGAAATTTTACTCATAGAGGCTGACATCCATGTTCATTAGTGTTGGTTTTTTTCTTAGGGAGGACATGACCTGTGCAGCGGTATTGTCATGACTGGTTGATGCACTAAATTGCTGGGCAAGTGTGGAAATGCTAGACTTTTTGCCGTTGCGGTGTTTTATCAAGTCAGATACACCTCAGATAAATACGCTGTTAATTACTAGTGGAACAACCCGAGGCTTCTTTTGTTTTTCTAGTACCAGTAGTATTGTCAGAGAAAATAGTACCGAGCAATAGGAAGACCGTAAGCAAACCTTTACGGTGAGGCTGTGTGTTATTTCGAATAGGAAACAAATGCGAGAGGACCGAAACCACTTCTGCCTCCTAACCCAGCACTCGCTTGCAGCCCTCGCAGCAGCCCCAGAAGGGTTCTCCCCCCCCCTTGGCAGCGCTCCAGGGACACCCAAGTTTTGGGTGAGCTGAAGTTGGTACAGATAGAAAATTAGGTGAACAGAGTTTTGGAGCCAGGGTTTTGGACTTTGTGGATTACTTGCAGCCCACTCAAGAGCACGTGAGCTGCTGCTTCTGCCTCGTTTTGCATTTCCCTGTCTCACAACAGCTCAATGAGGAGGGAAGTATAACCTCCCATTCTGAAAGTTACTTTTTTATTGCACAGGAATTCTGCTGCTGTTTAGGGATAGAAATACCCTTTTCTATCCTCCTTATGGGCTTGGGCAGTCATCATGTGTCCTATTTAGGCCGTCTTTTCTAATGCCTTGAGCAACACCACGGAGCAGGCAGAAGGGAAGGGTGGCCCCAGTCTTGGTTGATATGCTTTAGATGTTGCTTACATCTGTGCTATGAATCAGAAAAAGACCAATTCAAACTGCTTTGAATAGCTTTGCTGTAAATTAGATACCGATAACAACAGCTGAGAAAGTATCGTATGCTTTCTGCGCATGTGCTTGCGGGAAGCGACTGCTGCGCAGAGCAGTCTATAGGATAAGAACATAGGGTTGCCTGTATGGCTGTAGCATAGCCTGAACAGTCGTAGCGGAGACCTTGGAAACGCAGACACACGGAGAAATGAGTTCCTCACACCAGAGGACTGTGTATTGATCAGTATGAATGCAACCTGGAGAGGAACCGGTTTTAGAGAATTGCAACCCCAATACGCAAGGTTTAATTGCATTGATGAAGCTATTAGTGTGCTGTCTTGAAGGTGTATATCTTGAAAAGTGGCGAGAATAACAGGAATCCCTCATGGAAGGAAATTACATATCTTAATTGATGATGAGGAGAAACTGGACCCTCTATTAAATCATTGCCAAGGACTGCTTGGAGGCACATGAGTTAAATATGCATAGCCCTATATATAAGTCTCTGAAAACTGTTCATAACTAATAGCACAGATGAAATTGTCTTTAGATTGTATTTGTAAGCCCATTAAAACAAACAAACAACGCTTGCTGATGCTATGCAATCAGAATCAGGTTATCCTACATCCTGTGCTGCATAGGTATTGTCTGCTCTCATTAAAAGCAACAGTACTTTAGTATCTGGTCTAAGGTTTTGCTGATTGTGTTAAACTGGTCTGGTCTCCCACTGTTAAATCTGGATGCAATATCTCGTTGGAGTAGAGCGTATTTATGTGTCATCAGAAAGGTCCTTTGTGTATTAATTATTTCAGTTTCTTTTGTGAATATTTCTTCTGTCTGAATAACCTGCCAGGAGTATACTCATGATGAATATCCGTTTTCCCCAACTGAGCCCACTAGCAAAAATATCAAGGTTTTACTGTAATGAGTTCTTTTTCAGTTTTGTATATAATCTTTTGATTACATTTCTTATTACATTTTGGTACAGATAATTAATACTATATCCTGTAATGTGATTTCCTATAAAAACAGAGAGTATGCATTCCTTTTATTTAAGACTGCAGTGTACAACAGTAATTGAATTTTATAGACCGGAGGCTTAAAAGGAGTGCTGTTTCTTGACTGTTAAAAGAGTGATGCTTTCCCAGTTTCAAGGTGTGAGTTGCTTGCCAGGAATATGCTTTTGCCAGGCCGTAAGCCCGCATGAACCCTGGGGAATCTCAGCTCAAGTGTCAGTGGAGGCGAGAGAGACCGGCGGGATGTGAACTTGGCGGCCTTTCCCCCTTCCCCCTTCATGCAGTACTGCAAACAAGCTCCCAGTATGAGGGGGACTTCCACTCTCCCATGAAAAGGACCTCCCTGTTTGACGCTCTCGGGGTGTTTTCCCAGTAGTCAGAGTTCTGTCATGGTTTTCCTCTAGACACATACAGTTTCTTGGTCTTTTTGTCGGGCGTGCTTGGCCCGTGAGCGCGTTAGATGTCGATTTCCTCCAGGTTCTTTGCCTCTGGAATTTCTTTGTCTTTGGGAACCATGCATGGTGGAATCCCGTCTAGGGAGCAGGCGTCTTCATGAGTAGAGTATTTCAGCTATAACACGATATAAGAAACTTTTGGCTGCAGAATGTCCCAAGGATCAGAGTGAAAGATGGCGTAGTCATTTGTCTTGCAAGACGAACACTTAAAATCCGTTAACTCCACTTGGCTTTTCAGGTAAGTTCAGTTCAGCTTGTGGCTTGACTTCCTTTGATTTCTCTTGATTTTTCTCATATCTTTTTACAAATCTGTCCAAAAAAATTTCCATTTTCAGTCGATCAATTTTCTTATACTTTTTGTACTTGCTTTTTTCTGTTCCTGGTACTCAAAAGAATCCCAATTCAGGTTTAATATCTGAAATTCAGACCGATTCTCAACCTGGCATCCACTGATATATTCACGCCCTGGCTTCCAATAAAAACCAACTATGTACACTATGTATTCGCTCAATTTGTATCTAATTTCCTTTATTTCTCCATTTTTAATGGATTGATAAGAATGCAAACCAACTGCTTTGATATCTAGATGGTGATAATTTCTACTGCATCAGGCACAATACTGACAAAACCTCAGCCTTCAGAAAGCTATTAAGCAGAATTTGAGATATGTCATGCCCTTGGTTCAGCTGTGGAGTGGGAGAAAACAGTTACTTGCACAGAGTGAAAGGAACTGCAGAGTTGTGTCAATTGCAAACAAAATTCACAGTATATTGAAACATTACAAAACCTTTTGGTTCCCAAAGTGCTCATGGTTATCTGCTCTATTACATAACTTTAATCTGAGCCGCTTCAGAAAGCAAAAAGGCTCTTTTTTTGGCATTAAGCTATCTGCAGTACTGAGACTGACATTTTGAAAAGTAAATGGTAAGTCTGAGTATCTGAGAAGTCAGTTTAAGATGTCTTAAAAAGGCTTTAAGAAGTTAAGTGCCTGCCATCTGAAAAGTAGTCCTTTTTGAGGCCTCTAAACTTGAACATCCAAAATCATCAGCTGTTTCTGAATCATTTCTGTTTCTGAAATTGCTCACCCAATACCTGCATTGTGTTTTTGCAAGGTGTCCTGTGCTTTAAGCTATTCCCAGCCAAGTAGGACAATAAGTATACATGGAACAGACGACTGATGGAAGATAAAACAGCACTATAGGGTACGAATGAGTTGCGTGAATTTTCAAAATATTGCTACGTGCATAGCAAAGAATTTCTCTTGCTTCTAGTTTAATGTTGCCTTCCAATGGATGGCAATACAGCTCGCAGAATTTGTTTACGGCCAGTCTTTTTTTAGGGTTTTTATTCTTATATGTGATGGTTTTCCATACGGTTTTGGTTTTGTGTGAGCATGCACTTATTAGGGAGAATTAGAAACTTATTGGATTAGGAATTGGGTTGTGCTCGTAAATATTGGCCTCAGAGGAGAGGGGTAGGAAATCTCAATTGCCTTTTTAAATCTTTGTAGAAATGCCAGTAGAGACAATTAGGGTTGGAGAAGCTAATAAATAAATTGAGCTGTAAATTTATTTATATTTGTTAGTAACACCCACCTCTATGAAAATGTTGTTAGAGGATCTGACTGAAGGGCTTGACAGAAGGACTTGCAGATAAATAGGCACAGTCAGTATTAATAAATAAGCAAGACCAGATACTAAACACTGAGGAGGTTTTAAGTAACTCCGAGATGAAGCAGCTCAGATAAATTGCCAGTTGTGACGCAAAGCTTTCGTGTAAAACTTCGGTACCTCTCGCCGATGCCAGGACTCCGGGGGAGAGCTGGGAACCACCACCAGGTAAAGCTGAAGACTGTGTGGGAAAAATGAGGAGAAACGGTAGGAAACAGTGACTGGGGGAACCCAGGACTACATACAGTACACCAGGGAAGAGTCTTTTTGAAGGGAATTCATGGTTGGCAAAGCTGATTTGATGTCTTTGATGCAGCTTGCTAGGATTTCCAGAAGACAGTTCCCCTTAATCAGAGGCTTTTAGGGAAATGAAGCTGCCCTGGAAAGGAGGGACGGTCCTTGCAGGTGTGGGTAGTTTCTTGAAGAACAACATGCCCCTGCCCTTTGTTTGCTTCAAGTATTAACTCTAATTAGGGGAAAGTAATATGTAAGGTAGATAAAACACATAAAAGGTATTCGTAAGGGGATGGTAGTGAGGGATGTTGTCTGCTGCTTTCTGCTGAAGTAAGCTTGTGATTTTCTGAATTTATTTCAGCAACTGGCCAGAGATGAACCTGACCAAACTCACAAGCATTGGGCTGTGTCACTCTAATCTACCTCTGACCTGACAGTCAGCGGATTTAAATCCCTCGCCCATCTCTGGTCGGTACCGCTCGTTCCCTCTTCACTGACGGGAACCTGCCTGAGTCGGTACCCCGGCTCGTTAGTGAGATGCCCAACGTAAAACTCTTTCAGAAACCCCAAACCAGTTGTCCTACTGCCCTGGAAATGGGAGTTCTTCCAGAGTACGCTGTCCTGGCCTCAGGCAAGTTTGGCTTAGGCCACCTTTGCTGCTGTGGTAACCAGCCAACTGAGCAGAAAAATTGGCTCCGTCGTTTTACGGCTATAAATTCCTTAAGACTCAGTCAAATAGCCGTGTGGTTTTGAAAAGCTGAAACATAACCAAATGGAGGGAAAAACTTTAAGACAGATAGTGTATGTCCAAGGGATTATCTGAAAGGGAGATTAAAAAGGGAGACGTAAAATGCACATTAAACAGCCGGATCAGAGCATGGAGGGAACAGGAGGAAGGCTGCTTCAGATCAGCCTGGTGAGACGAAGGAAATAAACTTGAATTTTTGTACACTTTGTTTGAATTGAAAATGGTTTGAAATGGATATTTGAGACATACTTTACCCAGTGTGTTCTTAAGTGTTTTCAACTTGCTTATTTTGAAAATTCTTCTGACTACACCTTTGCATCTTAACCTGTAAGGTTGTTTTTGTTCAGTTTTAATGTTTCTCTGACAGATGAAATCTGTGAGCTTTTCAAAGTCAAAAGCCAATTTTAGAAAGCTGTTTTTCTGTATCCCTGAACATTTCTGAAAAATACAGCAAATGTATTTACAGTTCCTACAAGTAGAACTAGAAAATTCTGGCTTGATGTTTCAATTATGCTACAGGCAGTTGTTCTCTTACTGTATTTACTTTAGAGGTTCAAGCATCAAAACTCAGGTACAGACGTAGGCTCCTGACAACTTTGTGGTGGTATATTTAGAAGGAGGGCTATTTTTTTAATTGTTTCATTACTAGCAGTCATTTTTATTAGGAGAGTGCCCAGAGGTCAATCAAAAATGGAGCCGTGCTGTGCTAGCCGTGGGAGAAATACAAAATAACAGATGATTTGTGTCTCAAATGTCACTGTACTTCCAATCAAAGTAGACACTACTGGGGGCCTTATTATACTGGGGAAATATTTAATCTTTGTGCTTTCAGAATATGTTTTAGTAATGGAACTGGCCTCAGTTTTGGCCAGTGTTCCTTGTCCATATTTAACTGTTGCATCTGAAAATAATACAGTCCATTTTCTCACTATATTTTATCACTCACTCATCCATTTACTTCCTAGACATCATAGCAGCACAAGTATCCTGTTTGTTTTGGTCAAGACTATTTTGTTTTTCTTTGGTTTTTTTCTTTGTTTGTTGGCTTTTGTTTTGTTTTTCCAAATGCCAGAGCCTCCCCAATCCTTGTGTCACTTCTGAGTCACTCGGAAATGTTTTGAGTAACGGAACAAAACCATGCGTGCAGTTATTTCTCAATGTGTTCAGCAGTGGCCTTAGTAATGGTTACACCTTTCTTAGCAAATCCATACAGTGGCACGTAACTTAAGAGGAACAGCGTGTTTGAAATTAATTTCAGTAATGATTTAGGCTTTTTCATTACTTTTTTAAACTTGTCTCTCAATGGCAGAGACTATTCTAAATACCTTTTTAAGGTAGTGCAGTTACACTTTGGAATTGCATCATGTTAAATAATGTTTTGACTAGTTGTAAACCAAAACATCAGAAATGTTTGCATTAAATTGTACAAAGAAAAGGAAAAAAGACATAAATTGTTATATTAATTTACACTAGTGTTTTGTTCCTAGATAGGACTTTTTATTTAAAATTATTGAATATGTTATTTGTCTCTCTTGTGAATCTGAACTTTAAAAAAACCCAGCTAAATACAGTACATAATTATGTGAGGTGAAAAGACAGATACTTTTTGAGTGTTGGTGAGATCATGCTTTCAAGATTTTCTCAGATATTAGTACTGAGAACTTGCATTTATATTGAAGTTCGCTTAACGTTTGTTTTCACACTCTGTAAAACTTAGATAATTAGGACCTGCATAAGGTCCCTCAAATCATGTTCAGGTTCAAAACCACTCTGTGGACAAGAATCTGGCTTCGGTTACAAATAGTTGTACCAGCTCCAAAATAATGCCAATGAAATGCAGGTGTATTGTTCATAGTAGTCATGTGTAGCTGCACGTACCTAGGAGGAAGAAAGAGATTTGTATTCTTTGAGAATCTTCTCAACTTGTTAAATGCCTGTTTAAATACAATCGATGGGATGGAAAATCAAGTTTAGTGTTGGAGACATCCTGCCATGACAGAACAAATTTTCCTAGTAATTTAATCAAAGGATTGTTCTGGGTTTATACGGGTGCATCTAAAGGGAAAAAATTATGAATTTCTAAGACTTACTTTTAACGAATTCAAGAAAGGTGAATGTCCCCCTGAGAACTGAATTCTAACTCCACGATGTCCGATTTTTTTGGAAAGGCCCGAATTCTCAATATTGAGCCAAAATGGGGGCCAAATGTCATCACAGAATTCTATGAGGCTGTTCATACTTTCGGATCAGCGAGGCCCCGAAGTCTGTAAGCGGCGGAGCTGCCGGGCTGCTGGGCACGGTGCGGGGCTTGCGTGGCCACGGGGCAACCTGATTTGAGGCAGAGCAGGGCTCTCGTGGCCCCCAGCACCGTGGGGAGGGAGGGTTTGGACTGGGTTTCCCCTCCTTGGTGGGACACCAGGCGTAGCCGTTCGGATGGCCGTACTCTCCGCCGGCTCTCCTCCTTTCTCAAGAGGGTAGCGGGAAGGAGTTGGTTGAGCGGAGTGGTTGTGACTTTTACCGTAAGCCTTGACCTGCCAGGTATGTTTATTTTAATGGTATTGTAGAAATCCAAATGGTGAAAACGTGACATAAACAGGGGCAGGCCATATCAGCTCTGCTTTTGCTTGGTTTTGGAGAAGTGCGTCGCCGCTTCAGTGCGGCTGATCTGAAAGGCCTAATCCAGTCTCAGCTGTTGCTTCAGGGGAGGCTGTGGGAGCAAAGTGAAATCCTGGTTTGAAGGTGGAGTTGAGGGGATGCAATCACCGTTCCAGTCGATGGGAACTATAAGGAGCCGGCCAGGCTGAGGTGAGGTAGAGAGCGACTTTTTCAGATGAAGAGGAATTCGTTGATGGAACGGTACTTGGCATAAGGAATTCCCACGCTGGCGGCTCTGTACGCCATCCACTAGATGGGATTTCTTCTCGGGGATGAGGAGAGCTGTTAAAATTATTTTTGGCAACGAAAATAACTGCAGAATTGGTCATGAAAGGATGGTAGTAAAAGCAAAATGCATGAAAAAAGCCCAGAGGGATAACTGTTGCTGAAACTGTGGGAAGCTCTTCCACCTTTTTGTTTGTTTAAAAAATGCGACAACCTAATTCATATGTATGAAAAAGCTAGGAATGTGTAGATTCCCACAAAGGCGCAGGACATATTTCAGTCCTTTGGAATTGCCTTTCCGAGAACGTGTTTATTTTATTTTGTCTACAGGCAAAGAAAGGTACTCCCTATAGCAGGTAATCCTGCAGAAATATGATCATCAAAGTGTTGCTTATGTTGATTCCTGCTGAGAAATTACAGGGGAAATAGGCTCAGAACTTGCCTAAGTGAGTTTTGCTACTGAAACACATTTAGATGGAAGCGCGGATCTCGTAAGATGTAATCAGTTTGCCTTCTGGTGTCGTGGTTATGTTTGCAGCAGGATTATAGCTTTGCGATTGCCGTATCTGTTAGGGAACAGATATAAAAAGCATCTGAATGTAATTTGAAGAAACACTTAAGACTCCTGGGGTAAAATCTGTTTTCAGTTGCTAAGTCAAATTGTTAGTAGTAGTGTTGAGTAAATTTTATATTTAAATTTTGATTCCTCATTTAAGAGAAATTAAAATAATAAATCTCGACTGCTAAGTATGGTATGAACACTGGAATATGATTCTAAAAATAATAAAGCATTGTATGTTTCCTTCCTAGTCTACATTATGTTTGTTAAATTTTGAAAGTGGTCCAAATCTGGGTTTTCTCCAACAGGATGAGAGGGGGACTGCATAAATTTCAGCTGAGTTTAAGAGTAATGTAGCAAAGAAGGTACTGACATAGATGCTAGATAGTTAGCTTAAGATTTCTCTGCTGTGAGCTGTAATCACTGATTTCACAACTATCATAGGATATTCAGGAGAATGAAAAACTTAAGGCATAAATTATATGACCTCCATAAAAAATCTGAAAGCCAGAATAATGACATTTTCTGAAAAAACAGTTACTGTTGTAGAGGAAAATATTTCCAGTGTTGTAGAAGAAAATGTTAAAAAAACTTCCACCACTTTAATAGTCCATATTTTATTTTGTACACTGAAAAATCAATTATACAAAGTTTTATTATTTAAACATCTACATAAAACTCTTTTTTCTTTTTTTTTTTTTTTCCCACTAGTTGTGTTGTCTTTTTTTACGGGTAAAAAAAAGACATTTCTGTACCTTGTATTTTAACTTAATTATTCAGGCTTATGTTAATAAAGAGGTTTGCGTTTCATGGAAAGCATGACTCTTGTCAGTGTGTTGTTATAATAACTGTCATCTGGCTAAAACTAGATATCCTGCCATGAGTTTGGAAATGGATTTATGGATGCCAGATGTGGGATTTTTCAACTGTAATCACATTGCGGGGGCGGGGGCAGGAGGGATTGTCTTTGCTTCTCTGACCCCAGACAACTTTAGGAGCTCATGTTCCCCAACAGTAGCTGGACCAAAACTAGATCCAAAGTTGTCAAACCTTTCTTTTTCTTTACTTGGCAATCTTTTGTAAGGTGTTTTTTGGGGGTGGGGTTGTTTTTTTTTTTTTTCCCTGTATAAGTGTTGTTGGGGAAAAAAAAAAAAGAAAAAAAAAAGTCAGACTCCTAGTTTAAACAATATTGCTTGTGCTTTGTTATTAACACCTGAGTTTTTAAACTACATAGCACCTTTCTCTCATTTTGAAGATCAATAAATTCACACTGAAACATGAAAAATTACCAAGGTAAAGCATGATGAAGAGCCCGAGACATGGTTTTAGTTATCAAGCTAAATCAATGAAGTGGATTAATGCTTCTATGTCATCCGCTTTTTGTTTGAGTATGTGGTTGGGGATTTTTTTTGTTGGTTGGTTGGTTTTGTTTTGTTTTGTTTTTTAAACCCGTTACTACTTTTAAATGTATTACTTCTGGCAGGAAATACATATTTAAAAAAAAAAAAAAAGATATTCTGGTTAGATTTTCCCCATGGCAGATGAATCGTGTATTTCATGTTTCAGTAAACTGGCACTCTAGTTTCAGAGCCCCTCAGTTTTTGGTGCATTTATGGTGCAGTTTGTGGGAGAAGTATTTTGTTTTAAATGGGAATGAACTTTAGTCTCTGGAATGACAGACTAATAAACATTCCTTAATATGTGATTAATGGTTCAGTGACATGAAGATGTCTTTGACGTTTTGTGTTAAAAGTTAAAAATGGTCACTCCTTTTTGTCCTGCCAGTGCCTAGGACTGTAGGCAAACTAGGAAGTAGAAATTGATCCCGTGGCATTTTCTGGGAATAATTTCTTTATCGAAACACGTGAATCCTAATTCCTTCAAGATATTCTCTAAAGAAGTTGCCTTCCGGCTCATTTCAGAAAATTGGCTGTGATTTTTTTTCTGTTGAGTAATCTACTAGCAGCAAAATACCTACTTTTCCTCTTGGCCATGACCTTCTGTGTGTTTGGGTTTTTTTGTTTGGTTTGGGTTTTTTGAGTAGATCTTCAGTGCTTAATGCCAGCCTAGTTCTGAGCTTTCCCTGTAGCAATGTTTTGGGCATGATTTCTTCAATAGTCCTTGCCTGTAGTTCTTCACCCCGGTGGATTTGGAGGTGACTCTGTACATTTCCATAAACGGTGCTCGGAGGCTGCTGAAGGAGATCCTGGAACGCTGTGTTTTCCTATGGCAGGGCTGTAAATATTTGGCCTATGGTTGTGCCAACCAGAAGAAGCTACAAGAAGAGACTAGCCCAGGCCCACTTCCCTGCCTCCCCCCTATTTTTTTTTTTTTTTTTCCCCCGCCTGCACTGCTGTGACTGTGATTAGAGACATTATTGCTTTTCAGCCAGCCAGATCAGAAACAGCACAACATGGCATCGGCCACTCAGGGTTGTGGAAATGAAAATGTATTACTCATTCTCTTATTGTGTTATGAATATTAAAATATAAAATTGTTGTTATTTCATGTTCTCCTGCAGATTTGCGCAGAACCGTATTGCATTCCTCTGCTTAAAACAGGAGCGCGAGTCGTGTCGCGCTCTGCTTTCGAGCATTTTTCTTTTCCTGATTTTGGTTGCAAACCCAAACCTGTGTTAATATGCGAAGTTATTGCTCGGAAAACCTCTGAAGGAAAACCCACGCTTCGTTTCAGCCTCCCTCCGGCAAGGACCAGTCGGAACACTGAGAGCATGAAGGTGTCACTGGGAAAAAGAAAGCGGCCTTGAACTGGGTGGCCAGCGATGCGTCGGGGGCAGCGCGGCGTTCTCGCTGCAAACGTGCTCTTCTGGCGCGAGAGGAGGAAAGGTGCGGTTCTGAGGCCAAAACGGACAAATGTTCAGCTGTGGTTTCTGAAGAAACGCGTTCAAAGCCGTCCCCAGCGAAGGACTCCTTTTCTGCCGATGTGCAGCCCAACAGCCGCAGGCCGGCTGTTTTCTCGGTACGGGCGACAGCAGCGGTGATGATAACTCACCTCGGAATACACGGAGGTAGTCACCTCGTTAGCAGTCAAGGAAATAAAATCTCCCAAATGCTCATTTCAGAGGATGGTTATTGGCATAATAGCCCTTTGTACGAAAAAAATACGTTTAATAACATCTTGCTGGGAAATTCCATCAGAATTTGTAGGTGTTGCTTTGATTTCGTTTGTTAGGGATGGCAGTGAGATATGAGGAAGAATGAAGGATTAGGCATAATATTTGTAAGTTGTTTCCTCCTATGCTGTATTTCCTGGTAGTCAGCTGTTTATTCTAGATATGGTGGTGAGTTTTTTAAAAATATTTTAATTTCTGTCAGTCAGACGTGATAAATAGGGGAAGAAACCTATAAACATCATTGGTTCTGCCTGGCCAGTTGTTAGCTTACACTTTTTCCAGGTGGATGGCACTAAACACAGGGAGAGGGTGAGGTGCCTCGAGTACTGATCAACAGTTACAAATATTGATTGGTTTTGCTTACTAGGCAGAATTTTAATTTTCTAGTATCTATAACTTCTGGGGAAACTTGGAACAGTGTTTGAAGGAAGAGGCACATTTTAATAATCTTATTAGGTAAAGCTTTTGTGGCTTGAAATTGATTTTTATTCCCCTCCCCTTTTCTGTTCTCAAGAAAGTCTCCAGTCCTCTTTCAAGTGATATGTTGCAGGTATCCAATAGTCTGGACATTGGCTGATAACCTGATAATAGTTCTCAGCTGTTCACTCTAATAATTGTATTTTAATAGTCAAGGTGGCAGGAGGATGCTGCCAGAGCTTTTGGTAGAGCAATCGGAGTTTGTGCTTTTTTTCACGAGGGTTGTCGGCTAAGAGCAGACCGGCTGGAAATGTGGCGCTCTTGTGTCCTGGGCTGCCAGTGACTGCAGTCAGTTAGGGTCTTAGTTTGTCTGTCCAGCTTTTTCTGTGAACCTGGGAAGGTTCTAGTTCAGTACTGAAGCTGAAGGCTCCAAAGGGTAAGAAAGAAATAGGTCCATATTATAAATTTTGACATTTTATATTTGTATGTACATAAGTAGATATATGTATATATAATTATTTTAAGTTGGTATGATCATACCATCAAAATACGTGTATATAATTAAGTTGGTATGATCCTAGAACTGTAGAATGGTTTGGGCTGGAAGAGACTTTTAAAGATCACCTAATTCCAACCCCCTGCCATGGGCAGGAACGCCTTCCACCAGACCAGGTTGCTCCAAGTCCCATCCAACCCGTCCCTGAACACTGCCAGGGATGGGGCAGCCACAGCTTCTCTGGGCAACCTGTGCCAGTATTTCACCACCCCCATTGCAAAAAATTTCTTCCTTATACCTAGTCTGAATCTACCTTCTTTAAGTTTAAAACCGTTACCCCTTGTCCTATCGCTACAGGCCCTATCCAGCTCCAGTTTGATAAACTGTCATCCATCAGTGCATTCTGGGACATAATTGATATTATTTACTGAATTTAGTTTAAATATCATTTAGAACTGGATTTTTTTACTGGGATTAGAAATTTCCCTAGTTCTTAGGCTTGTTTTCTTGATTTTTTTTAAACCAAAGTTACTGTAGGCACTGTCCAACTTCTGTGTTTTGCTTTCTGACAACATTCAAGCAATCAAATTTTGCTCACATCAGTGCTCCTGGTAAACAAATTTTAAGTTCCCACACTTGAGTATGCACACGGGGAGTGGAACTGTACACAGTGCCATGGTATTACGTGACATAGTGATAGAAGCGAGTTCCCAAAACCCCCAACCAGAACCTGGCACAGAAGCAATTAAATATGCCTTTCTTAGCTAGGAAAGCACAGGAAGATGTAATATCTTTGTGTGAATGTGATGAGAGAAAATTGCATTCAAACTCTAGTCCCAGCCAATAAATCTTAGAGCAGCCTAACTTTTCTTGGAATGATGCCTCGGGCAAAGCACAAGTGGCCCAGAAAAGGAAAAAAAAAAAAGAAAAATAAAAAAAAAGACCCTTAATGTTTTCATGATTCTTTATCTATTGCTTCACCATAAATTGCAAGTCCTTTCACAGAGAGACTCGCAGCCTTAGGGCTTTTTGTAAAGTTCTCCTAGTGACTGTGTTACACTTATCCCACAGGGTGAAAAGAAACTATATCTTGTCATATCTCCCCATTCACATCACAGACTTCTTAAAGATCAAGTATTCCAACACTCATAGCGAATGACTCGCTGTCAGTCCACAGCATACTTAACAATTAAGAGAACTTTTGATGTATTCACATAATGAATACATTCAGTTGAACAGTATTTTCCATGAAGTGATAAACTGAACAAAATGAAGCTAGTTCATTAAAGACTGTTATTTTTCAGAGGTCTTTTTCTGCGTTCGGTTTAACTCAGGTTGTGTCTTAGCCATACTGGACTAATGAAGTGATTTTCTCACGCTGGTATTTTAGGCACATGTAGATCTCAGTTTGAACACCCATCTTTGGAAAAGATTATGCAACAAATCTGTGCAGATGTAAAGAGCACCTGTAGCTATAGTAGTATTCAGTATGGCTCAAGGGTTGATCTGTAAACCTCTATGCATGATTTAGGCCTTAGAACATTTCTTAGTTCCTTTTTCTACTTGAGATGGGGAAGAGACTTGCTTTGTGGCATTCTTTTTTTTTTTTTTTTTTTTTTATCTGTGGAATGCTTTTTTTTTTTGCCACATTTTCTGTCTGGAGTGGATGCTGATTTAGGCTCGTGGCCAAAACTGTTCTTGGAAGTTGAGAGCTGACTTCTGTTCCTAACAGAAGTGCTGATATGACTGTTTCTTGGTGTTTTTCAAAAGGCATTTTCTGACTGATAACGTGGCCCCATTTTGCCAGCCCGAGAAGCAGAAGAATGATGCTCTTCCTCAAGTCTGTTGAATTGGGAAGTATTGACAGACATGGAGACTGCTTCAGGAATACATTGATGGCAGCGACTGTAGTTACTCCAACTGTGCATATATTAATGTCAGACAGGGATAAGCCTGAAATTGTTATGAAGAAGCTTTACGCCGGCACCGGGGAAGCATCTTTGCTGGGCTTTTGTTGTTCCTGGTGAGGGAAGATGAGTGGGCCCTTCTGGGAAAGGGTGGTTAATACTCATTGACGAGAAACCAGCATGCACTGTGGTGTTGAGACATTATCTTTCTCTTCCACAGCTTTTCCTAATTTGACCTAAAATGTGTTACAGTAATTACACAGAGGGGGAAAAAAAAAAAAAAAAGTTTTGCATAGTGTTTAAAAATATAAAGCCATGCAAAGGGCATGAATTAGAATAAAAAGGCAAATTAATGGTGAGTCCTTGGCATTCTGGACAGGCTTGATTTGATTATGCACCAAATCTGAGTACTTACTATTTTCTAAAGGAGATGGTTCAGGAGAGGGTGGAGTTGCTGAGCATCTGGATGGGAGGAGGGCGCTAAAAACTTCCCAGGTGCCACTGCCGTTGCTGACATTTTTGAACTGTGTGCAGGAGCTTCGGTACCATATGCACAGTGAACTTAGTGCAGTCTTTGTTTGCTTCCTGTGATACCTTTTTACTTGCCTTTTTGTACAACTTTCTATGCTTTGGGACAGATCTAGTAGCTCCAAAATGACCTAGAAGGATGCTGCATGCAGCAGCATCCGCGTGTTACACACTGTTCCTGTTGAACTGGGAGTCGATGCAGGTGTCCGTCACTTTTACCACAACTGCCTTTCTGTTTGTATCGACTGGAGTCATGGTTTCCTGGGTAATTTGCAAGATAATTATTTTTTGGTGATAATGAGGTCGTTAAGTTCTGCATTTTTTGCATAAAAAAAGGGTTGGTAATGTAAATCAGTGTGAATCAAGTAATATAATACCGTGTTATAAGCTTAGTAGAATGTGCCCTGAATTTTGAATAGTGGAAAAAAGAAATACTAACTGCTTAGGGAACATGTATTCCCACAACACTTTGTTTCCATGTGCAATACCTGGTTTAAGAATCCACCTATTATAATTGTTTTAACAAAACTTGGAGCTATGTTATGTACTCTGTTGATATCCTCAAAATTTCAGCTATTGTACTGAGACAATACAAAACTGATTGCACACTGATATTATGCAAAATAATGTTAAAAATGAAGCCTGGCAAGCACAGTGAGCCTTGGCAGCTGCCACCCTGCTCGCTGGTGCCATTCAGTGTCCCAGATATGCTGGAAGTTTGACAAGATGCAAGAGAGAAGGTTTAATTAGGCCACAGTTTTACTAATTCAACTAATGCGGGAGTTGTGCATCAATCACCCACACAATGCGGAGTGTTACTTCTTCCTCCCTCCTTCCCTCCTCTTTGGGAAGTGCTCACGGTCTCACGCGTGGCTCCAGGCCACCACAGGTGTGAGCCTTGGAGGGCTGATGCCCCGGGGTTCTCCCATTTCTGCCTTTGCCTGGGAACCGAGCCTTTAAGGGTCATGCCTTCCCCTAAATCTGCTTTCAGCTCTGGCTGAGTGAGAAAAGGTTCTTGCCGAAGTGTCTTCTGAATTACTATTATATGCCCTTCTAACTAGGGCCTATAGGGCAGCCTAAATAAATCATGGTGCCCTGGACAGTCTAGGGATTAAAAAAAAAATTTAAAAAAAAAAAAAAAAAAAAA
>JAVJGG010000059.1:12960555-13014993 GCA_035590195.1 Aviceda cuculoides
TAATTTAAGCATTTAAAATTATTCTTTAATGACTATGCAGAAAACAATAGTAAAATTTAAAAAAAAAAAAAAAAAAAAAAGTCAGTACTGAAAAATAGGAAATAGGCATGTCCTGTGGATGGGAAAATAGGAGTAGCTGCGTGGCTCCTGTGTGTGAAGCTGAAGTGCCCCACGGCTTGGACCATGGTCCCGGCTCTGCTGCCTGGTTCCTGTAGTTTACAGGGAGCTTTGAGGATTACGGTCTCAAATCTTCAGGCATATGAGAAATCTGCTGGAAAATTGTAGTTAATGTTACATTTGTCAGCGCCATGATCATTTAAAGGAGATAATACATACCAAATGGGTTGTCCGGGTCCACAGCACGCAGGAGAGCTGTTCTGCAGAACCTGTGAAACAGTACTAAAGCAAAGATACGGGCAAATTTGGTTTAGTCCGTTAACTGAGGGGATGATAATTCTCCTTGAGATAGCAAATGAGCCGACCTAACTTGTTTCTCATCAGAACTTCTTGCAGTGGAAGGATGTCAGGCTGACAGAGTCTTCTGCTGCTGTCAGAGGATTGTTCTTCCCCACCCCAGGGATTTTGGATGGATTTAGAAAAGATTTTATAACCTTAATGTGAACAAAACTGAGGAGTCAAGCTCTTTGGTAGAAGGCCGGTGTACTTCCATGGACACTGCGAGAGGTGCCCCATGGGTGCCCCTCCTGGATGCCCCCACCTGCGCTTAAGGGTGCTGGGTCAGAACTGACATGTAGCTGTGAGACTGCATTCCCTAACTGGAAGAGGGCAAGGCAAAAATGTAGGGCAAATCCTCCAAAACTTTTTTTTTTTCATGACTTAGAGATGTGGATTCTTCTTCAAACTTTTCACATGAAAAATGGACAATCAGGGTCTCTGTGCTGAAGCTGAGAAGGTTATCAAGCACTAACGGTTGCGGATGATGAACTCAATTTTTGTTTCAGATTTAGATTTTTATCTCAAGTCCCATATTAAGAAAAAAAAAAAAAACCAAACCAAAACATAACAACAACTGTTTTGGGGGGGTATATATTCATTTCCAGAGAAATCAAGTTGGCTTTGTCCGGTTTGTCCTTCTACTTAGTACATTTATTGGAATAAAATAGTAGACATCCAGTCTTAAATCTCCAACATTAAAGCAGATTTTTCAACGACAAGGATACAACATGTGGAATATGTTATTTCTGCTGATAAAGAAGGGAGGGAAGGGTGGTTCTTTTTAGCCCCTACTGTTGCCTTGTGTTGTGGTGAGAGCCTTAGGTACTGCAGGGACAACTCACCTTTCTAAGGCAATAAGTCTGTAGTGAAGTGCAAGGCAGCTACCGTGGATTTTATTTTGTTTTAATTAATTTAGAAAATACATTAAAACATCTTGTAATGGTGCCATGTAGCTTTATTTCCTGTTATGGAATCAGTAAATGTAAAATCTTATGAGATTTTAATACTCTGAAACCCTTCTTGCTGTATTTATCCCAGGAAGGGGAGGAGGTGTTAACCTCCAAAAACATGGTTTCCACATGTTCTTATACTGTGTGCTCTGAACTGCTGCTGGGCATAGAAACCACAAACAGGAACCCCAGACTGGCTGGCCAGGCTTGCTCACTGAGTATTAAGGAATTTACTTTCTGCCCCCTTTATTTTTTTAATTTTTTGGGAACCTTCTAACGTACCAAAAGGGACTGGATAAGTGCTGTCTGTGTAGGGTGTTTGGTTTGTTTTTTAAGGAATTTCCTAGGGTTTTCTGAAGCAGTTACTGGTTTTTAATGGTCTCGTGTGAAAAAAGTTGCCTGGGATTTTAATTTAAGCACTCAACTGAAAAACAAAGCCTTATGAAGTGTTGCCAGTTAAGGACTCTCAGTCGCTGTCTTTGGAGATTTTGGACTAGTGTTAGCAGTTACAATCTCATCAGTAATCTTAAATCAGAAGTCCGTTTTTAATATTAATACCACAACCCAAACCACATAGATCATTAATTTAGGAAAAATATAGCAAAGAAACAATGAGAAGATAAGTTTGGGATACTACAGGAATTTGGAATGTGGAAGAAATTGCTTTAATTAGTTTTGTAACATATAGGTGTCATATGCATGTCACCAAGTAGTTAATGATCCATCGGGAAACCGATGCAATGAATTGGAAATCCTGCTAAACCAGAATATAAGGGCAGTAGCAGTAGAAATGACCAACAGAAAACTTTTGAAAGCGTGTCATCTGTGATCTCCAAACCATTTATCGACCAGCTGCCATCTAACCGGTTGCCTAATTTAGCTTATGCGACAATCTTCTGCATTTGGTGAAAACGGAGTGGTTTGCTGGAGAGCTGTTCCAGGTGAGAGTGCCGAGGAGCGAACCACAAAACCACAGCGAGCCGAGTACTGGCACACTGGGGCTGCACAGAAAGGCAGGCTGAGATGTGTCTTAGGTCAGGTTTTTTTTTTGGTTTTGTTGGGTTCTTTTTTTTTTTTTTTTAATTCCTGGTACATCTGTTATGCATCATCTTATACATGGATTGCAGCTGTAGAAAAAATGAACAAATTAAGACACTTGCATCAGTAATTATTTCAAGCCTAGTGTTGCTGAACAATGTCTTTTCCCAAAGAAGTAAAGGTACAAATGGAAGAAGGTTAAAGCTGCGTAGCTCAAGTCAGCCTAATTTAAAATGAGTTGTAAGAGAACAAAATACGTGGTTTATGTAATTAGCATCTTAAAACTTCATGTTATTGTGCAGTTTTGTGCTTACAGCACATTCAAGACTTGCTTAAGAAGGAAGATTAACAGTGTTTCCTGAAGAGTTCAAGGTCACTAATCCTCTGAGTGTTAAATAGTGAAACTCTGTATGTTTCTGCTTTCTGATGTGTGTTAAATATTTGGAGAATGAGTTAACTAGATTTTTTTTTTCCTTGCTAGAACCTAGTATTTTAAATTCACTGTCACTGAAATACATATGCTATGTGAGAACAAAATGTAGACTGTGTGTTGGCTTATCTGTAGACATAAGCAGAGGTTGCCATTAAAAATCCTCAACAGTTGCCATGTTTGAGAGACCATATTATCCACATTTGTAGCAGCGTTCAGATGACTATATCACACAGCAATATTAAAAAATTATTTAGAGCATCTACTTTTTAGCATGCTGTGGTCTGCCATTAGAGATGCCCTCAGAGAACTGTTCCTGTAACAACATATTTTATGAATATTTTTTATCCAATATCCTGTAATATGAAATCCTGGGATTGCCGAGGACATCACTGCTTATTATTGTTGTAAGCACATCTGTGATAAAACTTTGCAAAACTTTCTTACCATAAATGGGATCAATCCCACTTTGAAAGTTTGGTCATGAGTCCTCCTAACACGTCCTCAGGAGAATGTGTTCTGAGCTTTCAGTTTATGACAAATGCCTGAACTTAGTTAAAAAAATGAAGAATGGCTTCTGCATGAAAATAATTGGATGAGCCGTGGTGCAGGTGAGCGAAAAGTTTCAAACCCCTGAAAGTTTCAGCTTCTGGGATGGCTGTCGGGTCCTTGGCTGGATGACTTCAGACACCCACATCTGGAAAGTCTCTGCCCAGCGGTGCGGTCCCGTCCGGGTAACTGGGCTTTTGAACTGTTCGTTGGAGTCCCAGGGCTTGTAAGCATCTGTATGGAGATGATGGTTGCACTGGGCTTTTAGTTTTTAAAGACACGACTTTGTATGCATGTTCATTTTCAGTTTTTTATCCATTCCTCTGTAGCAATTTTTTAAATCTTGAGCAGTCAGAAGTCCTCCTCTCTAAACGATTGGGATATTGTCATTAAAATGAAAGTACTGATGGCTCTAACTCTATGGGAAAGTGATTCTTTATGGACAGCTTACTTTTATAATCATAGATCAGAAATCCTGTAATTGAGAAGTAGTTCATATAGAATGATTAGCACTAAGAAATAATGAATAATTCCTGTCTAGGTTGTGCAAACAAACTTTCCAGTGCTCCCATTGGAGATGTTTATTAATCTAAACACGCACAGTATATCATCAAGGTATTTTCTTGCATGATTGATTGATTGAATTAGTTGTTTACTGGGGGAGGGACGAACTACCTAAGAATAATGGGAGGCAGAGAAAAAGGGAAGAGAAATGAACTTTCTTCAGGAGAGATATTAGCAAAACAAATTAATAATTTTTGCTAGGTAAAATCAGTATTCATTTTTTGCATACCAGAGGGAGTGCATCATGTAGGGCTGAAGGTCAAGTCCAATCTGCTTGCTTCTTTTTTTTTTTCGGTGATCCATTATCTACTCTTGCTTAGTTGGAGTCCCTAGTACTTCCAAAGAGGAAAACAAAAAGGAAAAAAGAAATGGCAGCAAGAAGAGATTCTACATGGTATCTTAGTTATCATTGTAATGTGCACACACCACCATAATCAAACTCAAGCACACTGAATACGCCAATTAGTCGCTCTAGTAGCAGTGAAGCAATTAAAACAAATAGACATGTCTTTGCCATAAGCTGTAGATGGAATAGGAAGAGTGATGAGCTTCCTTCCTCTCTCGTGACATTTTCACTCAGATAGACTGGAGTTTCTTTGCCTGCTGAGTTCAGTACTGTAAAAAGCAGAATACCACTTGATGAGTGTTTTTCCACTTGTTTATTTCTGCTTTTTCCAGACTGGGGACAGTTCTGTATAAGACAAAAAAATATGTATTTGTATTATGGTAGAGTCTGGGAGTGCTACCCGTGGAGCTTTCTCTCTAAAGCAATTCATTCCATATGGGTGGGTTACTATAATTATATCTATGCAGATGCTGAATCCAGTTACAATAAGCACAACCCAAGGCGTCTGTTTTCTCAGAAAAATGCAGAAAACCCAGAGACCGAAGCCAGCTATTAATCTGGCCTATTAGTATGTGGACAGAATGACTGATACTGGTTTCTCCTCCCAGATCCTCCATTTGTCTCTGGGCTGGTTTTCTATACAGCTAGTGTACACAGAAGATGCTCGAACTGGTATATTACAGTCCCCCCATCCCCACCAAATAATTAAAAAAATATTATTTTTTTTCCCAAAGCAAAAATGGCTATTTCCTATAGACCTGATCTGAATGGGAATAGTCTGTGTGGCTAAACTACATTGCGTCTGCTGTATGCTCTGCTTGGAGGGTGGTAATACTGAATGATGAACCCCAGTGGATCCTCCTTGTAATGCCATGCTTATCTCTGGAAAAATTTTCCATAATTCCCTCTTTCTTTTTTCCCCCTTTTGGCTGTTTCCCCCTTTTTGTCCTTCCTTCTGAGGTATCCGGGTGGGATAGGATTCTGCTAATGTATATGTTTATGCTGTACCAGATGCCCCCATTCTCTAACCAGTATTATTTGGCTTATTAACATGTGAAATGTTCTTCTGGATATTTCCATCTATAATCTTGCACAGCTCAAAATTCAGTGAAGCAGAAATCAAGCCTATGGTGAGTTTTTGGGTACTTCAGATCTTCCCTGCAACTGCAGGCTATATGAGCTCTGAACTCAAACTCATCTTTTGTGAAATACCATGTAAATGCCTTGTTGCTGCGTCTATGGTTTAAAAATCGTAATGCAGCTAGAATTGTGAAATATTAAAGATATCCTTTTATGTACTTTGAATTTATGGTGACTTCAAAGTCAGTCCTCATTTATTGTCTGGTTTGTTTCACTTCAGAAATGACTCGAACTGTGAACAAAAAGGAGCTGACAATATTTTCAGATAGGCACTTTATAGTTGTGCACTTTGCAACTATACGATAGGACTGTCTCTGTTGCCTTGAATGCAAAATTAGCTTGTTGATATGTGCTGCTACAGACAGAGGAACAGATGTAGTAATTCTACTTTATTTACATGAAATCTCTAAAAAGGCATTTTCTGGCAGCATGCTAGGAATAAATACAGTATCAAATATAAACCGCGCCATGCTATGTTAGCTCATTCAGGTGTCAGCTGTGCCATTTCGACGTGGGCGAGAGCAGGGAGTCGGATCCCTCCCAGCAGAGCTGGGCACCCCCGCTGCCAGCCCCCTCCCGCCGCTGCCCGTCCGTCTGGGTGGGCTTTGGCCGTGGGAGCGTGCCCCAAATCCGGGCACCCCAGACCCTGCCTCGAGCCCCTGGGTTGGGGCTCTATGGGGGGCGAAGAGGGTTTTTTTTTCTATTTTTTCAAAGTAGGAGATTCTTTTTTCCTCCCCTCCCTTCAATTTCTGTGACTTAGACCTCCCCTAAGCTCGTGTTTTCCAGCTTCTTTCCACAGCCAAGACGTTCAGGAACTTACCTGAGACTAGAAAATCGTGGGGGAGGAAGGGACCCTTGGGTGGAGGGAGGTTGCAAACCATGGAGAAGTTCAACACGTCTTACCTGAGTGAAGAAGCGAGGCTTAGCTAAAACCCTATGAGAGCCTTCTGAGCCGGGAATATGAGAAGTAGTGAGCGATGCCGAGCTGGCTGCCGCCGCGAGGGAAAACTCTTCCCGGGGGACTGTGCCCTTGCCCCATCCTCCTCCTCCTCTGCCGTTGTGCAAAGGTGGAGGAAGGAGGTATCACCCCAGCGACAGTCCTGGCTCTCCCTCCCTACTTCACTGAACTAACAGGTTTTAGCCAGGCAGCCGCACATGTTAAATTGTTCCTTTTTTTCTCTCTCAGGTGTTCAAACTTTCCAGTGTGGGGTTGGGGTTAGTTAGTCGGCTTATGAGCGAGCAGATGCATTAGAGATGAAATGCCTTGACTCTGAACCGCAGGCAGAAGTGGTGGGAGGAGACGCAGCTAATTTCACTTGGAGGATGATTGATGTGTATATGTCAACTTCTATTAATATTCTTTTGAAATCACTGATGCAAGCGTGTTTTTTCCCCCACCGCAACAGAAAATGTAACTAGGAAGACAACAAAACAACCCTATCCCTTTAATTCACAATTCTCAGGAGCAGTTAAGCAAACTCTGTCGTTCGAGAGTGTCCTCCACAGGCTGGCAAAACCCAGCCGATCGTGGTGTTCTTACCACTTTAAGAATATCAAGATGCTCTAACAGAGCTATCCACTTACTGCTAAAATGTATAACGTACAAAAAGCAAAAGTCACCTACTGGTAGACCTAGATAAATTGCTTAAAAATGTACCATTCCCTCATTAGACAGCTATTCATTGCATGAAAAGAACTAAATGTATTTGTTGAGGTGTAGCTATAAAAGCCATGTTTAAAATGAAAGAGAGTTGAGAGCCTGAATGCACAGCACTGTTATTCAGAAGTAGCTTTCGAGCAGAGAGTTTCAACGGGAAGGTGCTCTTTGGTTCGACACAAATCAGCAAACGTTTAGCTGAAGTGTGAATAATTCAAGCGTGCGTGAAGAACCGTGCTTTCAGAAGAGACGAAACGCAAGAATAAAAAAAAAAAAAAAAAAAATCTTCAAACATTTGCATCAGCCTTAGAGGACAATGCGAGCAGCAGGATTTGAAACAGATTTGCAGATGCACTCTCTTTAGGCAGGGAGAATGCTCATTAAATGCAAGATGCTTCCGTGGCTCCTGTGTTTGCACGGAGGTAGAGGTTTGCAAGACTGACGTATCAGATAAAGTCAGAGTGGTTACCACACCGGTGGTGTAGCAGCTGCATAATAAATGATGGAGAGAATCATGTTAGGCATGCCCACCTAACCTAACTTGAATCATGCGAAAGGGGAGCTGCTGGAATTCAAATAGACTTTCTGGTTCCCAGCAGTCGGCAGTAATAGAATGCTTTCAGGAAGATGACAGATGCAGGGGAAAGATGCTGTTTTGCACTATCTTGATTTGTTACGGCAGCCAACTTATTGGCATGATGGAGTGACAAGAAAAGCAGCTGGCATGGAAGGTAGGATTATCAAAGCTATTGCATCATTATGAATGTAATTAGAAACTGACCATGACAAAGCATATGCTAGAACGAGCTGCCGCCGATGGCAGAGGATTTGTTGCTGAGGTCTTGAAACTCTGAAAACAACGTTCCTCGTGCAAAATGGATTTTGCAGTTTCATTTATGCTTGTGTTACCCTTTCTTTCCTGCTCGGCTCCCAGCTCGGGGAATCGCTTGCTTGAAAGAGTGTTGTGTTAGGCTGAGACTGAAGAATAAAGTCTTTTCTAAGTCTGTGAAGCCTCAGGTAGATAGAGACAAACAAATGTGAAACAAGACTGGGAAAGGCTCTCCCTGATTCACTAGCAAGCTCTGACTGATATATTGGCATATTCAGGAATCCCAAGGAAATGAAGATGCATGTACTGAATGTTTTGGTATAATGAAAAGATATTATTGCACGTCTCTGCTTAATAGTTAGTTTTTCCGACAGCCTTTATTCCCCATCAGTTTTTAGCTCTTGACATTTATTCGGTTGTTCGGTATTATATAAAGAAAATACATCAATATCTCCTGCAGGGTTTCTCAACAACTCCAGCATCTGTTTCAGCTATTGAACTGTATTCACGTTTTGCCAACTTGATGCCTACCCAGCTGGTCTATCATTTCTCGCTTGATTACTGCTCTTAATTTCTCTGTATCAGCTTGTTTCAGATAGGATTTTGAAAGCTGTTAATGAGAAATGACAGTAACTGCTAAATTATTGAGAACTGAAGTATTCTCTTATTTTTGAAACATCAGAGAGCGTTTTCGTGTGCGTTTTATTAAATTCGTATTCTGTGTTGCAGAGAGGTTTTCATATAATCATTGCATTTAGCTATGAATACTTTGAACTAGATGAGTCACAAACAGAACTTTCAAGTGACTATTTTGAGAAAGTTTGAGAAAATGTAAAGGTGCTTGCTTTGGTGTATGTATCATCTTAATATATGTTCCTTCCTCCTGTCCTCCCGCCCCCCTCTTCCCCCGCGCAACATATACTCCGTCCCTGTGACGGTGAGCAGTCATTAAGTGTACACTGTACATATTGAAATATATTTTATCACCACTAGGGTGAAACCGCTAAGCAGCTCCGAACAGGTGATTTGAACAGGTTTAAAACAGACGTCAGCTCTATCGGAGTGGGTCGATCTAAGAAGTAAAAGTAGTGTTTTCCAAATGTAAGGCAGGACCACTCTTTCCTTCCTCTTCGGAGGTCCAACGACCATTCAAACACTGCTTGATAGCTCACAGGATATGATTATGTTAAATTATTTGGGTTATTTTGCCTTACAAAATGCTTTCTTTCAATGTAAACTCTTCTTTGTTAGGTCTATCGTTTTTTACAAGGTGATCAAGTAATCTCTTGTCATACTGGATAGTCACTTTTCTGACTTTATTTTAAATGACTTTGTTCTATGTAGTCTTGTCAAAAGGGGATCAGGCTATTAAACACTAAATGTTGCTGACTAAAGCTGTAACAGTTTTAGAAAGATAGATGTTTCTAGATACACAGCAGTGAACCAGCCTTTAGAAAGTTTGAAGGTAAAGATCAGTAAAACTGATAGACTGTTAGCTAGTTTGAGCATTTCCCTGCTTTGATCACCTCTGAGAGGCATTTTAAATTATTTTGTAACTGCTGGGAGGAGAGATGTACTTATTAATGGAGAGGATCTCTATGGGGTTTGTATAGCCAAAAATAGTTCTGTAGTTTTGGTGACAATTAAAAAAAAAAAAAAAGTTATTCTATTTCAGAGAAGCTCTATTAAATTTAAAAATAATTTGTCCTTGTTGATGACGACGAAACCATAGACAGAATAACCCATATAAACAGTTTAAGTGCCATTCACCTTTTCAGGGTAGCAGTAAAACTGTTTTATATTGCATGTATTATATTTATACTCCTGAAGCAGCTAGTGGCTCCTTGTCTCAAGAGTGCTGCCTGGCTATCATCATACACTAGTTACTTAAAATGGTCTTTTCCTTGTGACGCCAGTGATCGTAACTGCATGCTGTCTGTGGCCATCATCCAGCCGACAAGTGATTTTATAGTTTGCTTCTGTTCTATCCATAGTATTTGGTTTTAGCTGTTTTGCTGGTGAATTAAGACGACACTAGGTGGAGCTAGCTGTTGATTATAAATAGAGCTACAGTAATACAGGCCTATCTAATGAGCAAGCCCCTGTATATAATTATTATTATTGAAAATAACAATTTAAAATGTTAAGCATTGAGTTGGACCTTAGCCATGAAATTCTAGATCTGGTGGGGTTAGGGGAAACAATTTCTCTATTTTCCTTTCCTTTTATTATTTTACAAGCTGGTAATGGAAGATGGAAAAGAATAATAAGGAAAAAACATCTACGTTCAACAAAGAGGGCTGGGAAGCAAAAGAACGGAAATAGAAGAAGAAAAGAGGAGAGGAGCAGCAATAAGAGCCAGCAGATGTTTCCACTGTAGATACACGCAGATATCCAATTGTGTATCTGTCTGTCTTTAGCCTGATGCACATAGATTTTGTCTCACTCTTACATATAAATCCTCTTTCCATTCTGTCTTCTTGAATTAATTTATAGAGCTGACATCTTCCACTTTATATTTAGATTTGGGACCAATGTTTTCAAATCTCTTCTTGGAAGTGTGATCTAAAAGGTATTGACTGAGGTGGAAGCTGGTTGTGTGTGCTCCTTTACATGATTCTGGTTATTAATCCCAGTCAAGGATAAGAAATCTGTAGTCCTAGACAGTGTGATGACACAAGAAAAGTACACTCACTTCCACACAGATTTACAGATATGTACCACGGATATGGTATGTACAGTAATTCAACAGAGAGAGAGAAATCAGGATATATACTGATACTTAGGTACATGAACTGAGGAGGTAAAAACAGGAAATAAATGAAAAGTGTGAAATGAGTACAAGGAAGGGGACAGGCAAAAATAGAGATTAAGGATATGAGCTGGAGCAGTCTGGCAGAGCAATGATAATTCCCATCAACATCTGTTGAGTGAAGCACTTGCAAGTTCAGTCAATGTCTTGTTCTTAACTGCAGTAAAAGGGAACTGGGACAGGGAGATGCTCAAGTCAGTGAGGAAAACGTGCCCGGGGGGAAATGACAGCTGCCTGGTGCTCCAGGAGTAATGAAGTTTAGAAGATTGGAGACTGATCTTCTTGAACATTGCCCATAGAAACTTGACATTTTAGTACTGGGCTGGACACGTGAGTTAGCATGGTCCTGAAAAGGTGCTAGACAAAACCAAGTTGTGCTTGGACCTATGGCTTGTTGGAGGAGTCTTGCAAGAAAGCAGTGCTGCATCGTCAGCCCGAGGAGACCTTTTTGGTTACGAGCTGCGCAGTTGGTGCTCAACGGCACAAGCGTGTGAGGAGATCAGCTATGGTGGAGACAAAGTTTATTAGTTTTACAAGATCATTCAGCATTTTATTGAGGCTAGGCCGTGATTAATTTTTTTATTTTTTTTTATTTTAATGGATAGAAACAAGGCCTGTGAAACGTGTTGGGGGTCATTACTTCCACGTCTGCTTTCTGTATAGTTTTCTCTGCCCATACCCCAGGACCTCTCGCTTTGAATGAGCTCATCCGGATGTGTCCCGAATATTCCTTCTGACAACAGGAAGATGTGTGTTGTGTGGCAGCTCTCAGCTTTCTGATGCTGGTCAGCTGCTGCTTCTCTCAGCTTCTGCTTCCTGCTGAGCAAGGTGGAAATTCTGGTTTAGAAATATCTATAGTGTGGGGAAGTGTCTGACCATCTCAGGCAAGGGTCACGAGAAGCTGAGCCAGGAGAAGGAGATTTACTCCTCTCTATCACTAAAATCTGTCCATTTTAAAATCCATTGGAATGAGACAGAGGGCAGGAGGAGGAAAAATGGCACGCAAGGTGAGGAATGGAGGGGCTTCAGGTGTTCCATGAAACAGTCATTTGATGAACGGATGGTAATCACCTTGCAAAAAACCCATGAGGAAAGGCACACGTGGGAGTCAAGCTTGTCCAAGGGATATTATTGAGTAGCTGGTTATCCACTGCCAAAAAGCTTCCCACAAAGAAATATTACATCTAATCACAATGTATTAATAAATTAAGTCTATTAGCAAAAAAGGAAATATTTTTGTCCTTCGAGAGCCAGAGTTCAAACTTTGTAGTTTATTTATTTATTTGACTTTACTGTGTAACAGAATTGCTAACAATTGGGGGTGGGGTGGGGTGTATTTGGTAATAAATGCTAAAGGATATCCTTTCTCCCCTCCCCAGATTAGGGTTATTTTTTCCACAGAGGATTAAACCACCTATCCCTGAAATCATATAGTTTAAATCTGCATAGGAAATGCTGAGATTTCCAGAAGCTGATGGTTGTTCCTAAGCACAATGTTAACTTTCTGCATGATACTGGAAGGAGTGAAGGGCAGGGGAAAGACCCATCTGTCTGAACAGTTGCAGGACTTTGGTCAGTAAAGATGTCCAGAGAAAAGTGAGAATTTTCTGAAGGCTGGTATTTTCTTGCTTCCTCTTCTCATTCTGGTGAAATCAGTCCAGAAGATGACTGTACTTGAATTGGAAATAACAAGAAAGCCTTCAGCTTGCCGCTCCACCGCATGTCATAGCGGGTGGATATAGTCCATCTCCTTCTTAAACTACAAGGTACAAGCAGTTTTGCATCTTCTCTACTCTGTGCCACCACCTCCAAAATGTCCAAGAGATTTGTTGCCGAACCGAGGTTGTGAATGCAGTGGTGAAGTCCTTGCAGAGATGTCCTGGGTGTGATAGACCCAGTGATGCGGCCGTGAAAGAGGGAGAGCTGAAACGGAGAGGTGAAAGAAGGGAACCTCTATCTGCACTGCAGTTTCTTTAGGTTTTGTTGTCTTTAGAATAGATCTTAGTCTTAAAAAAAAGGAAAATCGGAAGAGTGAATCAAGATTAGGCACAAAGAGTTTTTCATTAGTATCCTTGAGTTACCCAGCTTAGTGTTTTACATTACAATGCTGTTCTTTACAAGGTGTTTCTTTCATTTACATATCCCTAAAGATATTGCACATAGCCTAACCTGTACTCTGACTTGCTTGATGATACAGAAACTCAAGATGCTGAAATGGTCAGAGATACTTTTGGTTTTGACCAGTGCTGACAAAAACTCTTCTTTTTCCTTTCTTCTTTTTAACTCCACTCCCTTCCCTCCCTTCCTCCCCATGACTTGTCATGACTGGGGAAAAACGTAGATCAGAAAAAGTTAAAGCAAAATTTGAACAAAAACTAAGCTACCTGAAACTTATGCTTTCTTAATCTATATCTAGTTTCACCTTCACCTCTTTCTATGTGCTTCTGATGCTTAGGAATAAAGAGCATGCAGAATTTCTTTTATGGGTTCAGCTTCTTTTAGCATTCACTCCTGATCACTTGTATTGATCTGTTTCCCTGAAACTTAAAAGCCACACTAAATAAAACCACCACATGCTGTTTTCTCTAGACATACTTTTTATGAGCAGCCTGTTATTTTTATATAGCCCTTATGCAGGTCACATATGTTCTTGCAACAAACAATGCAAAGATATTGGGAAAAGGTTCATCATTTTGTTGTGGGGGGTTTTTTGGTGGGGTTTTTTTGGGGTAAACCATTTATATATTCCTATGCCATGCTTATATTTAACACATCTTTATTTCCTCTTATTACAAAATACCATTTATAATGGAAACTCCTCTGTAATTTGATACTGATGGTCCCAAATTGTATTTAATAAATGTTCCCTAGGTACAAACATCACTCATTCAAAGGGCAAGCTGGAATATTCATCTATTGGTTTAAATGAGGGGTTTTGTCCAAGACCAGACTTTCACTTTGCCGTCCCAGGCTGCTTTTCATTCGCTATTGGTCCAGTATGAGATAAGGACTGCAGACACCGAAAAATGCAACCTCTTGTCTTCAATAATGATTGCAGGCCCTGAATCATGACTGAATCAGGTTTGATAGCAAGGCAGAAAAGAAAAGGTATTAAATAACTGAATGTACATGGAAAATGTTATAGCTATATTTTTCCAAGCCCTAATGAATGGAAACTTTTAAGATGGAAGTTTTGGTGAAATAGTTTTGGTGTCATTGAAATATTTGGTGACTGAAGATTGAAGTTAACAGTATTAAGAATTTTAAGATGTTTATGGTTTAATGTTTGTGATGACTCTCACACTAATAGTAAAATTACTGACTTCTCATTTCTTAGCAGCCTTGTTTTAGACTACTGAAAAGCACAAGGGATTTTTATCTAATGAATTAATTTGGTGCGTAGCAAAACATTTCAAAAACAGTGAAATGACTTGCCAGCCCAGTTGATCCTGTGGTTAAATCTTTGTATGCATGTGTCTCTTCAGATATTTCTTCAGAAGCCAAGAACAAAAAGCATGTCACAGATGTTGGTAAATCAAGTAATTAATTATATTTATTCCCAGGTTCTGTTATTTTTCAAAACTTTGGAAATAATGAGGATTAGGTAAGCGATCAGTTATGATGCAGCCTGAACCGAGATCGAACAAACCCTAAAACAGTTGGGGTTATGAGGAGGATCTTGGGCTACTAATTTAAGAACGTAACTAGGAGGCAGAAATTCTAAATGCTTGACATACCTTGGCACCGTATGCAAATCAAAACGGGCACCATCATCCACCCTCAGAATGAGAAAGGTCAAATATGGTTTGCTTCCTTCAGAGAAGCTACGCTTTAGTTTTTATTAAGTTCTTTTAGCAACTTAAAAATGCTTTCAATAGTAATACCTCATTGTCTGTCATAATACCTAATCCCACACTTTTCTTACAGGCACTGTTCGTTAAACTATATGGGCCTAAATGTGACTTTTAATCATCAACATTAGCCAAAGTGTTAGTGCAGATAATAAAGGTCCTGTAACTGTAGGGAAATGGTATGTTGCTGAAGAGTATCAATTAGGATTATTCCTCTGGCAACAAGCAAATGAATTTTGCAGGAGTCCTTAGTGAAACTGGTATTTAGTATAGTATTCTGTGTGACCTGGCTGACCCATTGAAAAAACAGCAGCCCGAGCAGCTCTGTTGGGCTATATGTATCATGTATGTATCATGTAGTTCCTTAAAACTGCCTAAGCCTAGGGAGCAGAACACTTATTAGTTTATTATTATTTAATAATAATATTTTATTATTTCTTGTGTGACAGCAGTGTATGTGGCACATGGCAAAGCGTAGAGAAAAGTGACTTTATTGCTCTAGGAAATAACATATAATTAATGTGAAGGGTCTGCTTTGTATCCCCAAAAGCAGACACAGAATGATGGCTGCAAACCTCGGCCAGCTGTGAAGCTGTAACATACCCTAAGCAGAAATGGGATTGCATTTCTGGCCTCCTTGTTACTGACACACAACTTGAGGATTTTACTCTGAATGATAATTGTATCGCATGGAGACAAACTGCCCATTGATGATTCTGAGATGCCATGGAAACACAGAGGCGCCCATAGTAGTTGTGGCAGTTTCTGTGTCAGCCAGAGACAGGTATATCATTGGGAATCCTTCCCAGCCTGTAATTCAGTAGAAACACTGAAACTGGACGAGAGAGAGGAAAAACATCTGCATTGAAAGAGAGAAAAGATGAACTAGTCCATTAGGTGTGGGGAAGGCAGAGGTGTCAATTTAAAGGACCAACTTACTCTGCTGTTGCTTCATGCGACTTGTTGGTATCTGCCAGGTCAGGATGTAATGGTTTTTACCTGAGGGAACAACCATCTCGGGACAGTTGTATGCATTATTATAATTCAGGAGAGAAAACCCCAGGTATTTGATTTGTGTTGCAGCATAGTTTTCTGGTTTAACACCTTGCCCCAGGATTTGTAGAAATACAAGAAACCACGATAGAAATATCGAGGAGAAGTGTATCGGTGCTGAAATTGTCAGTTTTATTTTGTTCTGTGGGATTTTATTTGGCCCCAGCTCTCTCAAGTGAGTTTACCGGGAAAAAGAAACTAATATTGGTGCTGCTGGACAGATCCGCCTTGACAAGACTGAAAAAGCAATTCTGTGTACCCCCGGCCCAGGTAGGGGACCGGGAATCGCTAGCCTCACCCACGTCAGCGCTCCCCCAGAGAGGCAGAGCGAGAAGAACGGAGAGAGGTTTTGAGGGTGGTGACGCCTCTTTCCTAAGTGACTGTGTTGGGTGTAAGTGGCAGGGTGGGGGACTTTGGGGGAAGGGGCTGCAGGGGTGGCCTTCATGAGAAAAGGCCGGGGGCTGGCCGGTGCCTGACACAGCCGGTTCCAGTGGACCCACTGCTGGGCACAGCTGAGGCCCTCAGCCAAGATGGCGGCGCCTCAGGGAGAGCCTGGGTAAGAAAGGGAAAAGCACTGCCCTACGGTGACCGAGGGGCAAAAAGCATGGAGCAGCAGGGAGACGACCAAGGTTAGAGAAGAAGGGGAGGAGGTGCTCCAGGTGCTGGAGCAGAGATTGCTCTGCAGCCCTTGGAGAAGTCCATGCTGGAGCAGATATCCAAATGGTAGCCCACAGGGGACCCCCCGCCGGAGCAGGGGGATGTGCCCTGAAGGAAGCTGCAGCCCATGGAGAGCCCACACAGGAGCAGGTATTTCCTCAAGGACTGCAGCCCGTGGGAGGACCCACGCTGGAGCAGGGGAAGGGAGTGAGGAGGAAGGAGCAGCAGCGAGGAGCTGGGATGGACTGAGCACAGCTCCCATTCCCTGTTCCCCTCCAGCCCTCGGGTTGGAGGAGATGGGGGAGCAGTTGGGAGTGAAGGAGTGAAGTGGAGCCTGGGGAAAAAAAAAGGGGCATGGGGGCAGGTGTTATTTCAATCTTTTTGTCTTTTTTTTCTCACCACCCAAATCTACTTTAATTGGCAATAAATTAAATTAATTTTCCCAAAGTTAAGTCTGTTTTGCCCGTAACAGTAGCTGGTAAGCGATCTCTCTGTCTTTATGTTGACCCAAGAGCTTTTGCATCCTATTTTCACCCCCTGTCCTGTCAAGGATGGGGAGTCAGAGAGTGGCTGGCCAAGGTTGACCCACCACCATGAGGTTAGACAGGATTATTCCAGGTAAGCTTTCCAAATTGTCAGGAGGTAATGGCTCAAGGTCAGTCATTTTTAGGGATAACTGATATTAGGGTGGGTGGGTGTGGACCACAGCTGATACTTGGTAAAAAAGGAAAGGTTGTAAAATGAAACCTCTCTCTGTTTGAAGCAGTGAGTCACTCCAGAGGTACTTGTCCTATAGTTGCCCTAAAAAGACAGATAAAAATCCATCATGAAAAGGGCATTATTACTAGTTTAAAGCCACTGTAGATTGCGTGCACCTGAACCAAGGTCAGAAGCATGAGGAATTACATTTGAGCAGCATCAAGAGTGCCTTAACTTTGCTAATATTTTTGTGTACCAGAGAGTGATTGCATGTATTGGAATTTTTCATTGGCTCTACTCATAAGATATGGCCAAAACTTGAGTTTTAACCAGTTCCAAGGATGTCTTGTTGATTTTAACTCCTTAAAAGAGAAGGCAATTTGGTGCAAAACTTGGTTACAGCCTGTGGCTGGGATAGGCTGTCCGTTCAAAAGGTTAAAAGAAGAAAAACTTTATTGAAAAGATATGTCATAAAAATAATCACAGAAAATGCAGTTTCTTTCCTTAAAAAAAAAGGAAAAAAAAAGCACTAATGAAATGGGCGTTTGTGGCATTTTACAACACACTGGTTTTACAGATGTTATCTGTTTCTAGTGGAGTTTGACAAAAAAAAAAAAAGAAGCTATTACAGCATTTGGGTTTTTTCATCATTCTGAGATAATCAGTGATGAGAAAATACGTTTTGTCTTCGGGTTGTGAAGGTTTTAAGAAATGTCTTACCGGGCTGCTAGCAGATGGGGAAGAGCAAGCTGACATTTACAGGGTGTTGAAAGCTGTCTGCCATAACAAGTTGTATTCTGGAGGTTGTGTTCCTTTTCCACCATTGCTAACGTGATCCAAGTTTGAAACAATCCAGTTGTTCAGTAAAAGTATTTTCTGTAAAAGGAAGTTCGTAGGCATGAAGAGTGAATGGAGGTGGGATGGGGTGTGTTCAGATGTTTGTTATGTTCAGGAGCCGCTTTGGAGCACCCAGCTGGAGCTTTGTGTGAATGACATCTCAAGATGAACTTTTTACTTTTAAAAAAGATTGATTTCAGGAAATAAGTAAAAGGTCAGAAGATATTATGTGCAGGGAACATTACCTTGGGACCATTTTATCTTATTCATTACTGGTTTCAACCCTCTGACTTGGAATTAAAAAGCTTTGTTTCCCACTGTTGGCTAGCTGAGCTTCAGACATTGACAGTCTGACACCACCAGGCTCCTTTCTGCCTGGAACGCTGCTGGAGTTCTTCTTCCAAGATTGCACTGAGAAGTGGGAAAAGCCTTGTTTTAATCATTGGGGTCGTAGGCCTTAAAAAGGAAGCGTAACTCAGCACAGTGGAACTGTAAAGGACTTTGGAAATGTAAAGAGCCCCAATTCCTTTGTTGGGGGCAAGACAAGTTGCATTACTTATTTTTATTTGTTGGTCATTGGATCGTACAGCAGGCCGGTAGTGCTTTTGGCCCACTTCTCAAATTTGTGAGGTGGATGTTATTTCTGGCTGGGTTAGACATCAAGGTGAATGTCAGGGTTCAGTGGAGACACCCACGAAAATCTGGCTTTTCTTGGAGATCTCTCCTACCTTCAGTGAAATGGATTTGGGGAGGAGGCAGCAAACTGGTTAGAAAGGAGCGGGTTCACGTCTTCATCTGTTACTTCTGGAGGCCAGTCAAAGAGTATTTATGGAAGCCTGGCAGTACCTTCTCTCCTTGTAACCAAAGAAATTAAATTACCCCAACCCATTACTGGAATAAAATGTTAATCTTCACTGCAGATGCATTTTTAGATAAGATCTGAGATGTTTCTTTGTACACCCTGGCATGATGCTTAGCACCTGTAAGTCATTTGTCTTGCTGATTATGCTTGCGAGTAGACTGGAATAGTCCAGTTCCTTGTAGTAAGTAATGAGCTCCATTGCTCAAGAAAAACATAAGAGATATGCTGTGAGTTATTATGAAACTTGAAAATTCAGTGAGGGAAAGCTCATATATAGATGAAGCAGGATTAATTTCCTTAATCCCATTCTTCCATTAGTGTAGTTTCCTAAATTTTGTCATGTTCACTCAGATTTTTTTGATACTGTATTGCCTACCAGGTTGCAGTATCAAACACTTCGATCGTTAATATTAGTACTACTATTATTTCAAGAATAGAGTAGGGCTTTAAGTACCTACTTAATTAAGCCAGAACAGGTCTGAAGCAGTGAGAGATTTCTTTTCCTGGCAGGAGAAGTAAGGGTGGGGGTAAGACACACCTAAAATTAAACAGATTAAAATTCTTCTCTGCTTGAAGAACATTGAGTCCCTTAAGAGTACAGAGGGAGAGAAAAGTTACATGTGGAAAAATTACTTGGGTCTAAAGAACACAACAAAGGGGTCCATTCTGTATATATTTAGAAAACTGCTGTTTCTCTCTGTGCATTTCAAATGATTCTCAGCATGGTGCTCTAATGGTGCATGCCTTCAGCTCAGAGCAAAAAAATGAAGATTCAAGCCCTCAAAGATTTGCTCCCTTGTAATCCTATTTACAGCCATTTAAGATCAAGTCTGAAGTTTAATATTAAAGTAAATGTTGTTAACCCTGGAAAGTAAACAGCATGAGAGTGATTGAGCTTTTTCCCCTCAGGAGAGTGGATAGGAGGAGAGAGAAGAACCTTGAATAAAATAATTAAGAGAATTAATTGTTTCCTTTTTACCTACTCAAGTATTTTATTCTGTGTTTCTGAACACTGAGCAATGTCCTTCAGGGAGAACACTCCTCGAAATTCAGATTTTATACTGTTGGGAAATGCTGCATGCGTATATGTGAGGAGGTGAACTGAGAAAGAGTATTGACAAGAAACCATTCCCAGACATAGGGATGCTGCTCCACACTGAAACACATGCGTATGATTACTGAAAACCTTACAGATAACTATATGAAGCAGCCTTGCAGCTCCTGCTTAGTGTCTGAACGTCACAAAGTGTGTCATTTGGAATCGGTGCTCTCTGTTCAGGTCTGTTTGGGAGCATAAAAGAGATTGAGGTTAACGGGGGAAGAGCCCCTGAGCCCATCCCAAGTTTCATCCCAGACTGTAACCTCCCAAGTGGTAGAAGCAGTAAGTTCACTTTCTACATCTTCTGTCTTGAAAGATTTATAGAAATCGGTGATGGAATACCTAGACTTGTTCCCAGTGAACTAATGTTATAGTGAGTATGATATGGCAAGTATGTTTCTGTCCTTTATCATTTCTTCTAAAATAAGAGAACAAGAATATGTCCAGGGAAATTGAAAAGCAATTCCTTGAGAAAGGAGAACCATTCTTATGCTGCGTGTTTTGCCTTTGGAACTTGTTGCCATTAGATGTGAAGTAAAAAAGGAGTCGCAACTGCAAAGTTTCAGAAAGTGTATTTAGGTCCCAGTTTGATGTTTAACTGACAAAATCAGTTTATTCAGCATTTATTTGACTTTTTTTCATCCCTTTGCCATCATCCATATGGTTGACTTCTGTCCTCTGTGGTCAGTGTTACAACAGCTGATGGTTAATGTTTAAGGTTTAAAATCAGCCAACAAACTGAAAATCACGAACACTTTCTTTTTAGGGCTTGTCTAACATTTGTTGAATAGTCCCATGGCCTTCATAAAATGTCTAAATGAAATAAGTTTTCTTTATTTTGGTATAATTATTTTATGTTTTAATTTTATTAATCAATGCTTAACATTTTTAAAAGTGAAGATGTATTTTTTTTGTTCTTGTCTTTCATTTTATTTTCTTCTCACCTGTTATTTAACTTTTTTATATTTGCTACATCTTCCTTGCACTTTGACTCCTTTTTTATTTGCTTTCTGTGCTGTATCTTATGATGCCTGTAGGTAATACTCAAGATCAAAGGTGACAGTAGTTAATACTTACATTAAATTTAATGCATATCGTTCTCCAGAGGTGTAAAGGAAATTGTTTGGCTGTTGCAGCTCTCAGATGAAAGCTAAAGTGACATACCTATTTCATGCATCACATCAACCTGTTTTGCATGCCACTGCCATCCTGCCTGAAGTTGTGCAAGATTAGATTCAAGCCATGCAAAACAAACAAACAGGACAGCTATGTTGCTGCCACTTTGACCTGTGTGCATCACAGCGACTCTTCTGTCAGATATGCTTAAACTGGAAAATAACTGGTGGATGTGGTCTCGATCACCTCCCAGCCATACTCAATAGCTGTGGTAGCATTTACTGTTCTGTAGTATTGACCAGTCTCTACAGCCTGCCCACTCTGTTATTAATATAATTGTTGAAAATGAGTCATTCCATAGCTCTTGGACTTATTTCAGATTTGTGTCTTTTCTATTAATACTGAACCACCTCCTCCTCCTCCTCAGCCCTCACAGCAATTGCTGATGTCCAGGCTGGAATTACCCCTGCAGGAGGACTCTCTCCGGCAAAGACAGCTCTACCTGAACGTATTATTTGGTCCTTCAGTAACATGTAGCTTTATTTTGAGCTTTCATGCGCGTTCTCACACAGAGGCAGTTGTTTGATTATGAATTTTCAAGTTACCAAGAGAAGTTTTTAAAGAGAGAAAGAAGGTTTCTTTGGATTTAGAGTCCCAAAGACCTTGTGGGGTTTTTTTCACATTTGGAGGATACCTTGTGTACTTCTGTGCAGATATTTTTAGTATGGCTGGGGAACCTGCAGGTCATTGTGGCATATTTTCTCAGCTTAATCTGCTGTTACTTATGCTAATGAAGCTTGTGGCTCTGGGTTTGTGCTTCACTTTGGCATATCGCCACTTCTGCAGCAGATGCCAAAGGTGACTTTATCCACTCCACCTGAGATGTTCTTTAAGCACATTTTGCTTTTCCAGGGATGTAGGCCCAGAACTCTGCGAGTCAGCCAATTATGCCTGTCTCAATATTCTCATAGGAGCATGGATTTACAGCCTCCAATTTATTCTCCTCGCTGTCTGGTGAAGTTCTAGAAAGCTTGTCTAAACTTGCTAGAAGAGTAGAAATTTCTTTTTTATATGGAGACTTTGGAAGTTTGGGGAAACTGAAATAAGGAAACATTGGTACAAACCTACACATGTGCATGTGCATCCCTCTTCTAATGAGATAATTGTATTTCATATCACACTAGAGTCTCATCTCTGAAGGACTCTAGGTGGTTTGCAAACATGGGTGAATTTTGAGTGTAACAGTATACAGATGAATAGGTACGTTTTTGTCCCTGTTCCAGAACTGGAAATAGCAGAAGGAGGTTTAGTGAGCCAGTTGTCGTAGAAGAAATCCATCTCAGTTAGAGGAACGGAATTTCTGTCTGATTGTGTTATCTTGTTGTTTCCTTCTAGAATACTGTGCTAAAAAGGGAGAGGAATAAGATTTGGAAACTCTGCCACTTCTTGTGCCTACTTCATATGCCTTTGCTGACCCTGTGAATACAAACTAGCTAGAGCCTTATTAATTTGTTTGGCTTTTGCCTCTGCTTGGGTTTAATTAACATCATAAAATGTAGCTCATCTTTACTAAGTTTAGGTGAAGCCTGTTCTTTTCACCTTCATTCTTCTAAAGTGATGCAGTGGGAGATGCCACGTTCCTGCAAGCTAAAGCAAATCAAAACCTGGGGGTTTTTGGAGCTTTTGCATCCTCCGAACTAAAGGATATGCTCAACCCTCTGAACAAAAACTTTCATTTCAATCTTTTGTTAGAGCTCCACACGTCGTACTCTGGCTTTTGACAAGGAACAATTCAAGGTTTTAATCTTGATCAGCCTTTGAGAAGCACACAGAAGCCTGCAGTGTCTGCAGGCATACTCATCTTCCTTCCCTGTTTTCTCTCTCTCTGCAGTTTACCTGTCAGTCTGTTTCAGAGGAATTCAGGAAGGAAAAGGCTGAGATTTTCTGGTATCCCAAGGAAAGGATTCCTGGTTCGCATATTTCTAAGCCTGGGATTTTGCGGGGTTGTTGTCTTTGGAAGCAGGGACAAAGGTGCTCTTTGTCTTCTCCTACTCAAAGCAGCAGGAGAGCAGATGTTAGTAGGAATGATGCTAATAATCTGGAGTGCATCTACCAGGAAAGATCCCTGGCTCACCATATTTTCAACTGCTTTAGGGCACAACTACAGTGTGCAGCGAAGAGAGCCATGCCAGCTCCAGAAAAATTAACCAGAAAGCTATCTTCACAGGTCTAGTAATAAATACAATCCCCAATGCAATATTCTTCTTAATTTCTGCTCTTGCCTTGAAAGTAAAACTTGAAAGTTGAAAGCAAAGAAAAGTGACTCCCTTTAAGCTCAGTTTCTCCCCTAACTGGCAACATTCACAAATGCAGGAACAGAATTGAATGTGTTTATAGCAGTCATGATAATGATGGAACACAAGATTAACCTAGCCAAGGAAGATAAATATCTCGGTATTCGCTGCAGTGATAAACTGACTTTGGAATGCAGCCTGACAGAGTGGCAGATGAAATTTGATTTTTTTAGCTATACATAGCTCACAACAGGCCACTGTAATATTTGTTGAGTCTAAACGTCCCAAGAACCTCATGTTGTCTTTGTAGCATGGGTAGTTATTCTTTCATAATATTTTATGGGAAAAGTCTATAGCTTTAACGCTGAAAAAATGGTAAAAGTCTTTGAAAGATGCTGAAAATAGGAGACTGGCTTGAGCTGTAGAACATGGTTTCTGTCTTAAGCGTGAATTAGGTCTTTTTCAACAGCCATGTATTCCAGGTCTGTCTGTCTGTATAACTGACTTTTGTTGGTATTGTAGAACATGCTCTGTCTTATTAAAAAATAAGTAGGGTTATCAGATTTGTCTGAGCTGTGGTTGACTGCCACAAAATGAGGCTAAATGTATATAATTTCTGAAGAAAAATACTGTTATCTTTCCCCTAAATTGTGGAGACAAGAAAGATGATCTGATGGTGGAGAAGTCAGAATAGTTACTAAAGATTTGCTGGTCCGGTTCCCTGTGTCACTGAAGTACCAGTACAAATACCCACTGTCTCTACACACTGACAGAAGTTTCACAGTGATGTTTATTCATTTTCTTAACTAAGTAAAAACGCTTCAACAGGTTCCCCTTCAAGGGAAGTCTTCAGTAATTTCAGTAAGTTGTGGAATCTCTGCATCAGGTCTTCAGCAGCCAGTCACCAACATTTGCAGAGTCTCTGGTGCTGATTTTGTGTTCTGTAATGCACTCTTCTTTTTCCTTCCGAGTTAAGAGGCACACGGATCCGCAGTGTAAGTGCTAGAAGGGGGCTCACGGCAGCACTGTGTTCTTTCTCTGAGCTCTGTCAGCCTCTTTCTGTGTGAGTCAGAGAGTTTAAGACCAGGGAGGACCATTAGATCATTCAGTCTGACCTGTAAACAGCAGACCATTACGTATCGCATAGGTACCCTTTTGTTGATCCCAGTAACTTCTGTTTGGCTAAAGAGTAGCTCTCAGGAAGACACCAACAAATGCAATATGCATTACTACTCTTGGCAGTGTGGCTGCACCGGTTAATCACCCTTTCTAAATAAATAAGCCTTCTGTAGCTGAAAGCTTGCCTCAGTCTTTCAGCTCAGTCAGCTGGCACACTATGCTACCTGTCGCTACAAAACTTCCCATTCTTAATTTTTAGCTTGGCTTTGCTTGGCTTCATCCATTCATTGACTTTGTCAATTGATGTGTTGGTCGAGGACTGTGATTTCTCCTTGTCCCCGGCCAACATTTTGCTGTGATCTCTCCATGACTACATTTCCCACGTGTTTGTCTTCAGTTTACAAATGTGTATTTCCCTGGTTTCCATCCCTTATAGTGGATTACTACTCCTCCCCTTGCATTCACTGCGTGTCAGCTACACAGTGAGTAGCGCCTTACACCTCCTCTTCAGCTGTGCATAAATACACTACTCTGCCACTCTTGAACTTGGTCCTGTGGTGGCATATCAACACTTCTAATTATAATAAAATTAAAGACCTGGTATTTGAGACATGCTTTTGTAACTGGTACTTGAAAATAATTTTTCATCAAGAAACTGTGACGTGTTACTGATTGAAGTGATTAGAAACAACTCCTTTCAATGGCTGTATTTTCTTTTGAGGAGAGAAAGGAATGGAAGAGTTTATGATGCCAGAAAGTCTGAATTATCCTATTTCTTAATGAAGGTTACAATTCCTAAAATGACAAACAGGCGTTATTTTTGGAAAGTAATGCTTGAGGTATCAGTCCTGGATTAACAGCCCTCTTCTCTTCCTGGCCTCTTCCAGTACCTGTCTGCACCTCAGCCCCAGGCTCCCTCCACCTTTTGAGGTATAACCAAGTCATTATGCTTCTCATCTTCATCCATACACACACAGAGAAATCTGGCAAGCCTCTTATATTGGTATTTTCCCTTCATTCTATGTATTACACGTGGCTTTTTTAATTCCTTACTGCTACAACTCATTGTAGAAGAATGGCTTTTTGGAATAGTTTCCTTCAACGTCAGAAGATGATCCCTTCTGAAGCACTGTGTGTATTTACTCACTACTGGCGGCCACTGCTCTCTCTGCATCTTTGTTTCAGTTCATTGTTTCTCCCACATCCCAATGGGAAGTGAAAGATGGGAGCTGTGTGGATGCTCTGTTTTGGACATAGACTTGATTCGTGAATCTTTAAGTTTATTTTACCATCCTAGCATACATGTTTCAAGTAGGTAAATACTAATGTATTTTTTATGATACTAATGTATCATATAAACTGTATGATTATGCAATTAATCAGCTGTTAACAGTTAATTAGTAATTAACAAATATTTTATTAATAATTAAAAGCCCCTATTACTGTTACTATAGTACACAGCTTTGTTGACCAGAACTTCTGCTAATCATTGGGCACTTACTTTAAGAAAAAGACTTGCAAATTATTTCACTGATTTCTGAGAGCTTAAGGACTAACAGAGTTAACAGCACTATTGTTTGCTTTTTTTCTCTTAGAATTTGTTTTGATGCCTTTTACTGCCCTGAGCAGAGTTTTGAGACCAAAGTTTACTTGCTGCTGCTCAGAGTTCATGTTGACTCTTGATTCAGCAAAACTCCTGAGTATTTTAAAACTCGATGTATGCCCTGAGCTTTGACTTGAGTGCATGCCTTTTTTTTTTTAGGCAGAAATTTTTGTGCTGAGGCAGTTAGGTTCGTGGAGTTTATAAAACCTACAAGACAGAGGCTTTCTTCTCAGAAGCTGTAAGCTGTACAGCATCCAATTCAGCAATCATTTTTTATTCATGCTCTCAATTGTCCAAATAATTGTCATGTCTCTTTTATATTCGCTGTGTCATAATGCAGTATGTAATGTAGCATGCTTTGAAACGATGGTCAAAATGTGCTCAAACATTATTTAAGCATTCAAGATGATTGAAAGTGTTAGCAGAGCTCTTTGTGTGTCTGTCTTGGTTTGACATTGCAATGAACTCCTCCCCTTGTACCTATCCTGGCTAGCAACAAGGGGTTCCTGCTATAGTAATTCCGATAAAATGCAATTCAAATCCCAGGTTACAACAATATAAAAGTATTTCCATTACAATCTTCACCCTTGATCCCTTTGGACCAGAGCACAGGGTTTAACGTTGCAATGAACTCCTCCTTTTGCCCCTGCTCTGGCTTGGCAGGACAGCAGGGCTCCATCACGCGTAACGGTTACTTGGGAAGAGAAACGCCGTAACTCCGAATGTCCCCACCTTCCTTCTTCTTCCCCCAGCTTTATATGCTGAGCATGATGTCATACGGTACAGAATATCCCTTTGGCTAGTTCGGGTCGGCTGTCCTGGCCATGCTCCCTCCCAGCTTCTTGTACCCCTGCTTGCTGGCAGAGCACGGGAAACTGAAAAATCCTTGGGCTAAGCGCTACTTAGCAACAACGAAAACATCGGTGCGTTATCAACATTATTCTCACACTAAATCCAAAACACACTACCAGCTACTAGGAAGAAAATTAACTCTATCCCAGCCAAAACTAGGACAGCATCTCTTAAAGTATGTGTGTGGGAAGTCCTTCTGTTTTAAAAATAATTGCGCAAATTATGTTCTTGGTAATGAGGGTGTCACTTTAGCAAGGTTTCAGCTGTGAAACTCAGCGCAGAGTTGGGCGACATTAATACCGCAGCAGCTCATCAAGTTCCTAGAGTGATTTAAATCTTATTAGTGCAGGTATTGTGTGATATTGAAGCTGACAGGTTATTCACTTTGGGCAAGACTAATCAAGGGGGTTTGGGGGATTTTTTTTTTTTTTTTTTTTTTGAGAAAGGGTAGAAGCATTGTTATGCAGCAGCCTTCATTAAAGGTCAGAGATTTCTCTGGACATAAGCTGCTGATGCTGAAGACACTGCTGAAGACAAATATTATTTGGGGAGGAACTTGAAAAAGACTTATTAATATGCCATCAAACCTCTCAGCTCACCACAGCCTTCTGAGGCCCTGTTGAGTTTCAGCATGGTTGTTACCAATCACATCAGCTTCTTCCTATATTGTCTTTTGCAGGCAGATACGAGCTCCCTCTGTCAGTGCTCTCAGTGCAGATTTGTTTACTCTGACCAAGCTCCAGATGCACTAAAATCTGGGCATGCTAACACTGTGATAAACTAATAGATCTTACCAGGCTTAGTAGCTTGGCTTTAAAGCTTTTTTTCTTTTTTCTTTTCTTTTTTTTTTTTAAACTGGCTCTAGTTTAATAGCTCGGCTACTCACCAGGGCCATACAAGTTGCATTTGGCTCAAGGCATTGGCAGAGCAAGTTTGCATGTGCCTGGAGAGCAGGCGGCGGGGGTTTGTGTTTGCCTTGGGATGACCACGCTGGAATACCTTAGGAAAGTGAGTTTCCTTGGGCTTTGCCTGTCAGCGCTAAGGAAAAAGTGAATTAATTCAAAGACAGGTCCACTGACTGCAAAGGGCAGTGGGGGTCGTTCCTGAAAATTAGTTCTTGTCAGAGAAGAGAACTGGAAATTTCTCCTAATAAGTCAGGTAAAGGGAGGAAATGGCCCAAAGAAGACAGAAGATGGAGAGGTGAGGGTGGGTGAAGAAAAGCTTAAAACACAGTGAAGAAGGTGATTGTGGTGGAGAGGCGGCCTCAGCCAGGGGTTACTTTTCCAGCCATGGGCAGAACATGCTTCTGGGAAGTCTACATTTGGGAATGTCACGATCGACACAGAAGCGTACACCTTGGTAAAGTGTGTGAATTTCAAGCACTTGTAAGGCAGAGGGAAAAGTATCTTATTTCAGCTTCCCCAAAGTCCCAGCAGAGTAAAACTATTTTGTGAATATTTCAGGTAAAAGGAGTGTCTCGGAAGACTTCCACCTACAGAACAGCCACCACATGGAGACTTTCTCTTTAATAACTCATCTTCCTTTAACTGCAGCTGCTCCAGGGGCCAGATATAGAATGATTACATTATAAATATCAGGTTTCTAGGGTAGACCAATGGTAATCTAAAATGTCAGTTTGCCTAGTGCAAACACTTGACATATGTTGAGCTGAATAGGGAGTAATGAGGTTGGAGACTGTCTATTTGCTCCTGGTCATCTCTCTTTAGAAATTTTTTCTGGGTACACACTTGACAGGGAGTAGATGGTTGGCACTATTTCATCTCCTCTGTTCAGAAAACATTCACCGACTTAATGTGCGGGGAGCTGAACTGCTAATGCTCTGTGTGAACTTGTCTCATGGCTGGACTGTCAGAATGATTCTGCTGTGGCTCTAATGAACTAGATGTGAGGCCAATTACACCTTATAAAAGCTGTAATGGTTAATTAAACTATAGCTCTTACTTCAGTCAGTCAAACCTGAAGGCTACTGAAATACTAGGTGTATATCTGAAAATGAAGTGAGACTGAAACACTCAAGACTTCTTTCTCTTCCTAGATACTTTGCTTTAATATGTCCAGATGAGATGAGCAGCTGAATAAATTCCAGAACATTTCCTTTTTAAGAGACAGGGAGCTTACTTAATGATGCCCAACGGGCCCCTTTCATTCTTGTTTCTAATGCACCATCACTTCCACCCTTCTCACATCAAAGAAGAGATGAAAACGGCACCCTACAGAGATCATGAACACTGCTCTAAAAGTGCTAGCAATGAGAGGTTGATTTTTCGTTTAAGACGCAGCCGGCAAGGAGTGACTGCCTGATTTCTGCCCTCCCTCCCCATCTCCTCTCTCCGGGGACGCCGGCGGCCGTGGCAGCACCGCAGCCCCGTGTTTACCCGGCGCGGTGGGCTCCCGCGCCCACCGCGGTGGCTGGGTGCTGGGGGGGAGAGGGCGAGGAGCTGCGATGCCTCGTTTTAGCCGATTGGTATTTCGGTGTCTGAGCGATGCTGGTGCTTATGAGGGAGGACACGTGCTAACACCTTGTCTCGAGGGGGTTTTGCGGTTCTCTCTGGTCCTGGCTTCCTCTCAGGCCGGTGGCCAGATGTTACAGGAGCATCACAGCTGGCCAAAAGGGGCTGGGGGTAAGAAGCATCTTCCTCCAGCGGGGCTCAGACCACCCTCTGCCAGGGAGGGAGGAGGAGGAGGAGGAGGAGGAGGAGTGCTGCCACTGCAGCACCAAAAAGGCATCGGTGTGCTGAGAAAACACCTGAGGGAGAGATGGATCCTGCCTGGCTGCAGGCACTTCCACTCGGTGGGGAGCAAGAGGTGCCCCCGGGACCACCTTTGGGAGCTCCCTCCCTTGGGAACAGCAGCGGGAGCGCTGCCAGCAAACTGCCCCGCACAGGATGAATCCAGCCCGTAGGGCAAACGGCTTTCCCAGAGAAGTTTCCATTTAGTTTCTAAACTCCAGTAAAGTCATGCGCTGTGTTACTTTTTTGTCTCTCAAAATCTCAGTACTGCGAGAAGGGGGGGGGGGGGAATGAGAGGCACAGTGAGGGAGAGCAGAGGGGGTGGCCGTGAGAACGGCTTGGCGGGGAAACGGGGCTGCGTGTTCGCACACACTGCGCCTACATGGGGAACACATCAGAAGGTAATTAGATATTAAGCATTTAAAAGGCATATCGTTTAGTGCCCCTGTTTTCAAAAAAACAAGTAGAAGCTCATGATCAGAGAGTCAGGTATTTAACTGTAGGTTGAAAGTCATTATAGGCATGATGAGTACGCCCCCCCAAAAAACCCAGAATGAAAACAAACATTGAATCTAGTAACAGCTGGTTGTTTTCCAGGCATAATCTTTCAATAGCTGCTTGAGAGAAGAGGAAGAAACCAGCCCCAAAACAACAGATCACAACTATTGTATGTAACATCTATGCTCTACCAGCTAAGGCTGGTAGTTCTTGGGTTTAATTAATATAAATGCCCCTCCCCTGCAATGGGGAATAAGTGATAATGATTTCTATGCAAGCTAGCATTAGCTTTATTTGGCACATAAGTGACTGCAACCTTCAAAAAAACAGTAGAAAGTTACCTGAAAGAGGTTTTTTTTTTTTTGAAATTAGAAACTATTTAACTTTTTTTTTTTTTTGCATATTGTATATTTAAGGAAATTGAAATGTTCAGTCAAAATAGATGAATAAAATCTGGTAAGAATTGATTTTTAATAGGCTATTATATGTTTTGATAGCATTATCATTTCTTGGCTTTATTTGTATGTTTTTCTCTCCAGCAGTGCCATTAATTTTCAATCCCTTCTGCTCTGTGTGGGCTGTTGTCCAGTGACCTAAAAACTGACATGTGTTACAGATTTTGAACCATTAGTATTTATGCATATTGGGGGGGGAGGGGCACAAGGGGTTATTATCTGAGGAGTTGAGGTATTGTCATGCTTTGTTTTTTCTTTTTGATATATATAGAAAACACACATGTGTGTGTGTAGGTTGTCTTCTGCAAATAATCAGATGTGAAGTCTGTATTTAGGAAAACTGTAGAGCCTGGTGAAAGAGAGCAGGAATTGTAAAAACTTGATTTTCTCCATATCTTTCCTGGTTTCGTGAGGTGGGGTATCCATTTCCCCTGAACGTTTGTAGTTGTTTGCACAGAAGAGGACCTGTGCCTTGAGCAGGAGTTCGCTTGACTGATGCAGTGTCCTGTGGCTACGGTCGGAGTAAATATTTTAAGATACCTGTAATGCTGAGGAGTTTAAGCAGTTTTGGCACCAATGGACAGCTTGTGGCTGAAGAATATAAGCTCATTGGGAGCAGTTAGGGACTTAGCCTCTGATATATGAAACGACTAAGTCAGTCCCGTTCATTAAAAACACGCCTCCACCTCCCTCAGCCCCCCTGACGCACCACGTAGTCAGTCGCTGTGGCCGAGGATGCCGCGTCGGAGCCCGTGCCGCTGCTGCTCGTCGGAGGTCTGCCTTCGGAGAACCTGCGGACCACAGAGCCTGCCCAGTAGGGTTTGGTTTAACTTACAGTTGTGGTAGGGCCAAAATACATAGCGGACTATACAGCTTCAATTTAGTTGTGTACGAATTGTTAATATAATTAGAAAAAAGTAAAATATTTATCAGATCATGAATTATGTAGATCCTGCAGTTATTACTAATCAGCGGGTGCCAGAATAGTTTTCGTAAAAGAGCGAATAAATATTAAAAGGGCTTGCTTTGCTTTTGTATGTGATTAGAGAAGGCCTCGTGTGATGAAGTACTGTTGTTTACTTGTGTTCAAACTATATTCTCCCTCCTTTAGTCTAAGTATGCCAAAGATAAGCATTCTACATACCTAGTATATGCTTTTATTAATCTGTGGTGATTTGCTTACTCATAATTTGTTGCCTTTTCCCAGCTGTATCTGGATGCTTAAATATTAACCAAGAGATTTTTTTCCCGATTTTTATTTTGATGCCACGTGAGCATCACTGTAAATAATACATTTTTTATTTCCATGTGTCAGAGATGTTTAGAAATAAACCTTTTTTTGCATTAGTAGCTGAGAACGCAAACATCCAGCCGCCACTTGTTTAGGTGTTCTTTTATCTGAAACCCAACTGTTTGATTAGTCCTATTTAGAAGACGCTGGAGGCTCTGATGCTCTATGAACACCTCTCTGCTCTTTAATGAACACTTCTGCATCCTCCAGCAACACAGAATCAGAGCCTTATTGTCTAAGCTGTTACGGGTAGCTCTGTCAAAGGGGCTCATGTCATTTGCTGTGCTCAGGTTGGCTTTAATTTGTCAGATGACGCCAAGATCCCCCCCCGCTTCGCGAGGAAACCACGATTATAGCACAAGGTTAGAGCTCTCGGCTGAAACGACTTTTTGGAGTTGTTCACCTGAATCGCAGACGGGAAGGGCGTGAGGATATTTAAGAGACCGTTTGTCATGAAAGATGGAACAGCGTGCGAAGCCAGTAGCCTCAGCGGCACCTGCGCGGTCACGCCGCTGGCACCAACGCGGGGCGTGGTCTGTGACGAAGGCGCCGCGCCGCGCTACGGCCGGGCAGCGGGAGCGCCCGAGGTACACCTGCGGTCGCGGTGCCCTCTTGGTGTGGACTTTGCTTCTAAGGTCAATAAACCCAGATGTTCTGGCCGGTAGCCCATATGCACACAGCCGGCAAAGCCTTGCGTTGATGCATCTGGCTCAGTATTGAGAGCAGTTAATGAACTTTCCTATATAAAGGCAAGGGGCGGATGGGCAATTTGGTGTGATGATTAAGTAACCTTGTTTACCCTTTTAAACGCTGTGAAGGGAAAAAGGTTGCATTAAAAAGTAGAATAGAAATTGGTCTCGTGCATAGGAAAGCTAATTTGAAAGTAAGGGAAAACAATTATGCCCCTTTAACACCCTGCCTGTATTGAGAAAATGGGATCATCAGAGGATTCAGAGAGAATGACTTAAGGAAGTAACGGCATTTGAAACAATTAATTTGCAGGTACTGGGTAGAACATATACAGCTAACATACAACTAACACGAACTTACAGAAGTTAGTCAGAAAAATTTTTGCTACTTTTTCTCCTCCTTTATCAAAAATGCCTGACAATGCTAGCATCTGACGGGTCCATGTTTTGAGTTCTTTTCCTCTACAGAAGGCACTTAAGTAATTAATAAATTGGCTGATATTGTTTAATTCTATAATGGATAAAGAATGACAGGAAAAGACTACATGTGAGTTAATGAATGCAGTATTTATATAAGCCCTGCAGGGCAACACGAAGGAAACATGCAAATTAACTAACAGTTTAATACCCAGGAAGTGCAAAATAGACTGACTCCATAGAAACCCTAGGACGAGTAGGGATAAATATAACTTTAATTCCTTATTTGGCTAATTCTACAATGCTTTATGAGATTAACCTGTTACGTATTGTGATTAACCTTTTAGTTATTGTGTCTGTAAATAATTTTTTTGCTGCGTGCATGCTCTAGGCTTGTAGACAGAGAAGCAAACTGTTCCTTCATGCATATCCTGTGACTTGGCTCTCCTTGTAATTCTCCCTCTGTCCTTTGGTTCTGAAGCTGCTCTGAATTTTGGCTCAATTTCCACCCCGATCTTTTGTGCCTTTGTCATTCTCCCCTGTGACTCATGCAGCTCTTTGCTCAGATGTGCAGATTATCTGAGATATTTTATTCTTCTTTGGATTAATTATTTTTAATAGTGCTTTCAGGTTACAATTGAGTGAAATTAGATATTAGGTTTCAATCTACTATTAAATTATTTTAGTACTATTTTGGATATTAAAGACATTAATTTAAACATAAGTTAATGGTAGACTTTCAATGGGACTTGACTTTTTTTATTGCAAAAACAAGGGTTTCACATCCCTTATGTTTCCTTTCCTCTGGATATTTCTTTAGAAATTGGACGGTGTTGTATAGTTTCTCTTTTCATGTAACAGCTGTATCCAGGATACTTAGCAAGATATTATGTGCCATCCACAGCATTTTGTTACGTAGTGAAGTTCTCTTGTAAAGCTGGCATTTCCATTAGAGCAGATCAGCGTGTTTTAGTCATCAGATGCCTATTACGATTATTTTATCACTTTTTTTTCCAGCGGAGTAATCGCTTTCTCATTGGCCTGGACACACAACTGATAGATGGATGTAGGGAAGGGCTGTAAGCAGCAGGCTCCAACTGCATTAGATTGATGTATCAGGCAGCTTCCAGCTGGGTGTGATAGGAAGATTACAGGGCTCCGACTGTATCTCCGTACAACTCAAAGTGAGACCTCTAAAATCTATCCAAAAGATTCAACAGAGAGTCCTCCAGAACTTCCAGTTACAGCAGATGCAGGAAGTACTGAAAGGGGAACCTTTAATCTTCAAAGACACTGAGGTTCAGCGCATCATCGGTATAGATACTGCGATTGTATCTGTAGGTACAGATCTTTGAAACAAAAATTACAAATTAAATTACCCAGAAAACTTCCCCATTCTGCTTGCAGATGCTTTAAGAGTAAAAGCAGGTGATACTAATAAAAACAGAATTGCCCGGTAGCCGGGGGGAGGTAGGAGTTGTGCTGGGCTCGGAGCAGGAGGAAAGGCACCAACCTCGGAGGGCACATAAAATGGAGGAGAACTGTCATCCCCATTTTCCATTGATTGCTCCATGGTGTGATGAAGCTTTTTGCAAAGGAATTTTCCTGCCATTTGCACCTGACAGCATCCCCATCGTAGTTTTGCTTGTCTGGGAGTCCTCTCCCGTGTCGCGGGTAAGGGCTTTGTTTGCCACCCGCAGCCTCTGTCCAGAAGTGATGCCAATCACACAGGTTTTTCTTTAAAAAAAACCCAGTTGGCTAACTAGAAAGCGATGACAACAACAAAAACAAATGTTATACGAGTCTTCTGGCCTCTTTTATATCCTTTATAAAATACTGTTTTCAGTGGCTATATTTAGTATGACCTGTATTCTCTGCTTGTGTGATACATCTAAAAATTACACTGGAAGAGGCAACACCAGTACATAAACTGACTTAGTTTTCCTTCTGTACTTCCAGTTGAGTTTCAACAGTCCCTTCTATAGCACAATTTAATGTTTGTAGAGACAAAATTTTGTAATTGGATACCATCTGCTGAAGATTGGTCAAAGAGAAACCAATAAAAATATCGACTAGTGTGTAAGTGTTAGAATGACTTAAAGATTTGGCTTTTCTTCCTGGACAACCTTGTATTTCATCCTGACTTTAGGACCTAGCCTCACTAATGACTTTGGCACAGTCTCATATAATTAATTTTATATGAAATCAACTGGTCCAGGGCTCAGAATGAACCCACATGTCTACATCATTTGTACAAAAATAGCAGCCTTAGGATAATACTGTTTTTTCTTATTTTTTCATTTCCACTGATCTGTCCTTTTGCACTCAGCGCTTGAGACTGTGCTGTTTACTGAATGACTAACATAAACGGATTCCTGGTTTATTTGAGGCTCTGAGAAAGACAAGGCAGCATAATACGTACAACAGAAACGCTTGGGTGGTGTAGTTAATCTATTTGAAAATGTATGAGGTTTATGATAAACAACATTTTTGTTAAATTAGCGCTGCAGTATTTTAATGTCAAGAATTCTATGAAGTCCCGTAAATGGTTAAAAGATCTCAGGGAGCAGATTTCAGCTTGGCAGGATCCCATGGGAGGCTGCCCTGGAGGGCAGAGGGGCTCAGAGCACAAGGACGGTCCTTTCCAGCCTGCAGGAGATCGAGCAAATGTGGCAGGAGGTCGGCACGGGCAGAGCTCACGCACAAACCCCAGTACACCAAAGGGGGTGGCAGGCGTGGGCTACCCAGGAGGAACACAGAGAGAGGCTTTGTCCAACGTCGCGTGGATGGAGAAGCGGTGCAGGAAAGCCACAACTTAGCTGAAGCTGAAACTGGGAAGGGTGTGAAGGGCCAAAGTACAAGCTGCTGTACGTAGCTTTCAGCAAAGGAAAGGCTAAGAAAAATGTGAGCCCGCTGCTCAGAGGAGCAGGGGATGTACTGGCTAGGTTACCTAGTGAGGTAACACTGGTTGCCTCAGGTTTTTCTGTGTCTTCCTGGTTTTTCCTGGTAAATTCTGCCCTCACCTCAGCCCCTGAGCCAAGCGGCAGAGTTTGGGGGAGTGAAGAGTTACCCACAGGGGAGGAAGATCAACTTTGATAGCTTTTAAGCCAATTGGACATACACAAGTCCAACGGAGCAGGCAGGCTGCACCGAAGAGCACTAGGGATGAGGCTGACGGAGGTCACTGCGAGGCTGCTCTCCGTCATCTTCAGAGAGGTTCACAATGACAGGAAAGAGGGAGACATTGCTTCCAGCTTCAAGAAGGACAGGGAGGAGGAACCAGGGAAGGTTGTGTAGCAAATCCTCCTGGAAACCGTGTCCAAACACTTATGTGTTTGGTCGGGAAGATGGTTGGGAACAGCCAACATGGAGTTTCCATGGGCAAGATATGCCTGACCTTCCAGGTTGACTTCTCTGGTGGCTTGGCTGGCTGTTGTGGGTAAGGGGAGAGCAGCTGAGGCTGCCTACCTTTGACATCAGCAAGGTCTCTGACTTTGTCTTCCATAGTATCCTTACAGACAGATTGGTGAAATATGAGCTGGATTAGTGGATTAAAAGATGGATGGGAAACTGCTGAGAGGGCTCAGGGGACAATCTCATTGCTGTGCGTATCTACCTGATGGGAAGCTGTAGAATGGACTGAGCCAGGCTCTTCTCTGAGGTATACGGCAAAAGGAAGAGAGGCAATGGACGTGAGCTGCAACACAGGAAATTCAGATCAGGGGTAAGGAAAATGCTTTTCACTGTGAGGGTGACCAAACAGAGGAGCAGGGGCCCAGAGCGGTTGTGGGATCCCCTTCTTTGGCCCTGAGCAACCTGCTGTAGTTGATGCTGCTTTGAACAGGTTGTTGAACAGATGACCTCCAGAGGTCCCTTCCAACCTGAATCACCATCATTCTCAGCAATTTCAAGGAGTATTGAGCCTTTACGTCCCTTTTATTTTTGTACATTTTCCGCAAATTTACAGTGGTGTAAAATTAACGTAACGGAGTGGAGTATCATTTTAAGAATCAGTTCTAAAGAACTGGTGAGGATGCTATCTGTGCTGTAAGGCACCAGCCCAACCCTGATTCCTAGAAGGAGCCATATATGTAGGTATTACTTGACCTGCATATAAATCTTCCTGAGACAACAGCATCATTCCCCCTGTGTAAACACATGCAGTTTCTCACTAGGTAATTAGGTCTGGGTTTGTGAGGGTGAAGGAAAAACTGAGAAGGGAAGGATGAAGGCTGAGGGCTGCAGCAGCATTACTACCAGCTTTCCTTCCAGTGGCATTCAGAGCAGAAGGACTGAAATCGGAACAAAGACAGTTTACTGAACCTTCTATACATTTTTCATGAGATTGAAACCTCAGACTTTACTTCTATGAAATCTGAGCTAATTTAGTGTGCTTTGAATAAATAGCTGATAAAAACCAGATTACTGTAATTGCAAAGAAAGAAGAAAAGGCTTGTATATGCAGTAAAAATGAACAAGCTTCCAATATGTGCACCTAATTTTCTTATTCCTGGAATACTGCCTCAAACCTTCCCGGAATACAGCAACCATTATTTCTGAGGTTATAGCTAAATTGAAGGAATATTTTGCCAAGCAACTATTTTGAGAATTCAGTTCATCTAAATGAAAAAAACCACTACTAAATAGCAAGGTTTTTTAAGTATCTAAAACTGATTTTCAGACATGTATCTAGGGGATAACTAGGAACTTGGATGTCTGAAGCAACTAGTGTATCTCAAAAGTGCAATAGAGGGTTATTTACTTTTGTGTAAATGTGAAAAATTTACTGAGTGATAAAGGACTCGTAACCTGGTTTTGCTACATTTTGTGAGTAAACTTCTCCAAAGCTGGTTGGAACTGAGCAGACTTTAAAAGTGAACCCAGAAACGTAAAAGCTTTTGACTTTTTGCTCTGTTAGTTTTTCTCCCAGCCTTCAATCGAATACTTTATGAATGTTTTGAGAAAGATGTTATACTGTCAGGGGAGCAAGCAATAAAAAGGCTAACTAAAAGCAAAATGTTTAAAATAAAAGTCGACTTAGTGCAGATGCTTTAAAAGTGATATTTAAAATGAAGGGGCTAACAATAAATATTTGAAAAGTACAGTTTGCAAAAAAACCCCCCAGCAGTACCCATACTGAGCTCGCTAAGAAGAAATTTAATTACATAGATTTATTTGTGCGTGACTGTTGGATATTCTTTTTATGCTATGTTAAGTTTATATGCTGTGGGTACTGTATTTGTTTCACTGTAATTTCTGACTAATTCCTAAACACAGGAGAATTAGTTTCAGTGCAACAGTAAGAATGAAGTATTAGTTTAAAGTTTCATTGAGTTATCACGGGAGACTTAATTTGGCTCACATTCCTGTCGGAGGCACTGTTCCTTGCTTTATTTATCCTTTTAGTTAGTTCCACTAGGGCTGAATAGTATATTGCCTTCTCCTGTTAGTAATCGCTGCAGTGCTGACGTCCCGCACCCTGAGAACAGGTCTCGGGAACATCCCTTCTATGTCGAGTGGAATTTTTCATATACGTAGTTATTTATGTGGGGAAACATTCAAACTTGAAGCCCAAGTGTCTTCCAGGGAAATAATTCCCTATCATCACTTGTAACTGTTGAAGGTCTTTTAATTATGCTGAGATAAATTGAGTGAAAGAAAATAATTTGCTTTCAATCATAAAATCTGGCTGGTCTAGTAAGCATTGAGTTAGTGAGTTTATTACATTGAAGACAGAGGTTTCTACTTGTATTTATGGTCCTAAAAAGTTCAGATTATGAAGAAATGCCCTCGATCTGTCATTCAGTAATTCTGTACTGTCTCTGGCAGAATTCCAGACAAATTTATAGAGTGCTTTTAGACAAATATGAGAGTAAACTAAAGCTGTCATATTAGTTCATGTTAGTGCTGAGCAAACTAATTCAGACTCGATAAGGATCTGTATTACATCCATTCTGAACCCAGGCCAATTCCTTATTTTTAGAACTGAAATCGAGTTAAAATCTTGAGGTCTTGAAACATTTTTCACTTCTGGCAGACTTGGAATGCCAAGTGGCCAAGTACCACAGAAGACAATGCTTGTAGTATTTTTAACCATGGAAGTACTAAGGATTTGCAAAGGAAAGGTTTAGATGGTGTGGAGTTTTTTGGTTTGTTCTTGGTGGGGAGTTTTGTGTGTTTTGGTTTTGTTTAGGGGGTTTGGGGGGCTTGGTTGGGTTTTTTGTGGGTTTTTTTGTTTTTGTTTTTCTGAAGGACCTTTTACATCTTGACATTGAGAGCTAAAACATCAGGTAGAACTTAGCCAGCATTCTGGATAACTGCACACCCATGGTACGGCTTCTGTGGCTTGTCTGAGATCAGGTCATTTTGTACCTGTAAGATTATCTTGTGTAAATGTAAAAGTGTTTATCTTTTCTATTTGGGATACACAAATGGGTTGTTTAAAACTATTTGTGTACTGAATAGATTCTACAAACTAAGGTAGTTATAGGTCATCGGGACAAACAGTTGTAGCATATGTTTTCCTCTACAAGTTGTACCTGAGAACCTCTCATAAACTTTGAAAATGCTGGCCTTGAGAGACTGCTGTAATTGCCTATGACAAGCATGCTTAAAATAGCAGATAATTTCCATACATTTTGAGCTAAAATAGGATTTGAGAGATTAATATTTGAGTTTGTGAGTGATTATTCGGTAGTTATGCATAGCGTGCCTGCTGTATGTGTTTCAGCATAGCAATACAAGGTCAGTTCAGACCTCACATGATGGACACAGTTCTGTTTACTTGGCCATTTTGAACATGTCTCTTGCTGGTTTTCTTTTTGCTCTTCTTTTCTGTTGTATTAAACCGTTCCTAGCTCAACCCATGAGTTTTACTTCTTCTCCCAATTTTCTCCCCCATACTACTGGCGGGGGGGGAGTGAGTGAGCGGCTGCGTGGTGCTTAGTTGCTGGCTGGGGTTAAACCACGACAGAGGCTCAGTAGCTTTCTTACTATAAAAGCACAGCTCCAGCCACCTTGCTTGAATGTGGCTCTGCAATACCAAAGTCAAACCACTATTTTATGGACTCATAATAAAATAATTTGCTGTGTAATATAGTACAATGAGGGGACAAGGCATTTGGTAAACTGAGCCAGCCAGAAGGCATAACGAGAGGATCAGCACACTCTCCTCCTTCATCGCTTTGCCCTCTGGCCGGGGGTGGAGCGGAGCTGGGCCCTTATAATCGCTGTGCTGGCACAGGCCAGCAAAAAGGGCAGGATTATACAGGTGGAGCAGGGCAGTGCAGGGAAAAGGCTTTCCACGTGTCACCTTGCTATACACACCCAGGCATCCGGGCTGTCCCGTGCAGTACAGTATTTTGCAAAAGGAAAAATGCTGTGAGCGGCCTTCATGTGTTCAGCGGTTATTTTCTGGAATTTCCAAATTTCAGGCAGACTTGCTTTTTGTTCCTACTCGCCTCTTAGAGTTTCAGGATATACTGTTAAACTGAATCGTCAACAACTGTTCTGCGGAACATGATGGAGGGCTGAATGAAGACTTATAGTCTCTAACGTCCGATACAGCCTTTGCCTGAACAGAGCTGCCGCTGTCTGGTTTTCCAATTAGAGTGGCCCTGTCTGTTCTGACATCTCGGCAGGGGAAAACAGATTGATTCATCAGTAGTTGATTTCTGAGCCTGTAAATCTAGCAAGTCTGAGGAAACCACTTTATTAAAAACTAATGGCATATCATACCCGTCCTTCGGAGCACACAGTTATTTTATGTTCAAGCTTCTCAACAGTTAAAGGAACTTGGTTTCTTCCAGCTTTCATAAGGTAATGACCAAGAGACTCACTTTTGTCAGATTGAAAGAATAACTTCATTTATGGTTTGCTATTCGGTAATAAATTGATTTGAAGAGGAGAGACTACAACATGCAGATTATTCCAATGCAAGTATATGGATTTGGAAGTCCTATACTTCAGTGGTCGGATGATGAAGAAAAAGCGTTCCGGCAGCTCTTGATTTTTGAGGCTCTGCTTCTATTTATAAATGCTGTTAGGATGGCACAGCCTAGGCAGAAAGACAAATTCAAATCACACTTTTTATGTAATAGTGCTCATTTCTCTAAGGATCTGAAATGTCCCATTCATCAGTTCTGTTATCTCTTGTCTTGATGAGCACTTAAAGTTGAAACATGTAGCTATCTTAATCTACTCTGAGATATAGCGCTTTTGGATACGTAAATTAGAACCTGCACTAAGGCAACAGCATAATTTCTTACACTGGCACAAGGCGGCCCTGACAAGGCTAGACTTTTTTTTTTGCCTCTTGTTAAGCTAATTCATTTCTAGAAACTCCACGTGTTGCTGGGTTTTATTGGTTTTTTCCCTCCCTATGCAGTCTGAAGAGAAAAAAAATAAACCTATCCCAGAAGATCTTACCTGCTGAATTGGACATTATAATCAATTTTGTGTGCTTAGCAGGTGTTGTAAATGGATGAGAGAGGGATATTAATGGTAAGATAGTTGTGGAAATGAACAAGTCACAAGTGCAATCAATCTCACTTGTGTCTTCGGGGAGGAGTGTACCGCAGGGTTTAGCATGAACGTGACAGCTTGACAACTCAAGGTTACTTCACTTTGAGAAGTAAAGCCGTGGGCAGCGTGCGGTGGCAAGAACGTAGCACGGAGGGGTAACTGGGGTGAGCTGGGCCCTGGGGGCGGGCAGTGGCTGTGCAGGGCTGAGTCCTGAGGGGGTTCACGCCTGGGGACCCCCCAGCCTCGCAGGGCAGTCCCCGGGGATGCTCTTCCAGCCCGAGCCTCCCCTGTGTCTGTTTATGTCCCTCGGCCCTCGCGCTCCGGCCATGCACCAATGGTTTGACATACGTGACTTTGCTCTTAAGGACAGGAAGAGTGACGTATGGGAATACATGGGAAGAAAAGTGGAAGCACGCTTCTTGCTAATGAGAGGTAAAAAAAAACCCCTTAGTTAATACATCTTTGATAAAAGTAGTTACAGCTTGCACTACAGTCATTTTATTCCTGGTGGTTATGCTTGCGTTAAGATGTATTTGTTTTCATCAAAGATGGTGAGACCCAACAGATGTAGGAGGAAGATTAAATAACAACAAAAAGCAAGCAAACAAAAGTCTCGTCTTAAAGTACAGTTTTATGGATGACACAACAGTTTTGTTGGGAGAAAAAAACCTCCAGTTCTCTACTACTACTTGAAAACATGTAACACTGCTTTTTGTTTATAAGTGTCATGGGGTTTAAGCACCTGTTAAAGCTGATGTAAATAAGATTTTCTGGCAAAGTGAGGCCAGGAGAAAGCTGACACCTCTCCCAGGGTCCCCAGGAGATGCAGCTTGAGGACAGGAGGGTCAATCCATTTCCCTGGAGGTCCTGCCGCCCATCCTGGCTGGGAGCACGCAGCTGACCCCCAGGCCAAACGCAGTCGTTGGCTAAAGGCAACGCGGCACCTAGCGCGATGATTTGCAGAGGATTGAGCCGTCAGCTTAAAACGCTGAGCTGCGCAGATGTGCAGAACGGCAGCCCGATGTGAAACCAAGTGAAAATAACTTTGGAGAGCCAAGGAAGTCACCGCTGAAAGGGTTTCACGTCTGACAGATCTGACTGAAGTTGTTTGGGTCCTGGTCTCGGCTGGGTTTGTTGACTTGAATGTAAGCTTCCTGAAGTTCAGGGCCTGCGTTCATCAGGAGGAGAGCTTAGTCTGCTGCTGCTTGTTAAAGTTTTACAGAAAACAAGCTGTAGGTCTAGGCACAGCACTCTCACTTTGCATGGCTGCATGTTGTTGTTTTTTTTAAATCATGTCTATGGTTTATAAATTTATTTCAAGAAACAGTAGCAGCTTCCACTCGTCTTTTACAGAAAAATAAGATGAAACTCGGTTTCCTATCTTTAACCAACAAAAATTTAAGTCCAGCATAAACATAAGCATAACTTGAACTCTAAAATTTTAAGAGCACCAAGATAACCATTTGCAAAATGTTAGCCCCATCTGCAAGCAATTAATTAAATTAAATTGAACAACGAACCACTTCTTGTAGCTGTACTCCCTGGTTTGTGACAAATTCATTAAGTCAGTTGTATTAATGAGGTCAGCCTGTTGTGGGATATTTCTAGTTCTAGAATTAGTGAGGTCTGAAGTTGTTCCATGAGGAGCCGCCATCTTCTGCTCAGAGGTTGTAGAAGCCTCATCGAGGCACCTGTAATTTGAAGGGCTCTAAGATTTTCAGCACAACACTTCAGCCTTTGACAGCGCGGCACAATGGGCACTCGTGAAGTGAGCAAAGTGCAGTAATAATAAGACTTTGGTTTCTGGCAATGGTCAAGAGGATTGAACTGGTTGCTGTTATTGGAGAAAGTTGTGGTATTTTGAGGCAATTTTTATTTTATGAACCTCTTCTTTTCTGAAGCTCCTGGTATTGTAAGCACCTGACCAGTCCGCATGCAAAAGGGAAGGGGTGAAAAAAGCTCTCCATCTATATGAAGCTGTAAAATAGTGCAAACAAATAATATATTGTTTTGTTTACCTTAACATTTAAAGATCTTTTTTTCAGATGAACACAGAATCTGAAGGAACCTGGTCAGGTTATAGAATTATTACTTTTGTCTCCTCCAGAGAGGAACCAAAGCTAAAAAATGTGTTTGCCGCTAGTTTGCTAGTGGCTAAGAAAGAAGACCTATGTTTCTGTATGACCTTCTGAATTTCTTTTGCTCCTTTCACATGACCCAAATGAAATTTGAGAGTTACATGTCCCTGAGCTTCAGGAAAAGGAACTACTGATTTTAGTAGTAGCAAAACCTTTTTGACCTGTACTTTATATACTGTCTGAGAAAAGGCAAACTGTATGGATATATGTCTTCTATGCCTATTGGCCTATTTTAATAAATAATCTATTGATCTATCTACAGCCTCTTCCCAAAAGCTAAACCTTGAATAATTAAATTAGTCTGCTTCAAATGTCTGGTACACTTGGGGGGCTGATTATTTGCATTTTATGGCCAAAAGAACCCAGTAACAAATAGACCAAAACCCAGACCTCTGTGTTTGTGGTTTTACACGAAACTGGTGTTAAGATAGCCATCTATGATCCTCTGATTGAAGGGATGTGTGCATTCTTGTAATTAAGATAGCCTGGAGCTTTACAGGCTTTGCAGTTTGCATACAGGAATTTTGTGTGGAAAAAATGGAAGAAAAGGTACTTGAATAAAGACATACAGCTGTATTCTGTGTACATGGATGTAATTTGTACACATGTAAGCATAGGGCAATCTAATTTCTTTTCACTTTTATTAAAAAATATATTCTCAATAACTTGACTGTAAATAAATGCATCTTTAATGCCCATGCCAGTACTTCTTTGGCCTGAGTCAGTTGACTAACACAGCATAAACCCCCGATACATCTTGTTTAGAGCTCTTTTTTTTTCCTTTTTTTAAAAAGACTGAAGCCCTAAACCTTGGCTTTGATCTTTTCTGTGATATGAAAAAAGGTGGGAAATAATGTGAACATTGCTTTCACATCTATAGGCTCTGCCTTAGTGGCTAAACTGAACCATTTTGCTTTAAAACCCTGAGTCTGAAGCTGCTGTACCAGGGGAAGCTTTACAAAGCAGGGACGACAGAGCTGACATTTGAAGAACTGGGCCGTCGTGTCACAAGTTAGGCCAATAGATGTCAATCTAAATCCTACGGAGAAAAGCAAACTAATGACTCAGAGAAATGTACTGGTGCTGTGTGTTTGCCCTCCAGACCTGAAACATTTGTTGGTTTCATGGAAAGAATAACTTCAAGAAACTCGACTTGGAATTTAATTTTAACTGTTTTCAAAGACTGTGATGCTTTAAGAGAAGATACTGCTTTTCAGTCATAAAAAAAAATGCGTTGCAAGTATTGCCGTGCCCGTAAACAGCTCACTGCCCTCTTCCCACCCCTAGGAAAGCCCTAAGAGTGCATGAAAAGAGCTAAATTACAGGGAACTGGTTCGTACCGTCTGGCCTAATAAATTACTCCTGTCACAGGAGCTGGAGGTACCTTTTGAGAAGGCACATTCATGCAGTTTCTCTAATGATGCTTTCTGTCTCTTGTAGAAAAGAGTGATAAATAAGGGGAGGGCTGGGGGAGAGCTGCAGGAGGCAGACCGTCCCTCCCGCCGGCGTGCCACCGAGGCAGGGATGTGGCAGTGAGGAAAGGGGCCAGGACCGGCAGCCCGGGGGCCCAAATGTGCGGGATGGTTCCTGAGTCCTTGCCTTTCCCTGGCCATTACAGCCTCCTCTGGTCTGCCTCAGGTTGTCTACTGGAAGCCCCGGCCGTGCATCCTCATCAAATGCATATGGGCTTTCCGGGAAATGGGCCACCCTCCACAGCCAAGATTAAACATATGGGGAAAATAACGCAAAACCAAAATGAGTGTAGTGCTACTGGTGTTCATCGTTGTATCCACTGTATGAGCTAGAAAAAGGGTTATATTCAAAACTTGCTCTTTTAGCAAAAGTTTTGGGGTTGTTTTTTTTTGTTTTGGGTGTTTGTTTGGTTTTTTTTTTGGATCCCTAAAAGCTAGGCAATTATCTGCTGAATCACCTGTGGCTTTTTCCTTAGGGGATAGAATATATATAAATACATTCCAGTTCTGAAGGGGTTGGTTTGTTTTTATAAAGAAAACACTAACTTGTAGATACAGTTTCTGACCTGGCAGCCTTCTGTCTTGCTAAATCTCAGGATGCCACAAAGCCGGGAGGATATACTTGAGGATTACCACTATGAGTTTATTCTGTTTCTGAGGCATCCCTCTCTGAGATGCCCAGAGAGGGGGGGGGCGTTGGCAAGATAAACGTGCAGTTCACTCCACCTTTGTCAGTCGGATATTCCAAGTTGGTTGCAGTGATTTAGGTTGGTGCCGAGTGGCTTTTATTAGGCTGGAGAAGACAGCAGACTGCAGGCAGTTCCATTAGGATTCTAGGTTCGTTTTGCTTCCATAAAGCTAAACAATGATGCAAAATAAATGCCAGCAATTGTGTAGATACCAAAGTGCCAGCTTGTTTTCTGAGAGTCATCATGGCAAGCTGGGGAATTTTTATTACAGTATTTTAATTTAATGGGAAGGTCTGTCTCAACACCAGCATGTCTAAAATACATGCCATTTTACCTCTTTTGTAGGAGTGGTCAGAAGCAATAGATGGTTTTTAAATCAGAAAATGTTTACTAAGTAGCAGATGTAAATTTATATGATTTATAGAGGCGTCGAAAGCCCATGGCATTTCCAGGTGTTTTTGAATACGCTTTGAATGTGGACTTGTGCTTTTCTGGCACATTATGCTGGATCATTGTAATACCTAACAGGTGTTTTCAATGAACATTTTTAAGAAAAGGCTATCTCTGTGGTAAACCCCTAGCAATATGTGAACTTTTCTTAATCAACGGGTGGCCATAGGTGGCAGCAGGGAAAAAGCAACACTGAAAGAGAAGTTCTGAGGTGCTCTGATGAGGTTCTTGGTAGGGCTTTGATGATACGAGTGTTTTCAGAGTGATGTTAGAAATGCTAGCAACCAGAACTGTCTAGAGTCAAAAAAAAAACCACATATTTTTTAAAGACGGTGTGAAAATATAAGTATTTTGAGTAAACGCATAAGATCTGCTACTGTTATTGAAAATAGAAATCCCGCTATAAACATAAGGCTTTGGTTCTGGTGTTCTCCTCTTTTGACTGGATTTTCTTTGGTGTCTTTTGATTCTGCAGATCTAGCTTTGAGCGCACTTCATTCTCAGGTGACCGGTAGCAAACACATCTGATCTACTTCAGAACTTGAAGACTTTATCCTGCTTATATCTGTGAAATAAATGACATCGTGTAAAACATGGTCACAGATCTTGCAGAATTATATGACAGGATGACAGTATGTTACTCACAGTTCAGATGACTGCAATAGAGAATGTAATGAGCCATAATGCTATTATTTTTCATGTTAGAATTTTAATATTGTGTTTTCTACAGCTCTTAAAATATCATGCATTAAACATGTTTCAGAAAACGCGGTGAGGTATATATTCATAGTGTCATTAGAGGAAAACAGTCTGACAACCACATGGAATGATGAAAAGCTGTCCTACGGCCTCTCTCTACTCTCTTTCATTGAAGTTGTTAAAAGGAAACATAGCAGCCTGGAAGGACCTCACATTTAAAAGGTATTGTGGTCATACCTCCGAGGTTGTAGCTTGATGCCTTGTGCTGCCAGCTGGGTTACAGACACAGCCCATAGTGTCCGGACTTCAGCGTACGAGGAGATCGGTGGTTCTATTCAAGCACTGCCCGTGCCTTAAGGGGAGAGGATAGCAGGGAGACGCTTTGTTGTGTGTGACTTTGAGTACGTTGTGGGAGCCCAGGTAGAAAAGGGCAATTATGTTTGCCTTCTGGGAGAAGATTAAAAATAGGATTTTTAGAATCCTGGAACCAATTTTTCTGGGGGAAGGGAGAGTATTTTTGAGCCAGTAATGCTCTTGACTGCATATCTTTATCACAGATACCTCGAAGCTGTCATGCTAGAGAACTGAGTGAAAATAGTGTCAACAAAAAAATAAAATCAGAAATTGCTCTTCCATCAACCCATCCCCTGAAGTCATAGATGGTGTTGATTGTGTCTTATCTTAGCAGCATATACTAGGGAGGTAAATTGCAGTAACAATAGGAGACAGCATATCTGATTTGATCGAGAAACACAGTTTAAAAAACTACCGTATCGCCTTTATTTGGATTAAGTTTGTGAAACCTCTGAGCAGCGAGGTGACCTTTTAGTTGATTAATCCCAAACTGGAGATTATATTTTGTGAAAGAGAAGCAGCAGACTCAAAAAAAAAACCCCGAAAAAAACCATCAGTCGCTCAGAATTCAGTGGTTTTCCGGGAGCTGGTCCTATTGGCACCAGAAGAAGGAAAACTAAGACAAAAGAAATTGTTGAGAGACTCCCCCTTAGCTCTTTGCAGAGCCAGCTGCAGCCCCCATGGCGAAAGAAGATGGCGGGGCTGCGTGGGGGGGCTTCACCCGCCGTGGTACCCGGCTGTAGCCAGGGAGAAGCTCCTGCTTCCCAGCCCCTGCACCTCAGCACAGCTTTTCCTCGGGGTCCCCGCTCCGGCGCCGGGGCACGGCCTGCGCGGGGGAAGGAGCGGGAGACCACCTCTAATTAGGGCCAAACTTGTCGCCTTGCAGCGACTTGACAAGGCTGCACCTGCCTATTAACGCCGTGGCGCGCTAGAACGGTTTGTTCCCTGTGTCTGTTAAGAGGATTTTCCTGTTTTACGGTGTCAAAATCCTGCATAATTTGTGCCTGATTTTCCTGGAGGCGTAATCAGACTTTTTACTCAGCTCCATCCCGAAGACAGTTCTCTGCTGGTGTCCTCTTAAAATAAACCGGTTCTTTAATGAAACCTCCTGTAATGAACTGCGCTGTCACTGTAATTTTGTTTATGAAAAAATATGAAAGACATCAAGGGAACTACAGTATACGTGTAATGTTATTATAAGAGCGCCTTCTGCCAACACTGGAAACCACTGTTCAGCTCTTTGAGAAGATGGAATATGTTCACATGGAATTACAGTTCAGTTTACGCTTCTTGGAAACTTAGTACTTACATTTATTTTATGACATCTCAGATCTCCTTAAATGTAAATTGAAACAGATCTGTGAGGCTGAGATAATGGAAGATGCTTTCTCTACGACATGTTATTTTGGTTTGGGTTTCTTTATTGTCTTTTGACTATTAGGATTTTATTAACCGTTAGTGCTTGTCTTATTTTACAGGCTGAACGTTGATTCTAAATAAGGGGATCTAAATAAGAAATGTTTAGATTAGCAGAATTATACTCTGATCTTATAAAGTTCATAAGAGCATTCTGGTGTATGTCGATGATAATAAAGCTGAGTAGTGCTTACACTGAGCTACTGTGGAACTAAGAATAAAGCAAAACGAAAACGAGGCATAAAAGTTAAAAGAACGCCTTGACTGAGGAAAAGCCATATGTAGTTTATAGCCTCATTCTGCTGCCTTCTCTGGGGTAAAACTTGTTTGATTTCCGTAAACTTTTTCCTGAGCAATGACCAGGGGATTAGGCTCTTATTTTAGTGGTATCTCAAAAAAGTTTTAGTGGGTCATAGATGAAAAGATGTCTTGCCATCATTTTGACCAAATGTCTGGGATGGATCCATATAAATAATTTACTCAAATTTATATACTGGCTGTATCACACAATTAAAAGTTATGAAAAAAAAAAAGATCATTTTTTTAGATCCAACTTTTTTCTTTTCCTGCAAAAATCAGGAATTGGCATCCTTTGAAAAGCTCCTTATGGAAAAGCTTTCCAATGATATAATTTATCTAGCTTTGAAGTGTCATTTGGAAATTAAACATGAAGATGCTTTATTTAGAAAACATCAAAACAATCTCTTTCAGGGAAAAAAAAAACCAACCAGCTCCTGTGTTTGGAGGCATGAATCACAAAATTCAATGAAGTCCATGCATATTGACAAACTAGATTAGTATGTGGGCTTTTTTTGCTTTGTTTTCTGTTGTGTCTTTGAAGTTGCCAGCGTGTCCCGGGGTCCCCGCGACTGAGCAGTTTTGATTCAGCCGCCACTAATCGTACCTGAGCGGGAAGCAGGAGGCACTTCTGTCTGTCTGCCTTTTTTCTCTGGGATGGCGTATGCTGGAGACAGATCATGTCTGCTGAGGGCTGTGATCACAGTCTATTAAAATCACGGGAAGCGATTTTAATTCCATTGATTTCAGGGGGTTTGAGCTAGTACTTTAAGGAAGGATTAATACCGCTGACTCTGCTTCTCCTCTGCTAGCCTTTGAGAACAGGGAGAAAAACTGAGAGAGTTTTTGGGGAAGGAGCTGGGTGAAAAGGGCTCTTTGTTTTTTTCAGTGGTTGGGAGATTGTAGGAGTAAGGTAGAAAAAAAAAAATCGGTGAATTCTGCTATTTTCTTCCGTAGTTTTAATGCCGTACGCTTGAGGGAATGGCCCTGGACCCAGATGATAACCTTAGCTCTCCCCACCACTGCCGTGCAGCGGCGCGTAAGCTGTCCGTAACGCAGAACGGGCCACTCTTCCCAGCATCGAGGTGCAACAGCCCTGAGGGTTTGACAATAAAATTGCAAGATGAAGGACAAAAGGATGTATACAGATATATTCTCGCTAAAAGCAGCATAGCCAACGAGCAGCTGAAAGGAGGGAAGACTGCAAGGCACAGGTCCTCCCAGAAATACCTGGGGAGAGGATGGCTGGGGTTGCTCTTGGGAAATGCTCTAAACAGGGGGGGCTGAGACCCTAATTTGGCACAGGGTCAGAGCTGGTGTAACCCCAACGTAAAGCTTGTGCTGGACCCTGTAAGTCTTGGCAGTCATCCCGCTGATGCCTTTAAAGTGAGGTAGGGTGAAGCCCTTCTGTAGTGCGTCTTTATTCAAGTGGTGGCTGAGAAGTCAGTGAAACTACTCACTGGAGTACCCATTACTCACATGAATAAAAGGTTACTAAATCAAGGCCATAATTGTCATGCAAGTGGTTTACAATATGGACAGTGTTTTCCTCCTGTTTTTGGACACGGTGTATTTAGTAGTTTTTGGCAGAAACTTCAGTTTAGGAGCCAACACTGAGGCTCACTGAAGAGTTGGATAAGCATCGCCTGTTTATATTTGAAGGCACCTCTGCTCATTTCCTCCGTGCGGAGACATGCTTTGTGGTTTCCATATGCATCTAGTATTTGCATCAGTGGGTTTCCTTTTCATTGTCAGTTATTAACGCTTTTTATGGAGGAAAACAAGCAGAATTTTTTTAAAGAACCATTAAAGGTGCCAAGTGGAGAAGGGAACAGAAGGTTGTATGTGATGCTTTGTTCTGGCTGATTAGTATTTAACAAGGACTGAATTTGTACAGTTAAATGAGGTTCAGAACATGTTTTATTGTGCACATAATTGTACGTCAGAGGAAATTTGTTAACTTTTCCACTGTTAAAGCATTTAAAGTATATGGAACTGCTAACTTTTTAGCATAGAGAGTCGTAGGGGAGTACAAATGAGGTGGTATTTTGAAATGTGGTGTCAGAAATATATTTCTGTATATGTGGTTACCTGTTATGATACTAAAACAAGCGATTCAAAATTGTTAATAAGGAAGCTACTGATACTAAAGCTTATTAAAGCTAAAAATCACCAAACATGACTATTTAGTAATAAAAACACCAAGGAGAAAATTAAAATTAAATACAAGCACAATAAACTGGCACATTGTACTGTTAGTTTATTAATTTTGATCTCTGTAGCATATGGTAGTTTCATGCAGCTAAGGGCTATGGCCACCTGTTAATACTCCAGAGTACAAAAGAAGAAAGGATTTGGTTGTTCACTGATGAAAAACACAGTGACTTCCATATTCTGATTAAAAGCAATTTTCTTTTTTTAATACCTAGTGTGTATTTTTTTTCCAGTATAAGTAACTTTTTAAAATGAAAACAATGCTGCAGATTTTATGGTGGTTTATTTAGAGGAAATCGGAGTTGTTTTTCCCAAAACCCCCATGAAGGCTTTAGACAATTTACATTGCAAAACTAGCTAGCAGCAGCCCTTCCCTATTGAAGGAAAACGTACCAGGATTTTTTTTGCTGCATTTTAATAAAAAATAATTTAATTTAAAAAAAAAATATTGTTTGCAATAGGTCTCCTCGTATAAAACACCGAGGTAGCGGCGTGTATAACCGTACTGTTACTTTATGAGGAATGGTTCAGAGGTTCCAGGAAGCACTTCTGTTGCTCATCCAGAGAGCAAAGGCGCCGAGCCACGTCTCCCCACCTGGCTCGTGGGTGGCCGGCGGGGAGGCAACCGCTGGCCCACGGCAGGCGGGTCCCCACCAGTGGCACGGGCTGGCTCAGCGATGGAAACCGTGGGCTGCTTCTCTGCGGCCTTGCAGCGGCAGCTGCACCTCCCCACGTGCCCCCCTTGGCTTCCCCGAAGGAGGTGGACCCGGTTTACATCAGGTGGAGTGCGTCAGGTGTAATGGTATAGAAAAGCTGTGGCCGTCACGTATCATCCACAGGGTAGGAAGGAATTTCCTGCTTACTGTATTTCCTCTCTCGTTGCACCTTGGTGGAAATTCGAAAGACATACGGACCCACCAGAGCCAGGTGGTGTTTATCCGCCGGTCATTCTCCGCTTTGAAAAAAAGCATTTGTTGGAAAACCCATGCATTTGGTACCACGTGTAGTCTCGGATGGTGCGGTGTTGCAACTTTGCACGTAGCCTAGGAGTCTGGAAGGGTGGCTTCTTGGACCCATATCCCAAACTTGGGTGCGGAAGGAGACTCGGCAGCGCTGTAGGACGGGGCGCGGGGAGGGTGGGTGAGAGGGGGGCTGTTCTCGCTGGCAAGCGGCCGGAGAGGCAACTAAAGTGGGCAGCTTTGTGCATCCCGCTTGGTGGAGACGTCCCAGGGGCGTAATGGTCTTGGCCAACTGCTTGGCACCGCCGGGGTTTATTGGTAACAAGTGGCATTTTAAAAGTTTGCTGCCTGTTTTGAGTTAATTAAAACTTTGCAGATGGAGCTCTTTCAGCCCAGAGCTTTGAGTTGTTTATTTGTGGGGACCACAGGGCTGGCACTCAAACTAGACCTGAGTGTGAATCAAAAGTGTTCTCCTGTAATCATTATACTTTTAAAACAGACTAGATAGCTTTATCTTTTATGGCGGCAGATGTGAAACATACTTTAATTTTGTGTGCTGAATTATTCAGATCATGGTGGACATGTCTATGTATTATTTATCTATGGTTGACACCCTCCTTTCTCTTCCCTCTCCCTTTTTCGTTTTTGGTTAGGGTTTTTTTTGTTTTGGTTTTAGTGTGTGTTTGTTTGTTTGTTTTTTAAAGTAGGCTTTCTTATGGATTATTTCCTGAACCAGGGAGGTTTAGGGCACATTACTTTTCATTTCTATTCAGCTTCCACCAATAAAAGGGAACAATTAGTATTCCTTACAGTATGGTCTCTTGTCCACTGTAAGTTAAATCACAACTATCAGCTCATTTTGCACAGGCAACTGAACAGCTGTCCTGCATTATTATATTAACAGAAACAGTATTTTCATGATACATTTGAGCATAAATAATAAATAGTTAGATATTGCTCAATATGTGCAGCTGGTTGATTGGAAAAGAGTTCAACTTGTGCTTACAGAAATCTGAACTTTGACCAGTGCTAACTGTGATAACTGAAATCTTACTGAAATTATGGGGCGTTTTCATAGTGTGCTGGTGTTAAAGCTTCAGCTAAGTGTTGAATTTTAGGGTGGACTGCTCATAACAGATTATTAAAATGATGGTAACGTATTGATGGCAAGAGATGCTGCAAAGGTTTTAGAGGCAGATGCCCCCAAGACCACAGTAGCAGAGCGAGGATGGGATACCTGTCTGTGTGCCTGTCCCCTTAAACAAAAGGGCTTGTCCCCAAGATTGAGCCCATCATAACAGAAGCGGCTTTTTTTTTCTCTGACCTGTTCTATGCTTGGGGGGGTAAAGGTGTGGTCTCCATTTAAAACTACAAAAGCTTTTATGCCTCTCACTTCTCGTTATATAATCTCATGCGTGCTCTGCCTACAGTCTTGAGTTTTAAAAGAGAAAATGCCTGAGTGTGTTCATGCTTTTGTAAAAAATGTTTCAATTTCCAGCTAGGGGAAATCTATTCTAAGACATCTTAGGGTGTTTCCATTAGTGAGTTCTGAGCTAGAAAAATACTGCAGACGGTATACAATGTTTAAATATATAGCATACAAATTGGAAAGAATTACCAAAATCTGTAGACATTACTTCCCGAGCCAGACCAGAAGCTTTTTGTAGCACAATGCTGTCTGTTTGACAATTATCAGTGGAAAATCTTTTATTTGAAAGCAATCTCTGATGGCAATAGGCACCATCGTGACATGGGGAGATCCCCAACGTGTGCCCTACCTGTGCTCAAAGGGGGGTGTCCCTGAGCGTGCCGGCCTGGGGGCTGCACCGGGGCAGGGCTGGAGCGCTCTGCAGCCTCCTGCTTATCAAGGACACTCTAAGCTAAAGGTACTGCCTTGTGCCTTAAATGACATCTTTGCTTTGCTTTCTCAGGTAAAAAGATGACAAAGTAAACAAGCAAAAAATGCCTCTTGTTATAGATCTGCTGGTCAATAATTCCCCATTTCCACTGTTTCAGCTGATAAACCCTGTTCATTTCTCTGTGCTCTTCATTGATTTTTCTCGACATCTGTGGCTAAGCTTAAAGCACTCTTGCCATGTAGTCGGGCCCCACAGTCCTGGTGGCCAAGCGCAGGTTGAGCGAACACCCTGTGCATGCGGGTTTTTCCAAGGACGGCGGCCGCAGAAGAGTGGTGCAGGCCACCAGCTTCCCCAGGGCTGGGGCCAGGGCTGTGGTGTGGTGGGCAGGACATGCCTCCCCCCCTCTGCCATGAGAGTCCTGCTTAGTTGCTTTCAAACATCTTTTCTTCCCCCCC
>JAVJGG010000059.1:13022042-13034396 GCA_035590195.1 Aviceda cuculoides
GGGGGACAGCCTGCCTCACCATGGTCTTCATCACCATGGGCTGCAGGGGAATCTCTGCTCCGGCGCCTGGAGCACCTCCTCCCCTCCTTCTTCATGACCTGGGGGGCTGCAGGGCTGGTTCTCTCATATTCCAATCTCCTTCCCCACTGCAGGTTCCCCTTCTTAAATCTGTTCTCCCAGAGGCGCTACCACCATTGCTGATGGGCTTGGCCTTGGCCAAAGGTGGGTCCAACTTGGAGCCGGGGAAGCTTCTAGCAGCTTCTCACAGAAGCCACGCGTGCATCATCTCTCCCACTACCAAAACTCAGCCACACAAACCCAATAGAACAGATTAGCAGTTTCCCTAGAAAAGAAATTAAGAGCTGTCACCACGAGTTCATGACTTGCATTATCCGTCACTGAATTGAGAGTGGGCTGATGGCTGTGCATTAAGAAGCTCCAAGCTGGTTTATGCAGTTTGTCAACCAGGAATGAGACATGTTTATTGCTTAGTGGAATAAGCACTGGAGTATTTTTGTGAACTGTAGCTACACAGAAGTCTTCAGTGGTCTTAAGCCTTCCCTCATTTCTACATACGTTTAAACTAAGGTACCTAGAAGCCCATGCCAGCAGCAGATATAGCAATTACCCTATTTCTGTCAAACTCCATATTGCAATGAGTCCTGGACATTTACTGTTTCCTCCCACATTTCATGTCTGTATATCTACTCTAAAATATTACTATTTGTGTATGTGAGTTGTATATGTTTGCATGTGTGTATATATTTGTATCTGAGTGTATGTGTATATATACCCATATACATATATCGGTTTTACTGTTCAGTGTGGATTTTTTAAATGTCTGTAGGGATGGTTGTTTCTAATGGGTGGTTATTTCCTTCTGCTTCCTCCCATTCTTTCTGCTTCTCATGAAGCTCTTGAGAGAAGGGAAAGGCACACAATCTTAAATAAAGTAAAATATTTTACCATTTCGGTTCCTCTGGTGATGGATGTTGGAAATGCAATTAACCTCTTATTCTCTCGTGCCATGAATTGAATTCCACAGAGATGTCTATGTATGCGATACATGTTTTGGGACTTCAGACAACTCCATTTCTCTGTATGCTTGCAGGTAGCAAGAAAGGAGAAGAAATTAAAATATTATGTTAATAAGTTATTTTGATGTAATGACATCATAATTAGGTAAATATTTCTGAAGTATATCAGTGGAAACAACCAATACAACTTGAGAATTGGGAAGCAAAGGCTGGTATCCTCTTTTAATCCATGAATTCTCTAAAGTGAAGAATAGGTTTTTTATTCCTTGCAAGATTTTGGAAATTATAAATTAAGGATTCCTCTGTCTTACATATCTCCCTCCTGTTAGAATCTATCTTTTCTCCTAAATGCAAAGGTATGAACCCAACGTTCAATATCAATTACAGTTTTGTCAACACTGCATCATGTAGCGATGACTATATTGTTATGCTTTACAGAATTGGATCTTTGTGTTTCCTGTAAAACTGTGGAAAAGGTAAACTAATTTTATAACATTTTTTTTTAACAGTTAGCTTTTCTTGCTCATGCTGTCATCAGTGGTTGTCACTTATTAATACATCCAGTTGCTTAACTTGACATGGGAAAATCTCTCATACCAGAAAAAATCCAGAAAGTAAAAACCCCACAGAAGCCTTCTATTGATAGTTATAAAAATGACATACTGTTTTCCCTCTCACAATTGAAATGAAAGGCTGCCTCCACACTGAGACTTTGAATGCTGATCTTCAGCTGTGAGCATTTTCCCAGCTAAATTATAAACCCCTGAAAGCAGGATATATGGTAAAAAGGTGGAAAGCTCTTTAATTTTTTGTCATGCAAACGCTGCTGCACTGAAACACGCAGCACTATTGAATTCAGACGTGGCTGTAACTACAAAAGGTGAGGATAATAGCAGCGATTTAACCTGTGTTGCACTGTTCCCATCGAAGCTTACCGGCAGCATTTTGCCTGAGAGGCACTGGGGCAGAAGAAAGAAAGAAATGACTGCAGCTGGGGGGGAGAAAAGAGCTGGTATGACGTTGTCTGCAGTGTTGCTCGGTGCTTGAGGTGAGGCATAGGTAGGTGATGCGTCCAATCCCTTTTTCCTTTAAGAAACGCTCGAGCATCCGAGAGGAGCGTCCGAGGAGAGCTGCTGCCCGTGCCGAGTTTCTGCCAGGGAGCAGGCAGGGGTGAAGGCTGAGCTCCTGCGGTAGGAGTGACATGAACCTTTGGCATCCACAACATCCAGTAGCAGGGTCCTATAATTCAGCCACATGTCGTGTGAAGAGGTACTTCTTTTTGCTTGTTTTGAACCAGCCACCTGCTGATTTTCTTTCCTTTTTGGTCTCTTCTTGTATCCAGCTCTTGTGCTAAGAGAGACACTGAAAAATTGTTCTCTGTTCGTCTTCTCTGAAGACTCATGATTTAGTGCACCTCAGTCATGTTCAGCTGTAGTCTTTCCTTTTCCAGGTAACTTAAGTTTGTACAAAATGTCCTGCTGGGTCAGACCATTGTTGTATCAAGCCCAGGATTATTTCTCCAGCAAAAGGCAACAGAGCAGATGAGCCTGGACACTTTCTGAGGTCCATTTTCTCATCCTTCCCCAGCATCTGCCATTACTGTATTAAAAATGCTAGAGGTTACATTCTGACCCTATTCCTTTTAGTATCTGTTTATAGACCTGTTGTCCATGAATTTATCTAACCCTGTTTTAAACCAGCTGATAAATATCTGCCTCCATACATAACATCCTTGGGCAGGAGGATCCAGAAGCTGGTAGCCCACTGGCTGAAGAAATACTTTCTTATTGTCTTTTAAACCAATTGGGCATTATATACCCCTAGCTGTTGTGTTGCAAGATTTGGTAAATAACTTCCTTATGCAGCTTGTTCAGCCTCAGTCCTATCTGTCCTATCTCCCCTGAGCCTTCTTCTCTACAAACTGAAGCATCCTAGCCCTTTGAGTCTGCTTGTAAGGCAACAGCTTCAGCCCCTTGATTGTTTCCAGTTCCTCTTCTCTAACTCCACTGCATCCTCCTGGAGACCAGAACTGCAAGGTTCTTCAGGTATGGACACACCACCCTTCAGGTACGGGCACACCAGCGGCTTCTGTAGCAGCCGAGCGAACCCCTCTGATTTGTTCCCAGCACACGTGGGGATGCCCAGCATTGGGTCGGCTCTTTTCGTCCACTCGGTGTGTTGAGCTGATGATTTTGCAGAACTGTCAGTGATGATGTCAGGACTTCTTCCCGGACTTGTGCCTGCCTGTTTGGGTCCCAGCCCCTCTCTGGCATGGTTTAGGTGATTAGTCCCTCGATGCGTAATGCTGTCCTCCTTCCTTGGGTGTCTGCGTCCCTGAGAAATCTGTCCTTCCTTGTCAGGTTCAGAGGACCTAACTTGCATGCTCACTCACAGTTCCCTTTCCTTACCTTGAAGACTCTTTAGTCATTCTTTATATGGAAGCCATTTCTGCCTAGCTTTCAATCATTTCTGTTGTCCTTACTTTTCCTGCTATATCTTTTTAGTGATAGGGGAAGTAGAACAGCCCACAGTATTCAAAGTATGAACATCTGAAGACTTTAAATAATACCATAATGATATTTTGTATGGTGCTCTCTATTTCTGTCATAGTAATGGCGAGCATTTGATTTGCTTTTTGACAGCTTCTAAGATGGAGTTGATATTTCCATAGACCTTTTATAACTCCAAGATCCCTTTCCTGAGTGGTAATATCTAGTTCAGAGCCCATGCTGAGTACGTAAAGTTGAGATTTCTTTTTCTCCGCATATTCTCGATATTGAATTTCATCTGTCTTTTTTATCACCTAGTTGACACTCTGAGACTCTTCTGCATCTCTCTGCAGCCAACTTTCATTTTTATTTGCCTGTACACCTTAGCACTGTTAGGAAACTTGAAAGTTGCCTTCTTTTTCTAAATCCATGTAATGATATAAATGTACCTCATACATTGACCAGCCCTAGTACTGATCTGTGAAACTTGGCTGGTGACATACACGTTTGAGAAAGCTGAATGCTTTTGGCATTTTTTCCCTTTTGTCTTTTAACGATTTGTTTGTTCATGAGAAAAAGTGGATCTCTTATCCCATGACGTCTTTGTGTCTTTAAGGTCTTCAGTGAGGAACAGCACTGAAAATTCTTTAAACTGAATAAACTAGGTTTCTTTTGACTCCATGCTCACTGACTCCTTCAAAGAACCCTACTAGATACATGAAGCATGGTTTCCCTCTGTAAAATCCATTTCCCCACTACTTCATATCTGTTTCTGTTAATTCTATTCTTATTATAAATTATGAAAATTAGGCTGGTACCATGATCAGACATACTGGTTTTTAGTTCCAGAAGAGTTTTTTAAAGAATGGGCATTGCATTTGGCACCTTTCATCCAGCTGATGTTGAAACAGTTTTACACAGTAGCTGAAGTACTTATTGGTTTTTTGATGTATTCTGTACTTGAAATATGCATCATCATAAAATCATTTCAAGCCTATTTGTATATTTTGGATTAAAAAATATTTCTTCCAGTTGTATTGGTAGACTTTGATGCATCTGTATTCCGGTCAAGAATATCCTTATGAGAAGATCTATATGGGTATATTTATCAAACTGGGAAAAAAAGTCATTGGAATGATTGCAGAGTGACAGAGTACTTTAATCTGAAATATTTTTTCTGTTTTTAAAAAAGAAAAAAAAAAGTCATTACTTGTGCTGCACTGGTAGGGAATAAATCAGGTGTTTAGACACAGGCCATTTTAAATGTTTGACAGTGACTGGAACCGCTGGCTCGGGCTGGTGGTTCTCACCCAGGGTCTATGGAAGATCTGTGCTTTTCAGGAGAAGTGAGTATAGGCCAGGCAAATTACCATGAAGCACCTAAAATAGTATTAGGCAGATTAAGTTCAGTCATCTGCAGCTTTTATAAAAAAAGTCTACAGAGCTTGTAACCAATGCTTTGCTCTTCAAATTCCTGTCCTCCATATGGGACATGTTGCTCTATCTTCCATGGACTGATTAATTTTAGAGAATTTTAAATTTAGCCCACTTTCTCCGATGTTAATGTATCGGCTAGTTTTACTTATGTAACATGCATAATCCATGATTTGCTGCATAAAAATAGTTTGAGGTGCATTTTGCTCCTATGAAAGTAGGCACTTGGGCTGTATGTAAGAGGATCTATAACAGAAAAGACTGCCAAAAATTTGTTTTCCGTATTAATAATAAAGCTGCCCCAGTTCTGATCTAAATTACGTTTTTAAACTTGCATGAAATGTTTTTCGAGGAAGCAGTTGTTTACACACAGCACACAATCCCTTTGGACTTTTGTCAGCCCTCAGGTCTAATCACATAAGCATTTGTATACATATTGCATAAGCAACTAACATGCTCAGAAACCCCCCCAACCAACCTGCAATTTATGGTGCACTGATGAAATTAAATATTTTAAAACAATTAAGGTTTGAAAGAATTCCTTAGGGAATAGACTTTTTATGTTTTAAAACTCCTAGCTGGACCTCCTCCGTGTCATTATTATAATTAGGTGCCATTTGATTGGTGTTGCTTACCATCAATGATTAAAAAAAAATAATTGTTTAGTAAATTTCCCCATCATCTGTTCTTTTTCTGTCTTACAGAACAACACTGAATTCACTGAATTTTATATATCTCATTGCCATCAGAATGTATATCTTCACTGGAATATATTTAGTAAGATTACAATCAGCATGCGGCGTGAGATATTCCCTTATAACTTTCAGTCTGTGTTTTCTTTTCTATGTTCAATTCAGATTCACAGGTAACTTCAGCTGGCACAGGTTCGCTGCAACTAGACAAATTAGCGAGTAGCTGGCTGTACCGGTTTCCCAGTCTTCTAAAAAGTGCATGCCTTCGAGTGCCATGTATGTGTGTCTCCAGAAAAGCTACATGAATATTAATGTAATTTATGCAGTGATAATGACTCATACAAATTTCAGTCTGTAATGTGACTTGGCGTCCTGAACCCATGGTTTTGATCTCCTTTCTTGTACTCTGACTACTAATTTATTAGCCATGGAGCTATTTTGAAAAGCCTGAAAAATGCACAAGCCACGCTGGACTTATCTCTGAAATAAGTTTTCTTTATAAGATTTATTTTTTTTAGTGAGAGTTTGCTGTTCTGTTGTTTTGCTGAGTAGGATGGGTAACTTGCCCAATAAAAACTAATAAATTTGCAAGAAAAGTAAATTTTTCATTTTCTTCTCTACTAGATAGGACGATATTACACATGCTTTCCACTTAAAGGTCAGGCACTACCTAAACTACTTGACAAAGCCTGTTATTTAACCAAAGCAGTTTAGTTCACTAGTGTAATTCATCAGGAATTGAGTAGCATATATTCTGGGTGCTAAGAAGATAGAGTGCCTCCTCTGCTTTATGGAAAACATTACAGAAAGATAGACAGACAGACAGATACACCAGTCATTTGAAAGGACACAAAGTACCGGCTCTTGCCAAACTGGAAATGAAGTGCACCTCTTGTATTTAGCAGGAGACAGAAAGATGGTAGGAAGGAGGAAGGACTTAAAATGCAGAAAAAAGAGATGACTTTTTTCAGGTTTTGAATTGGGGTTTTTTTCTGATATGTTAGAATTACTAATTAAACATTGCACTAAGGAAATACACTAGCAGATCTTTGGTGTTACTGATCTAATCACATTAAAATATTATGAGCACTCTGCATATTAAATGTGTAATCTCTTCAATCTTTTAATGCTGTGGGTCCTATGTATTTGAATTTACCTGAGATTGGACTAATTTCTTTTGGGCCTAATGGATAATTTGGTTTTTAGACATGTGCTTCTAACCCTGCCAGAGTGCAAGAGAGAAAAACGTCAATATGATTAAATTTAGGAAGGAATTTCCCGATCGAACCAGGTTCTGTCACAGGACAATAATCTCGAGCCCTTTTTCAGAAATTATTCATATTTCTACAGAGTCAATTACCTCTTTTTAGTGGAAAAAATCTCTTAGTGATCCTATTAGGAAGAATTTATAGGCAGTTACTTGTAAGGCAGTCTCATCCTGGCTTTGTGCCCTCCTGATCAGCATTGGCCAGTTTGGCAAGGAATTGGTTTTGCAGCACTAGTGGTATCCAGTATGTCTTTTGCTTTAAGTAAAATTTTTTTTGGTTTTCTTTTCTGTGGGTTTATTTTTACATTCACTTAACACATTTTTGTGTTTAGTGTCCTATTTTTTAATCATAGTTCACTGGCAGCAGCAGCATCATTTTGCAATCATCTTGACATTTGTAATGTCAGCTCTGCAGACTTGCATTAACCTCATTTTGCCATCATCTTGATGTACTAACCTGCATATAGAACTGCACAGAAATAATTTAACATTCATCCTAGTGTGTGCAGTAATGTCTCATTAGACTTGAACTAACAGAATTTTGTCATCATAATTTGCTGTCATAATAACCCAGTCTTCGCAGATTTAATGTGACAGTCTTTTGCCACTGTAACTAAGGCTTTGAGCAATTGTCATCCAGGGGGACTTAAGGTGAAATCAATGTAATTAAAACACAGACCCTTAATAGCCCTATACTTCATGCAGTTTGTCACATATCTTAAACAATAATTGATCATGCTGGTGTTCAGCACTTGTTTAGCTTGTAATTGTTTGTTTTCTACATGGGAAAGAAAAAAACCAGAAGTTGAAGGCTGAGTGACTGGCAGAACTGCTAAGAGAATTTAAGTCTCCAGATTGTCAGTGTACTCCTGTATGCATTGGGCTGTTCTCCCTTTGCAGTGCAATTAATTTGTTTATGAGATGAATACAAACTTGAACTGTATGTGACAGGTCGTATTAACTAGTTTGTAATTCTCGTTTCAGAGAGTTACAGAAATACAGAGGTGAAAGGCATTAGATTTCTTCTACTGCAAGGGTTGAGATAGATCAAATCCACGTTGTTACCCTTGAAAGAATTTGTTAAACTTTTCCTTACAAGCTTCCACTTACAAGGGTTTGATGACCTCTGTGCGTATGTGTTTTCATATATGTAATTAACTCAATAATCTCTCAATTTTCTCCTAATATCAAATCTAAGTTGACTTTCCCAAAGGATGTCCCTCTCCTCGGCATACATGAAAAATAATAGAGCGTCGTCCTCTTTAGATGCTGAAAGGCAGCAGCTATTTAGTCCTTTGCCTTTCCAGACTAAACACATGATGTTCCCTCAGTCTTTCTTTACAAAGAAAACTGCCTGTTTGGATATTTGTGATGCTAAGTGCTCTCCAGTTTATCTGCGGCTTTCATAACGTGTTGTGTCAAAACTGGACACAGCTGAAACGTTGACTGGAGCAGAGCAAAGCTAAGGGAGCACATGATGGGGTGACTGGGATGCATGGGCGGCTGGCGCTTGAGTTGTGTTTCCCTAAAGAAATCTGTGTTTATGTTATCAGCTAACACATTTGCTATGCAAAATGACCTTGAGTTGTCTTTGGCAGAGATGATACAGCTTGCCTGCAGACCTAGGTGAATTCTCTGTCTCGTACGTATGGATTGTTGATTCTGATTCACAATTACCTCTTAGTTCCTTATTGATATTCTTTGCAATCAGCTTGGCATTTTTCCTCAGCTCCTTGCTTATTGTATTTGCTTTGGTTTTTAAATACCTGGTTCCCTTCTAGACTAAATTTGTTTTTGTTTGCAGTTGTTTGTTTTTAACCAGAGGAACTTCTTTTCTTAGTAATGACATGTAGGCACCTAAACAGTGTTTTCAAGCATCTCCCAATTTTCTTTCACATTTCTCTGTTTAACTTGTTTCTCCTTACTGATGAGGGTTTATAATTGTTTTCAACTTTGTGAAACTGGGTCCTTTTAAAAGTTGTGTAAATATGCACACGCATACGTTACCATTGCCAGCACTTGCTTGTGTGTGCACTTGGTCTCTCAGTGACATACATGCATGCAAATGTGCGTGTGTGCATAAAAATTGGTTAGTATTTTACTATTTACATGTGATGCAAGTAATCAAGTTATCATTATTAGTTGCATTTAAGCAACCAGTCATTGTGAAGTCAGGGATCAGTTCCTCAGTAATGTTGATGACGTTGAATACAGACTTCCCTTGGGCGAGTTGCAGTGGCTTTCAGAACTGGAATAAATTTCACGTATGTTTTGGACCCACCCTGAGAACAGAACGGCACCAAAGGGCTTTCTGTTGAACTGGGGGACCTCATGTGATGTTCTGTGTCTCGCTTCTGGTCCGTGTGCCCAGATTTTCTTCCTGTGGACGTTGAGAAGGTGGGGAGAAGAGGGACAGGCTGATCTCAGCCTTTCATGGTCTGGACACACAACCAAGGGTGGGCCAACAAAAGAGAAAGCCAGAGCCAGGCACCTCCTCCTCCCCAGTCCTGAGGGCAGTTTGGGGCAGGAGCCTATTTTAGATACTCAGACACTCTCCAGAGGAGGATTCTCTCTGTAGGTTACGTGGGATGCGTATGGTGATTGGACTGAATTACACGCCTGAATCTGGAGAAAGGAATATTAGTTAATAAGATGTTCTCCCTTCTGGCCATCTGAGCCTCTCTGGAGAGATTAAGACCAGATATTTTAAAGGCATAAATGAGTAATTCTAATTCCTCTTTATTACTTGGACTCCTACCATGTATATATCAGTAATTAAAATCTTCTTCCTCTTCTCTTCTTTGTATTCTTAATATTAGTTCTTACATAATTTGCTATCCTTTCTTACACTTTCATTTTGATGGCTCAGTATATCTTCTGAGTAGTCTGGTCCAACTGACTCCAGTTAAGCTTGATTTCATTTCTGCTGAAGTGCCAGTTTCTGAAAGTTGGACAATTGACAGGGCTTAAGAATAAAGATCTGCAGAGCACGAACATGATGCATATGGGAAATGGAGGCAGCAAATACTGCCACGCTAAATCCACTTGGGACCTCGCCCCAGTGAGGGTTCCCCTAGGTAAAAAAGGACTGGTTGGTCTTTAGCTGAAGCTTTCCGAAGGGGTAGTGATTCCTGCCTGTTTTCTGAGTGTTACTTCTTATGTTGAACTAGTAAGAAGGGAGCCCAGCGCTACTTTGATGCTCTCCAAAAAAAGAGTAACCCCTTTTCCCCAGTGACTGTGGCACGAAGGCGATGATAGCTTGGGGAGAGCACAAACACATTAATGAACTAATATCCTGGTTCATATGCTAGAGCATATTTTCAAACAGAAGTGTTTCATGATATAGAAATGCACTAAATGGAAACTGGTTGTTTTTTCAACAGCCCCTTGCATATGAGAGGGCTTTGCCTTAATCATTATATTGGCTACTAATTTTCTGACTATAAACTTGTATTTATATCTTCCACTCTGGAAGCCAAAACCTACTACTTCCTTCAGAATTTAGAGCAAGTGGGTTTTTGTTTTATTTTTTTTTTTTTTTTTGTCTTTTACTTTCTGGTCTGCAGATCAAATAAGCAGACAGAGAATAAAAACAACCCTTGCAACCTGCACTAAAAACTGCTACAATGTATTGCTTTTTGAAGTTAAAAATAGGCTAAGAAATGAAAGTTTTTTAGTGGCTCACATTGGAAAGATTTTCTTTTTTTCTTTCTTTTTTTTTTTCTTGCTGATTTCATAGGAAAATCAGAAGCTATCTGTTTACTTCTGTTGTGATAAAGCTGTCAAAGATTTGTTTTTCCTCTGTTGCTGACATGCAAGTGGTTTGGTTATGGTTTTTTTTCCCATAACAGGAAGTGAATAATAAAAAGACTCCAAGCCATTATACCACTAGGGCAAAACCCCACGCTGCGCTTTAGTGCTTAAACGATTCCCACCCTAGTTCTCCCTTCACATCAGTCACGCAGTCCCTAGAGGTCACCTCTTCTTCCCACACAGATAGATGTGATAGATTTGCAAATACTGGCAACAGCAGAGGGACATCTTGTTATAAGCCTAGTGGCTGAACTGAGTGACAGGCTTGGATTGCCTTTATTTTTTTTAGGTCAGCATTTGGCAGGGAGTTAAAAACAGGGTGGAACAAAGGTTGAAATGTTTTCTGAAATTATAATCGAAATATCATCTGTCTTAGGTTTACGCTGCAAGCGCTCTGCCTGATGTTGAGTTGTATTGGCAAACAACATGTGCCACTGGGATGTTTAAAAAGTCATAAGAGGTTTGTGAATCAGTTCCGCATGGCATGCTACCTATTTGTTATTTTCTTGTTTTATCTGTTAACAGGAAAGGAGATGCTGTCTGTTAGATGATATAAATAGCAATATAGTGTGCTTTCTTTTGTTGGGGGTTTGTTTGGTGCTTGTATCATAGTAAATTACAGTGAGATGGAAGATTTGTTACTCTGTGGAGGTTGTTAATATGAAGTTCTCATTTGATTTATTTATGTTGAATTGGGAACCTCTCCTCCCATACAAATTATTTGGGCTACTGTCATATTTCTTTTCTACGTCAAAACCATAATTTTCCAATCGTGTCTTCTTTTTTTTTTTTCCCTGACAGAGAACTGAATTTCAATGTAGCCCTTTAATATGGTACAGGAGAGGAAGAGTTAGAGATCTAAGAACTTGGCTCCCATGTCCAGTCTAAAGTTTGACCATTATCTTCAAGTCCTAACCTCCCTCTGGTTTAGCTTGCTGAGACAATAAAATTGGCTGCCAAATTTGGACGTTGAAATCCATTTCTTTGCTAAGGTCATGCTGACGTATGCTGAACCCAATCTCCTAAATGGTCCCCGAACAGGCGGTTTATTGTTGGGCCTTGTTTTCAGATTGCTACTGGCCTCTTCGGCATTTTCTCCAGCTCTGCATTACTCTCACGCTCATGCCATTAGAAAGGAGATATTTTCAACTTTATCAGTATTTGGGTTTTGAAAGGACTTCTCAAGCTGGAAAATAAACAGCCTCTGTATAAAGTGTTTGTTAATGGGTGGCTGAAAATCACCCTAACCGTTACTGTGAAGAAGACAATTTTCTTTCATTTCACCCATTACTGATTGCGAACGAGGAAGGCGACATTAAACGAGAGCTGCCAGCAATCACTTTAAAAAAATATACATTTTTATCATTCCAATTTTTCTACATTTTCCAACTTATCTGTGACTTTGGAGCTTGCTCCTTTCCCCTGTTGTAGCACAAGCCCTGCAGTCTCAGAGCACCGAGCAGTCCTGCTGCAGGTCAGAGCCTACAGCTTGCGGCATCTAGAAGGAAGAGCGAGGCAGGTGGCCTCTGACTACCAGCATTTATTGAGTGTACCTTGATTGCTTGACATAGATCTACAGTGAGGCTGCGACTTGCTCTCTGTTGTTGAAGAGAGCCAGAGCT
>JAVJGG010000059.1:13034406-13061341 GCA_035590195.1 Aviceda cuculoides
GGTTCACAAAAAAAAAAAAAAAAAAAAAAAAAAAAGCTATAAGCAAGCAAACCTGGTGTGTTAAAATGATAAACCTGTTCCAGGTCATACATGCAGTATAAGTGTACAGCGTGCTGGCCAGTAGGGACTGACAGATGCATATAAAACCTCTTTTCAGTAGAATTGATGTTTCTCAGTGTTAACCAATTACAGCATTCATAGCTGCTGAAAATAGTATTTAATTTTTAAGAGCCTCTCAATTTTCTTTACATCCCCTCAAAACCTAAAAACAAACAAACCAACCCCCTATGAATCCCAAACCAAGCAAAAAACCCAGTAGATTTGAACACTGTTGTTGTTTCTCTCTGTGGCCCCCAAAACTTGACTCTTTTCCCATTGACTGGAGGAGTGTCAAGAGGAGGAAGGGAAAATGTTTCTAGGGTGATGGTTTCTGCACTGCTGTGCAGTGGGGGCTCTCTTGAGACACAGAAATTTTGAACTCCCCCAGCAAGAAGAGGGGAAGCAAATCTGGATTTCCTGCCTCTGGAGGATTGTTTAATTTGTAAGCTATTGTAAATATTACCACTAGACACTTCTTTGAGCCATGTTTTAGAAGAAAGTATTGAGTAGCACTGCATTTCTTGCAGAGCCTGATCTAAGTATTCTCTGATGGTCTCAAGACATTGTCAGAGAGGATGAATAACTCAAATGAATTTTGTGGGTTATGACTGGAGTTAGGTGTAAAGCAGAGCTCTGCCTAGACGAAAGGCCTCTAGTCATATTCAGAAACAGAGATTTAGGCACCTGGAAAGTTTTGAAGAAAAAGTTTGTCACCTTGAAATGAATAGGAGCCAGGAGCATCACAGTTCCACCATTAGACACCTACCTTCAAGACAACTTTCACCTGTAGTCCATAAGTACATTAATGGGCCTCAGTTACTGACAGCACGTGCTATCAAGGGTGACCTCAGATATTTTAAAACAGAACTTTTGCACAATAAGCAGTTCCTTTCCTGAGTTTGCTCGGTCTCCTTTTCCCTCAAATAATCAAAATGCTGCTGCTGTCACAGCATGCTCTGCTCTGCTTCAGATTATTTTCTACATCAGTTCATGACTTGCAGTTCCTGTGGGCTGCAAATTAATCCTTAGGAGTCTGTTGGCATGTGCTGTACATCCAGGTTCTCCAGCGTATTAATTTGACTATCGGTGTAGAAAATGCCAGTGGCTGTAAGGGTATATTATGCACTTCATTTTTGTGTTTATTTTACTGTATAATCCAGGAATTTTCTTATAACTTGTAGTCACCATGACTAGACACTAACTTTTAAAACTGAAAAATGTCATTTTTCAGTTTTTTATGGACAGCTTTCAAAACATAAAGTAATTAACAGCTTAAGAGTGTTTTTTCAAATGACTTTTCAAGTGAAGCCATGAATTAATAACATGATTCTTTATGGCCTATCTCTGAAGGCCATACATACTGCACTGTACATAAGTATATACTGTAGAAAGCAGCCTTATAAAAATCTGGGTTTGGGTGGAGGACGCCACAGTCCCATTCTCAAATATTGTGTGGATGCCTGCTTTTCCTCCCCGTATAAACTAAGGAGGCCTGGGATTGAACGCAGGGGGAGAGTGTGAGCCCAGGTCCCACCAGTTTGGGACCAGCAGCTTTTGGGATTTGGGAGTGAAGGGATGTTCCCACCGTTAGGAAGAGGCAGTGACAGACAGCTGGCGTACAGTCCTGCCTCTGCTTCTTCCGCGGGGTGGTTCTGGGCTGTGTATAGCAGCAGTACCGCATGGTTTTGTTGGGAGTGGAAAGGTCAATTGTAAGTCAATAGCTTTTTTTTTTTTTTTTTTTTTTTTTAAAGCAGCTCCTGACTTATCACAACCTCTGTTAGTATTTACACACTTCGTTTGGCGACAGCACTATTTTTGGGTTTGTTTATTTTTTCCCCTGCTTGGGAGAGAGGTTGCAATCCCCGAAGTCTCATCTGGGAGAGAATGGCCGAATACAGGAAGGTTAGCGCTCCTCTCCCGAAAAGGGAGGATCCCGTCTGGATACGGGCTGGGGGTTGTTTGCTGGCGCGGGGGCAAATCTGCTTTACAGGGCTCCCAGGGGAAGCGCACAAAGGGAGCGGTAAACATCCTCACCCCACTCCGTAGTGCTAAATGTTCCCGGGGAAGCCGTAACACATAATTTAAATCCACTGCACATGCCACCCTGGAAGCAGAGCCTTATATGTCGAGTGCATGGGCTGTCCTATTATGGGAAATCAACTCTGTTTTGAGGGAAGCACAGAGCATTGCTTCTGCGCAGGTCCTGGAATTTGAAACATTTAGGGGCCTCCAAAGAGCACTGGCATTAGTTACCATGCCGGCTGGGTGGAAGTGAGGATCCCAGCCTCTCCCGGCCCGGGACGCGGACCCTGCCGGCAGCCAGCCCGCAGCTGCGTCCCGCCGGGTGCTTTCCGCGCTCTCCTCCGCAGAGCTCTGTGCCGGGACGCATCTGTCGTAACGCAGGGACAAGCCTCAGTCGGCAAAAGCTACTGGAGCGGCAAAGTTGGAATATACTTTGCCAAGAAGTGTTTTGCTGTTGTTTTCTTTTTCCTCTTTTTTTGTGGAGAGATTTCATGTCTGCTCACATGCTTTGGTATGAGGAAGTGGAAGATGATTGTAAGTATGAACAGACTGACATAATTTATCACAATATTCACTTTGACAGAGCAGTGTAGTGCTACGCAGCCCACTAACAGCATGCATTTTTAAATGTTTACTTTCCAAGTCTAAAGAAGGAGAGCACCAGGGGGGAAAAATAAAGAGAATTTTTTTGTCTCTGTTAGGGGGGTAATATCCTGTACATTATATATAAAAGAAGCGCTCCAGAAACAGCACCCTGCTCTCCTTTGAATAAAAATAATCCCTTTCTTCCTGAGGTTCACGACTTGTTAAAGCATGGGGTTAAAAAAGAAAGAATCGAGAAGACAGACCAATACATTTGAAAAAATAGAGTCATTATTCTAATAATTTGGCAACACATCAAAGGATTAATCAGTTCTTTTGAACTTTAATGGCATACACAGTTTCACTGCCTAGTATTAACTTACGGAGTAAGAGAGCTCTTCTTCTCTGGCCACTGAACTGTCTGGTAACAACCGAATGAGGGGGTGTCAGTGTTGCTCGAAGTGAGCAGCAGCTGAGCTCTCCCATGCGCTTCCCAGAAAAGAACAGGCGTGTTTTCCAGACTTGCATTTGTTTGTTAGTTTAAAGCTATCCTTTCTGTGCAATAAGAAGAAAAACAGAGGATGCCAAAAGTAGGAGACTGAAGAGAGCCAAGAATGAAAGAATGACAAGAGTTTTAAAATCCATCTACCGTGCTCCCAGATGATCTTTCTTCTTCTTCCCCCACCCAGGCTCCCAAAACAGATTGTGCTGGGCAAAAAGAGAGGTGTCAATATTGTCCAGACTTTATCTATCGTCCCTTCCTCCTGTTTTATAATCTGTTTTGGCTCTTCCACTTTCAGCTTAGTCCTGTGTCTTTATAATGATCGAATTTCTATTTTTCTGATCATAAAAGCCAGGGGAATACATACACACTGTCATTTTCCCCCGTAACATATGAGGAACTCTATGGTCACTAGCTTCTGATGAATCTCCCTGAAAATAATGTTAGATTTTTTTATGTTTGACAGGAAGGAAGCTTAAAACAGAAAATTTCAGGGTGCAGGTGTGGTCTTATGCCACAGTTTACTTTCCATTTTTTTCAAGAAGAACTCAAATTGTGTTTTCTTGTGCAGTAAATAAGACTTAAATGAGCTGTGGGTTTTCCAGAAGGTTTTGTACCACAAGGAGGGGTTCTTCAGTGATAGGACCCGTTACTTACTGGACACAGTCTGACAGTTCAGGAAGGAGTAGAATAATAATTACACGTATTAAATAATTAGAAGGCACGTTGCTTCGAGTCTTAAAATGTTGGGGGTGGGGGTGGGAAGAAGAAATGTTGTGGTTTTCTCTTAAGGGCTTTGACTCCTGGTTGGCAGCAGGAAGATGGCACGCTCTAGAGCAAGCCACGTAGTGCCCAACCTTTTCCACCAGTCCTCTTTAGAGAGGAATAAGGAGGATTTGTTGTCTTCATTTTTCTATATACTCCCTTTCCAATGGAGTAACAGTATCAGTTCAGAATGCTTGTCCTCAGCCTTGACGAGGAGACGGTGCTGCAAGGGAAGCTGGGCAGGTGCTTCCTAAGGAAGGGGGAAAGATCTTTGCTGCTTAGCTCAAAAGTTATAATTGCACTCTGAAGATGTAGTAGGTGAAAGAAAGAAAGGAAAAAAAAAATAGCTGCATTAGAGCTTTTGAAAAATATGAATAGAAAACCAGAGTTGCATCTAGCAGATGAATAGCATTCATGACAAGAGCCATTAAATCACTTGCTAAATTATGTCACGTAACTATGTTCATATCTAAAATGAAAGGGAGCTGTCCTAGCGCTTCTTTGGAATTATTAGCTGAATTGATTTCCTCACCTGTATCCTCACTCTTTCAAAGGGCATGGCATTTTTCTTGATATAATTTTGTATAATATTGTTAAGGTTTTTTATAGTTGTATTTCAATAAAAAAGGAAAAAATGTATCTGCACTTTGTGACAAAGTGTGTCCAAAATAATGCTCTTAAATTTATCCCCAGCCTTCATTCAGGACATGTCACTTCTCCTACTTGTTGCCTGTGCTTGCTTTGCTTCGTTCTCTATATAGGATGAAAACTTTCTGCTCTTAGAGGTGACGGCAGTCACTTACACCTCTGCATTGCTTTTTAAATCCTTCCTTTTTCTTTTCTGAAAAGTCCCCTCTCCAACCCTCCATCCACCTCTGCATTCACTTCTTCCCTTTTCTCTTCTGCTCTCTCCTGTGCCACGGTGGTAAAGGCGGGTTCTCCATTCCCTGCTTTCTCTCACTTCTGCTGAGAATGACCTTTGTGAAAGCATAAAGGTATTTATTCATCGCCGAGGGCTTTACTTTCTTTGCTGAGCTATTCAGCGTTTACTTCTGCCTGAGTTAGACTGGAAACTCCTTGGGGCAGCGACTGCCTCTTCCTAGATTCCTGCAGAGTCTTTGACAATGACACCTAAATAATAAAGTGGCGGGGAAATGAGATATCATAAATTTCATTTTGTTTTAATTAAGATGAGATTACTGTGAACTTTATCTCAGAAGCCACCCTCCCTAGGGGATTCAGTATCACATGCTGTATTTCTTCTCCTAGCAGATATAATCCTCTTTCTGCATCCTTAGTCTGACATGGAAACAAATTCTGCTTGCAGTTGCACACAGGCATCCTCTTTCTCTGCTCGGATTTGCACAAAGTAGCGACTAAAAATAGAATTAATCATCGAACCAGAGCCAGTGCAGAAAAGAAACTAATCCTGCCTGAAATTTGGTGGCCACAAGGGGACTCTTACCAGTTATCATGGGTTTTCTGAGCAGGGGTCCATGGAGGTTAGTGCTTTAGCTCAGGTCAGAAGTGCATTTCTGAGGCGAATTCCCAGACGTCCCGGCGGATCACCGTGTATCAGCGCGCATCTCGGAGGACTCGCCCCGCATCCCCTGGGAGGAAGCTGAGCTCAGAGACGCGCTCCGGGTTCGGCTGACGGGCACAAACTCCCAGCGGGCGCGCGGGGCATCGGGGTCACGCTGAAGCTCCTCCGAAACGAGCCTGGTGGTGCACACACACTTCGGGGAGAGCCGTGCAAAGCTGCTTCTCTTGGGCCGTGTGATTTGCCGTGGCCCAAGACGACTCAGGGAGATTGGAGGAGGATGGCAGCAAATTTCTTTGGATCTTGGATGCGAGGAAAGAACTGCTTGTGAAGTCACTCCCCAGCTGGTGCAGGAGGGTGCTTTGTCCTGTCTGCTCCCACCTAGTGTCCGCTCCCTCATCCCTGGTCCCCAGGCTGCCCGTGGGCATCGCAGCTGGTCGTGGCTCTTTCCAGGATGGTTGCTGAGCAGGGGACTGCATTCAAGGAACAGTAGTCTGGCAGGGTTTTACATATGAAACTGGTGATCCTGTGAAAATTACCCCCCTCACTTTTATTTTTTTTTTTTTCCAAAGGAAAAGATTCAGTTATGTTACTAATAGAATATAGTTACTAATCAAAGTTATTTATAACTGAAAAGGTACAGTATTTGTAGAAAAAGGTTAGCCTTTGACTAATACTGTGAAATTATTTGAGCCTCAGAATTGTCCAAGGGGTTAAGCATTTTTAAATGATCGCCAGAGGGAACAGGATTAAGCTCATATGTTTTTGTCATGGATTGCTGTTAGACAAAATCATATTGAACGGGATTGTGAACCAAGCAGCCTTGATTTGTAAAGGCTGACTTGTTGATTTTCACAGTACATTTTCAATTAAATGTTACCCCAAAGTTTAATTATCATTTAGGAGGATAACCATTGTACTGTGTTATAGCAAACCACTAGAAAAAGACTCCTCGATAAATTTAGCGGTGCTTTGTAGCATCATGTTGCTGTCAAGGAGGATGCGCTTGCGGTAATACCGTATCGCTGTCAGGGGAAGCACAACAGCACCGGGAATTTTAAATAATTGTGCCTTATCAAAGACTGAGCTTCTTGGAAAGGAGAAATAATGGTTAGCGGAGTGTGGCTTTACAGAACGGCTTGCCAGCTGGGCTGCGCCAGGGAACACGCTCCTTCATCTTCCTGGAAAAACACATGTGGAGCAAGGGAGTTGTTTTGTTTGGGTTCGGAGTACTCGCTGCAAAGACCACAGAGACTTCCCTTCTAGATGACTTGCCACATGTGCAACAAGTCGGAACATTTTTAATGATGTGTTTTGAAGGACAGATAGGCTGGATTTTAAGGAAGTCATAATCTTGCTTGGTTCTGGTCGCAAGTCCTATTTTAATTTGGGGGTATTATTTAGAGCATGAGGCTGGTAATATTTGGGAGGTTTTCTGGTCATTTCTCTAAATCCGTATTTTTTAAATAATCCATATCTATATGATTAAATTTTTATCAGTTTCATAGTCTTTTATTCCTAAAGGCAAAATATAGTTTGTAAGTATTGCAACCATATGTAGAAGAGCAAAAGCATACATTCTTGTAATTTTGAATATGTTCATACAAGATAACAGTTAAGGTGGCACATTTACACTTAATTTCTTACTTAAGACATTTTTAAAGGATCATCATCTTCAGCAGAAACAAATTAGCACAATTCTAATCATTAAAAAGTTACAGCTGTGAAAGTTTCATCATAGAAAACATTAGAGAAGTATGTTAGTCCTGAGGATGGTTTTCTCTTCTACAGTATTTTTCTGTGAAGTATCCTAGTGTTTTGGGAATTCCTTTAAAAAAAAAAATCCTTAAAACTCCTCAGTGTGTAGACATGATCTAAATGGGGACCCAGAATATCACATTTTGCTTACCTTGCCTTTGCTAAAAGATTTTGAAAGACCACTGGGGACCTAGAGGGATTATGAGCGCCACAGAACAGGAGAGAGAGTTTTAGTCAGGCTGATCAAACCCTTTGTGCCTGTTTCTTTTAACTGTGCCTGTTTCTTTTAACCACTTTATTCCTCTGGCTGTCAGTAGAGTCTGAGAAAGCTGTGGGTCTCTTAACCTCCAAAAGTGTTCCAGTAAAACCAGCAAACCCGGTATCTGATATTCTTCATGTAAACTTAGAAGGAAGAAAAGCAAAAATTTACTTGTAATGTGCACTGGACTAGGTACGTGGCATTGTCCTGCTGAATGCCCGATAATCTATATTTCTTATAAAGTGTGGAAATTGTTATCACTCGTGAAAAACCAATTACGCTGACTGCAGGAGTGTACCCGTGAGCGTGGGATGCCCACGGCGGAGCCTCCCTGTCTTGTCCCACCCGTGCTTGCCATGTTCTAAAATTGGCGCCCGCCCATGTGGCTGAGTGCCTGCATGCATGCTGGTTTTTACGGGAAATTATCCACGGGTGAGGCTTTTAATTTTGTGTAGCACAGGGAATTGAAGGAATTTAAAGGGTGATTGGAATTTGACATTTCTGCCTTTTTATTCTGAAAGATACTTTGATTAAAGCGTTGGAAGGCTCAGCTAATGGAGGCGTGCTGCTATTTCAGACATACAGGGTATGAGATTTGAAGGCAAGCCAAATCACAATGAGACGGAATAATGATGTCCTTGGTTTATTTTTCACTTGATACGTTCAGGTTTTGATTGGATTCTGAGCGAGGCAACAGTTTTCTCTCCCAGAAAGCAGTGCTGGTCCTTGGAGGCTTGCAGCCTGTTATCAAAGCAGAAGCGTTTTCTTGTGAAGGTCATGGACTGCAATGGCAGAAGAGGGGGAGAAAAACCAAAGGAGTGGGGGGAGGAGGAGGAGAGGAGAGAAAGCAAGCCAGCAAGATTTCCTTATTGGTCCTAACCAGGTACAAGCTTCTCATAAGAAACATTTCTGCAGCGAGACCTATTACTACTTTGACCCAGCTAGCACTCTGCTGCTGGCACATATAACAAAAGATTTGTGGAGAACTCCGAGGTCTCTGTCCATCTGTCCTCCTCCCTCTTAGCCCTCTTCCTGCTCTTGTCACACACAAATACTTCAGCGTTCCCTTCACCTTGTTCTCTCATTTGTTTTTTCCCCCAATATTTCAAAGTTTTTCTTTGGAATAGACTGTTCATGAATTAGTTCTCTCTGAACAAAGCTCAGAGCTTCCCAGCTGTTGCTGAGGTGGTGGAAAATTAACGCAGGCACTGTACTTTCTAAAAGATTAATAACATTATATAGTAAGCATTATTGGAGGTGTTAAAGAGCAACGTGTGAATTTCCTGAATGATGGATGTTGTAAATAAGCAGATAGGAGCCCACAACACATTCTGATGTGAATGGCTGATGCTGAAGTTGGGAACAACTGGGAAGATTTGTGCCCTCTTCTTCAATACGGGGAAAAATGCCGTTAGACATAAAGCTATCCTGTCGCATTCCTGGGCTTAGAAAGTATGAGCCAGCTCCCCAACCCTGCCTGGCTGTCTAACGCATCCCAAAGCTGATCAACTCATAAGAAAGGAAAACATGAGGACATCTGTTTGGGGGCAGGGGGGAGTAAGAGGGACGGGGACGCTCCTTGCTGCAGAGAGACTCAGGTGGGACTACCTCGGAGGCAGCAATCCTGCCCGGCTTAAAAAGAGCTCATTAAAACTGCCCGGCAAAACGAAGGGGAAGAAGAAACTCAGAAGGTACCAACCTGTGATGGCCTGATTTTGAATTTGTGGACATGATGTGTACAGCCTTACTAATTCAAACAAACTTGGTTTAGTTTTTTTTGTGTTGCTTTTAGTGACAATTGTTAGCAGCCCAAAATGAATTATTATTTTGCTCTAGATTTCAGGAAGGCGACAATATTTCTTTGATTCGTTTGACTTTATTTACTGTCAACCTTCTCTTATCATGTGATTTAGTACATGTTTTATGCTTATTCCCTGCCCCACCCTCCAAAGGCCTGCAAACGATGCTGAAAATAGAAATCAGTATATTTTTACACCAAATTCTAAGGCCACATTTATAAACGCTTGGTTGACTGATGGTTACTCACTCTCCAAAAATGCAGATGATCCAGATTAAAGTGTTTGCTCTGCTTATACTCTCTGTTTACAGAGGAGAAAGTTTCAGTTGCATCGGATGTTGAATGGAAACCAAAGGTGAAGCCAAGTAACTTCACAAAAAGGAATTCTTGTTTTCTCGCCAACATGAGAACAATTCCTTTTATAGTAGTCTGTAAAGGACAAGCATGTTATAGGGTTGATTTTGTCCCTTCTGTTCTTCCTAATAATTAAATAAATCAGTTCTGAAAGCTCTGACAAGAGCAAGGAGGGGAACTTAAAACTGTGAAATAGATGGTGAATTTCAGGCTAAGTTATCTAACAGTAGAATGTGTAACACTTAACAGGATAAAAAAACTTTTAAATGTAAGAAATTATCACAAATCTGAATTTTATTTTTTTCCTGTTTAAAGTTCCATGATGTCTTCACCCTTGCATACAGGATGGCTCAGTGATACTAGTGTAGATTTAAAACATGTTGCTTAAATCAAGATGCTTTCTAGAGAGTATATAAGTTGAATTTGTACTTAATGGTATCAAATTCCTCTATTAGGAGTAAAAGATATCCCCAGTGAAGTGGTATTTCTGGCCCTATTACCTGATTGATACAAAGCTTTAGATAATGTAAGTTGAGGCACTTCCCCCCCCCCCCCCCCACCTTGGGAAAGTAAATCTATTGGATTATGTTGTCCATCTCTATTTCCAGTTCAAAACAAGGTATGTCTGTTCAGAATTAATTCAGAATTACTGCTATTTTTAGCACAGTTGCTAACTTAATAGTGTTTTTCAACTGTTACAGCTAAAAAACGTAATTGGAAACATTCTACGTTTTGAAACAAACTGAATGACAGTGAATGTTCACCCTTTCATCTTGTGGGGACAAGCCTATTTTTCTTAGGGAATAGCAGCTGAATTTTGAAGCCCAAAGTCTTTCTACTGATACTGTTGTCAGCTCTCTTATTTTCTCTTTAGTCCTTTTGCCACTTGCCCTTTTCTCTGAGTCATGCACATCCATTGCTGTACTGCTTTAGCTACTTTAAATAAGCCCCTTCCCCCTCCAAGAAGGCTTGCTAATTTTTGCGTATTATCTTAAGCTGACTTAACAGTCGTTTTGCCAAGTCTTCCCAGCTGCTGCTACTGCTGAATTGATTCATTTTGCTCTTGACATGTTGCAGGCAAATGTGAAGCAAAGTTTACTTGACCAGCAATCTTCCCCTTAACTGAAGGAAGGACGTGGTTCGAACAAGGAGTTGTTCCAAATGTGGCCAGAGTTCTTTCCCTAAATCTGCCTACCGTAGACACAAAGATTATTTGCTTCTTATCTGCAAAATTCTTATCTAGAAAGTGAAAAACGTCTTAGCCCTAAATAGCAACCAAGAAATTAATTTTTTCTGGTGCAATAAGTCAGTCTTTGGAGGTTCCTTTTGACGGAGTACGAGTTCCTAAGAGGTGTTGTGTCTGTCTTGGAGTGCTTCCAGAAACTGTTGCTCAGCCTATAAACTGATGAAATCGCACAGACTCACAGACCAGCTGAGGATGGAAGGCACCTCTGGAATTCACCTACTCTAATTCCCTGCTCAGAGCAGGGCCAACGAGAGCAGGTTGCTCAGGGCAATGTCGACTGGGGTTTTAAATATCTCCAAGGATGGAGACTTCACGACCTCTCTGGACAGCATGTTCCAGCATCTGACCGTCCTCGCAGTAAATTTTTTCTTCTTATGTCCCTATGGAATTGCCTCTATTTCAGTTTATGCCCATTGTTTTTTGTCCTGTCAGTGGGCACCAAAGAGTCTGGCTCTGCCTTCTCTACTCCCTCCCATCAAGTATTTATAGTTATTGATAAGATCCCCCTGAGCCTTCTCAGCTCCAGGCTGAGCAGTCCCAGCTCTCGACCTCTCCTGATCTGAAAGGTGGTCCGATCACTTAATCATTTTTGTGGCACTTTGGTGGACTCACTCCAGTATGTCCATGTCTCTCTCGTATTGCGGAGCCCAGCATTGGACCCAGCACTCCAGCTTTGTCTGGCCAGGGTTGAGCAGAGAGGAGGGATCACCTCCCTGGACCTGCTGGTGACATCCTGCCTAATGCAGCCCAGGATACCATTAGCCTTCTCTGCTGCAAGGGCACACTGCTGGCTCATGCCCAACTCGGCGTCCACCAGGACCTTTTTTGCAAAGCTGCTTTCCAGCTGGTAGGTCTCCAGCATATACTGGTTCATGGGGTCGTTCCTCCCCGTGTGCAGGACTTAGTACTTCACTTTCCTGTCAGATCTCCAGCTGCACTTTGTACAACTAGTCCCAACCTTTGAGCCCAGCAGTTCAGGCAGTCTTCAGTGTGCATCACTGGCCACTTACCTAGTCCGTACAGTTTGTTTATGAGAAAGTTACGGGAGACAGTGTTGAAAGCCTTCCTAAAGTCAGGATAAACAACATCCACTGCTCTCCCCTCAATCACTGAGCCAGTCACCTCTTCGTGAAAGGCTGTCAGGTCGGTCAGGCATCGTTTCCTCTTTGTAAACCCATGCTGACTGCTCCCAGTCACCTTTTTGTGCTTTGTATGTTGGGAAATGGTTTCGAGGATGATTTGCAGGTTTCTAAGAGGTTTTGCTTCATCACCTTCCCAGGTTATACAGATACTCCTCCTCGCCCTTCTTGAAAATGAGTGCCGTTTGCTTTCTTCCCAGTCCTCAGGAGCCTCCCACAATCACAAAGACCTTTCTCAAATAATCGGTTGTCACCTCGCAGTGACATCGACCGTCTCTCTCAGTGCTTTTGTTTGCCAGCAGCCTTTCTCACCAGTGCGGAAAGTGGCCGGAAAGAGAGATTTGGGGTCTCTCATGTCTCTGTTGATGCCGTTTTTTTGCACAGCATGCACTCAGGCATCAAACCTGTCCATATTCGCCTGTGTGCCCATATTATAACCTAGCCGCAAATCCATTTAGAGCTAGACTGTAAGGATATATTCATTTGAACTCTCTAGCTTCTCTGAACATCCTTTTACTGTAAAGCTCAACTAATGAAATTAATATTAGTGTAGAATGTCCATTATATGTTTAAAGTCTGCCAAAGTTCAAAATAGTTTAAAAACGTAACACCAAACCTGCAGTAGTATCAGTACATTTTTTGACAGTTGCTTAAAAAATTGGAAGTTAGCAAAGTGTCGTAGGTGGTATTGTAAATTATTTAATCCATGTTCTGTAAAAACATGGTTATTATTTTGAAGACTCAATGGCAATTTACTCTGAGTGCAAAAATGCATAAAAAGCCTGAAAGACCTTTAGTTTAAATAGGTATAAGCATGTTGAGATTTTAGTTCTGATCTCTTTAATTAAAAAAAGAAATCAAATTAAGCCCTTTAAAATGTTTGTCACCTTGCAAATGAATGCTGTTATCCAGTGTACATCCAGTGTATCTCTCTCATAGAAGAAATGAGGTTAACTTTGCCACTTTAATCCTTTAGGTGTAGATAAACTCTGTTTGTTGCATCTTTCTCCTTGTCTGTCTTATTTTTTGGTAATTTTTGTTGTTATCTTCTGTTATGATGATAATTCCACTATACTTCCTGATTATGTTAGAGTAACAACAAACAAAAAAATGTAATAAGAAATGTTAATTATTTTTCCAGGCCATATTTGTTTATGGCATCTAAGTTATAAGCCCTATTTTTAATTGTATTTCCATTTGTTAAAGTGCAGCAAAGAAAGAATTAGCTGCTTCTTAAACTGTTAAATGCATATCCTGCAATTATATGAATTCGTAGTGCAAGTAAATGCTGTCTGCCTGATAACAGGATCTTCTCAAAGTCAGTCTCTGGCATTATTTTACTTGGAATTTTTTTAAATTTAGCATAAGATGTTTGAAGTGAGATATTTGAAATACTGACTTATAATCAGAAGTCATTCAGTTCCATTCTAGTGGGAAGGGCTCCCAGTTGGGAACCTATTGGAAACCTGAGGACTCTTGATTTAGAAATTTATAAGATGTACTTCTATATAACAGCTTTTCATTAAGACAGAGAGTAATTTTGAGCCAGAAGGAAAATGTACCGTGTGTGTCACAGCTTCCAGGATTCCCCAAGTTAATCCCACTTCTTTGAGAGTTATATTCTATTTCAGTTTTACAGCATATGAATTTGCATCCTCTCTATTTTATTTTGTTGTAATCCTTTGTATTCTAATTTGCATCCTCTGTAGCCTGTTTCTTGGTCTACAGCTATACCCGTAGCTGTGGCCATTCATGGGAAGTTGCTTTTAGAAATCCGCTATTTCTTTCTCATACAGAAACAGCACAACCCTCTGCAATTGCCTGAGGCCTCTTCCTAATAAACACCAGAGATTATTTTTTGTCTATAATGATGTAATTCTGTATTTTCTACATGGTAACAATCCCTGGATTTTTTTCATTTTCAATTTTTTTTTGGTGAGAATATGTTTCTGGGAAGCTGTTGTACCCAAGTTCAGTATATGCTGAGAATTTTCAATGTACTCCCTAATCAGTATAGTCTACAGCTTGCAGTTTGAAATAAAAATCAATGTGTCAACAGTTTGCTTTGTAGATGTGTAACACAGTCAATGGGTCTACGAGCATTAATTGGATATTAATTGCCAATATGCTGTGCAAAATTCTGAGGCCCAGACAGGATTATGTATTTGTAACCATTGTAAACAAAAGCCTGGCTATGTTTTAGTTGATGGACTTGAATAATGAAATTAGGTTGGCAGAAGAGAGCAAGAACGTATTTTCTTGATGAAGAGAGAAGTTGTCATTGCTGTGGCCATGGCTGAACTCATAGCTGGAAAAAATCAAAGATGTTGCTAGAAAAATGGGAGTCCTAGATGTGAGTTTATGAAGCTTCAAGCACCTGATATGACAGCAGGGACAGTTATTAGCTATTACAGCAGTTGTCAAAAGATCTAGTTATTCTGGAGCGTATCACAGGGTCCTTGATAACATGATAGGGAAGGGAATGAAAAGAAAGTACTTTAATAAATCCAGCATTAACTCATTAACAAGATGCGTATCAGCCTCTGCACCCATATATCAGAGTCAGTCTTTCTAAAAAGGCGTATATGAGGGGGAAAAGGAAAATATCGGCAGGTTGGTTTATGCCAGTCTACAGTTGACTCCACTGTAATTCAAATGCATTTGTAATCTAACTCTCACATAACCTAAGTTGAATGAATGTATAAATCATTGTAATTATTATTGATATAGTATAACAACTGAAAGTACTATTTGTGCGACATCGTATGCACACTTCAATTAAGCTACAATATAAATGCAATTTAAAATGTAACTGCAGATTAAGTGTAACACTCAAGCCTGACTTCATGCAGAGAAACCCTCTTATGGGCCCCTAACTATTAACAATATCATTATCATTTTTAACAGACAAAAATGTCAGTGCTGTAAGCTAGTCAGAATTGCGCCAGAAAATCAGTGAATCCCTTGTTTCTGGGACTAATGCAGTTACTACCCTAGGTTTCCTTGTGCACAGAGCCTTTGTGCTACAAGATTCCTCTACGGAAGCAAAGTTGCTGGCAGGACAGGAGCTAGCTGGCAAGGCAGTCTGAACACTAGCGGGGCACCTACATGCACCTAGGCCTCCCCTTTACATGATCATTTATTCATGCGTTCACATCTTCTCACACTTACAATAAAAGAAACGTGTTTCTATATTTAGAAAATAATTACAAGAATTTGTTTTGATGATACAAATATTATGGTAAACGGTGGATGCCTGAAGAGTAGGGGGGCTGTTGGGGACAGTAGGAACTGCTGGAAGAGAAGAAACGGGAAGGCTCTATGAAGCCACACGGGGATGTGGGGCAGAGGGAGGGAAGCAATCAGCCAGAAGGCAGCCAGAGAGGATTCGAGGAAGGACCTGAGACACATGGCAGCCACAGAGCTGTGCCACCATAACGCACGCCTGCGAGGAGCTTGCACGAGAGTGTAAGGTGGAGAAAACCCTAAAGAAATACGAGTAGGAATAGCAGATATGGCGAGTTACTTTAACAGTCGTTACTTCTAATCTGCGTCTTTGCGTCACCATGCCTTCTCACACTGATTGTCAGGTAGCTTTGCTGCTGGAGTTGCAGCTTTCACAAAGTGAGTGTGATAGCAAGGATAAGCAAACACGGGTTTCTCACTCAGAGCCCTTTCCAGTTCTCCTCCGTTCCCTCCACAACGGGTCTGCTCTGCATCACTTCAGTATGTTTCCCTATAATCTAAATCATCTTGTTCTGTGTGTAGAATAAACCACATGATCGGTGGTATGCAGCACGGCATAAATTACAGCTTATGCATAAATTGTGATCGGTCTAATTAATCACAGCCCAAGTTAATTTAAACCTCACTTGTAATACGCCTAGTTTCTATTTAGTTTTCGCGCCTAATTGGGACATCTGTATTACACATCTTTGACTTTAGCCTGGTTTGTGGATAGGCAGGGCTTGGTATGAGCTTGTTTATTGTCCCTGAAGCTCAGAGGAGCGGCCTCCGTAGACACCAGCAACGAGGAGGAGTCTCTGGGAGGCACCTGCGCTCTTCCAGGAGCCGCCTGCAGGTCTCTGCACCCTCCGGGGCCGTGGGGCCTGGGCCGCCTCCACCTCCTGCCCCGGAGGCTGAAAGCCACAGAGGGAAAGCTGCTGCTCCGACTGGGGCCGAGGCCACAGCCTGACAGGCCCACGGACTTTTGAAAAAGAGACGTATTCACTGGAGGCTTGAGGGTGGGAAGAGAGGAACGCCGGAGTTTTGCGGGGCTGGGACCGCCGGAGGTCCTCCTGGGCCGCTACCCTTACCCGCTCTTTGGGTAGCGGTGCCCGTGCTTAAACCCCTCCATCAGCTGCATGGCTCTGTCCCTCTTTTGCTAATTTATTTGTCACGGTTCTCCCTTCGCCCCCAACCTCCCACCTCAGCAGAAAAAATTAGATTCAGTTTGTACATAGTTTGAGTAAAAGACGTTTTGGGGCCTGTACCAGCTTGGCACACAAGGCTGAGCAAGTTGGGCCGGGCTTGATTGCCTTTCACAGCAGGTAAGGGGACCTCTGGCAAATGTCCTGCTCAGTCTCTTTCTTCTCTCTCTCTCTTTATTGTCAGTAACTTGAAGTTTTTGAAGTAGTAACACGGTTTGCTGTGGCCGCTGATATTAAATCCCTCTTTTCCTTTTTTTCAGACAGCTTCCTCATTACCGCTGAGAACCATCCCAGCAGTTACACTGCCAGGCTTGACCCCAAATCATCAGCAAGATACACTAATCCCCTCTCCCTGTCTAAAAGGATCTTATTCCCTTACCACTTTAGAAAGCTAATGCTCCAACAGAACAAAACAAAACAAAATCCTCTCTGGAGCCTTAGTCATCAGGCAACAAACAGGAGTTACCGTGGATTTTATTTCCATGGTATCGATAATATTGCCTCTTGATCTGGGAAAATGGCTGTTGTCACCTACAGTACTTTACTGTTTATCTCCAAAGAGCGTAAGTGTCACTGTACAGTGAGACTTCTTTGAGCCAAGAAAAATAGGCTAAGTACTCCTTGTGACAGGGTGGGAAAGTCTGGCTGCTCCTCATCTTCTTCCTCAGTATTGAGTTTGCAAAGTTTCCAGTGTCTTCAGCTGTGAGGCAATTTTGTTTTCTAGTAAATCTCTTCTCCCAGAATCATTCCCTCTAACTGACTGTATGCATTTAATCCCCTCTTGATCCTTGACAGAAACTCCTGTCTCTTTTCCTTAGGGATCTTCAGTTTCTCTTGCTGTGTTTTCACTCTTTCTTTTTGCTAGTTACGTGGATACTGAGGAAACAGGTGACAGAGAAAAATAGACATTTCTCCTGGGAACCTAATTTGCATTCTCAACTGAGGGAAAAAAAGTGTTTCAATAATATTAGGAAAAACAATGCTTGTATTTTCCTGTGTATTGAAAACATTGTGTAGTGTATTTTCCTAAAGAAAGCGGGAAACTCAGTACAGATTTCATATTTAATGTATAATGTACATTTAGGGTAACAATACTATGAAATATTAATAAACTTACAAATCATTTCCCTTGGCCATTTACTATGAAACTTGACTAACTGCAGCTTCTCTGGTTTATTAATTCATATGCCTAAGTTGAGTCCAACAATGCTGTATTCAAAGATTTCTTTTGATAACAACTTTGACTTAAATCCTACTGTGAATGGTATCTGTGATGATTTTCTGTCTTTCTTGTCTTGGAGCTTGCAGAGTGGGTGACCTCACTGCCTGTTCAAAATTAATAGTATTTGCCTCCCATTAGGTTCTTACAAATCTGCAATGCAGTTCCTTCAATGTCTTGGGAGCACACAAGTCTTCTAGGGACAAGATGTGCCAATTTGCCAGTCCAACCTTGGTTAATAATTTTACCATTCAAAGATTGGTGTGCTTGGTATACATGTATAAAAAGAAGTTTATTTTCTTCATAATGGTACTTAGTTACAATGAGAAAGATGCTGAAACATCACCCAGTGAGGATCCCTCTTGACTCTTTCAACACCTCTGCTAGAGCATGAGGCTTACTGGCCTTTCCAAGGGCTTGCCATGCCTTGAAGAACTATTCATACTGAGGTCTTCAGAGGTGGTTTCTGGAGGCATCTCTAGCCAACAAAGAAATTCTTCCTTTTTGCTTTCTCTTTGTTCAGTGCAATTTGGCCCTAAGTTATCAATGGGTTATCATTCTTTTTGCCTTTTTTTCTCTCACTAACTCATCTATGTTTCTATTATAAACTTTGATAATACAGAGCATTCTGGATCTAAGATAGAAGCCCTTTTGCCCTTCTTTGTAGCTGCCCTACAAATGACTCAAAAGGTTTTTGCACAATTAATAATTTCCCTGATTTAGAACATTGAACCTGCAGGAGAGTTGCACAGAGGTCATGTGTAGCTCAATCAGCAACTGATTCAAAGATGCACTCGCTAAGTGTGGATTCACCCTTTTCCTGTTAATGCAGACATGCTTTGTTCAAAATTTGGCGAGGGGTTTCAAGGACTATGTCACAAATGTGCTATTCTCCTTATCGCTTAAACATGCTACATAATTCAGCTTTTGTGGCTAAAGCTTAACTTTGCCACTTATGGTTTCCCTGACTAATGTTTGAGTTTGCTTTAGACATCTTTAGATACCTTAGGTAATTCTGCATGGGTTTAATAACATAATATACTGTGGGCATGTATACAGTTTGTACGTATAAGAAAGATATTGTGTGAATATAGGATGCTCTCATCTTTTTACTTACAGCTAGGTCCATAGTTAATTACAAATTGAAAAAGACCTAAAATCGTATCATTACAAAAATGTAGGAACTGTACTGAGTGCAAAACTGTATTCTCCCTAGTGATGAAAAGTTAAAACTACTGAACTAATTAGACATGAAAAGGCTAAGAGGGGATCTAATTGCTGTCTTCAGCTACTAAAGGGTAGTTATGGAGGAAATTAAGTCAGACTCTTCTCAGGGGTGTACAGGGAAAGGATGAAACAGGTTTCCAAAATGAGAAGTTTGACAAGATACCAGTATTTTTATTTTTTTTTTTTTTTTACCATGGGTGTCACCAGTTAAGCACTTGAGGACGTTGCACAGAGGGATTGTAGAATCTCCTCCCTTGGAGGTGTTCAAAACTCAGTTGGACACAGCCCTGAGCTACTTGATCTAACTCTGAAGGGGGACCAGCTCTGAGCACAGTGTTGGACTAGATGGCCTCCCTTGCAACCCATATTATTCTGTAATTCTATGTTTGCTTTACAAAGAATGTCCTAAGCATATCTAATTTAGAATAGAGATATAGCTCAATGGATTCTCTGAGAAAAACACTGAAAGTCTGTAACTTATCAGTTGAACCAAAAATTTATTCTTGGAAACCATGATTTATTTTATTTGATTATTCTCTTTTCCACAACCCGTGGGTTTTTTTCCTTAACACCACCCTCCCTTGGGACTACTCTGCCAATTCTATCTTGTGTTTAACTTTATTTCAGTGAGACACCATGCTATCTGGGTATTTTCTCAGTGTAATGGTTCCAGATTGTAGTCTTATGTAATTATTAGAACTGCTTCGCAATAATACATAGAAATAACAGTACTTTCTGTACCCAATAATAACAATCAAGAATGCGCCTTGACACGTTTAGGTCTATGTTATCTAATGGTACATAGGGCTGAAGGCTCTTTTTTTTTTGTTCCACAGTAATTGTGCTCAAAGATCTGCATAGCTGTTTGTTTCAATCTGTGGGCCTTGCACAGGCCTTCTCAAAATAGTTTCCACTGCACAGAAGTAAAACAGATTTGACCTGGATTAACTGGAGCATGGACTCCTAATGAGCCAGATGGATGAACATTCCTCTTTGGCAGAAAGGATAGTTACAGCGTTTGCCACAAAAATGTCAGCAGTTGCCTTGGTTTTCTCCTCAATAAAAGAAATTATTTTAATCTTGGTCTAGAGCAGTTAAGTAATGACTGCTGTGAGGCATTTGCTTTGTAAAAACCTTATCTTACGAATTTCCCAGGGAGGATCCAAAGCTGGAATGGTGAATGATGTTTCTCCCTGCGACTCTGACTGGGGACAGTATCTGCTGTCTAACCCTGAGCTGGCTAAAGCATCCGAAGAAGAACATTGTCATAACACTTTGATTTAAGTAGGAAGTATGGAGGTCTTTATTTTATTCACAACCCTTGTTCAAAAAGCAGGAAAAGGTCTGAGAAACTACTCCTGGGTACACATCAGGCAATAATCTGCAGAACGCAATGTTGAAGATTCCAACAGCTCAGTGTCCAAGTGTAGAAAAACTTTCTTTTTGGATAGATCTGTTCTGCAGGCTCCTCCATCCGGGCAGAAAGGGAGCGCAGCAGTCCGTGCCCAGCCAAGACAGTGAAAGGTTATCCTGATGCTGTGCCTTCGACAAAATGTCGATGTGTTGTGGGCAGCTTAAATAGATGACATTCTCAGTGCAGGTCCTTTATTGCCACCCCTCCTGCCGTCTCATTCAACTTCAGAGAGCTTTCCCATGGACTGACAGTGCTTTCGCAAAACACGTACGGGATGGGACAGCTATCGCATACTTGTCAGCTGCCCTAACCCAACTCTGCTGCGTGTTTGCACTTGTGCCAGCTTCTGCCTTGCGAGAGGAACGGGGAAGAGCTTATGAAATAGGCTTGTGTTCGTTTTCAGTAGGTACAGATACATACAAAAGCAAGGAAATACTCTTGAAAGACTGTCTGTGTTGGGGGGGGGAAGGATTATATGCAAAAGGCATTAAATACTGAAAGGGAGCAAGCCCTATCTCTGTTATCCAACATAGAAATTCCTGTAAATTCATGGGCAAACTGTTAACGATACATAAAGACCATGTAACTTAATAGCTGCTCTTCCAAATTCTGTTTTGACCTTTCAGCTATAAAAGGCAATTCCTTAGAGTTTCCAAAGGTACAGTTCATTGCTCTTTGGTTTAGTGTTACAGAGCAAGTATAGTAAGTAATAGACCTTATTACAGTTACTTTTTTCTCTTCGCAAAACCATTATACACCTCTTTGACCTTTACAATAAAAAGTACAAATACGGTTCAGCAAATGTTTCCAGCATTAATTTCTGTTCTTCAGAATTACAAATGAGTGAGTCTTAATCCATATGGACTGTATAAAGCCTGTTTTATTCCTTTTTGCTTTGCTCTTGTTTTCATAGTTTTTCTTAGTTCCACTTCATCCAATATCCTCCCTTGTTCCTAGTCCTTTTCTAAGTTTTTCCTCTATTTGTGACCAAATAGACCAGAAGAGAATTTTTTGTACACCGTGGGATTATTTGACAAAAAAAACCCCCACCTGTAAATCACAATAAGTCAACCATGTAAAATTGATAAGATATTTTCAGTTTCCTACTGCTCTGGGCAACCTATTATCCTTTTCTTCCACTTACAAACTTAAAACCTGAAGGTTTTTTTTTTTTATTTAGTCTTTTTTCCACTGTTTGAACCTGTTAGTTTAAAAAGGAGCTTATTACTATGCAGCACGTGTATATAGAAACACAAAGCATTACCAAATTAAAGATGGAAGCAGGAAGAATCATAGAATTATTTTCATTAATAGGAAAATAAAACAATTTACCCTTCACGGGTGTGACCTTAGTAAATGCATCATTTAACTGTTTTCCTTTGTTTAGCTGTAGAAAAAAAATATAATTTTTCAAGATCATCAAATATCTTACCCAAAACCATAGGAATTGCTAAACACAAATGCTGCATATTACTGTACTCATAAATACAGGGTTTTTTTCTGCTTGCGTGTGAGGTTACTTGTGAGCATATGTAGATTTGTTTTAAAGGTGGAAGCAGGGTATCCATTGCTATCACTATCTATTATTTTTGCAGTTTCATTTTTCCTGAAGGCAAGAGGAGGTGAATTTTGTAAGGAAGTGAGATGACACATGAAATCAACACTTCATGGTTTGGTTTTTATTATTTTGTTCAACCGAGTTCTTGCATATTTTGGACGAGAACAGTTAGAATTGCAGTCACACCAGTGGTGGTTTGTCACTTAACTCTTGCTCTGACACAAAGTGTTTTGCACTCTATAAAACATCCTCTGCTGATGTACATGGATACAATTCATTTGACTTTAATTGAGGATCTGGCCCAGGCTTTGATCTCTTTTTAGAACTTGTCCAACTTTTCCCTTTATGGCCAACAATGTAGTACCAGATTTCTGCTAGCTGAATACATGCACTATATATATAAAAAGTAACTAATGACCTTTAAATAGTTACCAGTGGGCAATTTTAAACTCCTTCTAATAGTTTGAAACTATTTGGGTGCCCTGTCCTTGCTGCAGTATGCAGCACATTAACATTCCAGAGCCCACAAGGACATTTACTATGAATTGTGACAGTGTTTTCCTCCGTGGCAGCTCTCAAACCTTTCACATAGTAGCTGAGTCCTAGTCTGAGCAACTCTACAGTACCGTGACAGTAAGGAGCCCTGGTGAAGCACTATTGTGGGCAATATACCGGAAAACAGATTTCAGGCAATGCCCTCCTCCAAAAAAAAAAAAAAAAAAAAAAAAGCAGGCACCCTGGAATCTACAGAGTTCCCATTATCGGCTGGTGAAATACATTGCAAATGGCAATAGCTGCCTTAAACTTCAACACGTACACTGCTTACCTCTAAAAACAAAATAAAGGTTGCAGACTAACATTTGGAAGAATGGGGAGAAAGGCCTATTTCCTGACATAATAGCGTTGAAACCAGCATTGAACAGAATGAAAATACAAAGCTGTTAAACCGTCATCAGGAATGACGGACTTGTTAAGTGGGAGTCTGAAAAACCACAGTAAAGAAATGGAGTGTGGCGGTATATAGGCTCCATATGTACGTATTTTGCTGAGCCCATGGAATGGCAGAACAGTGAATATGTTGCTTCTTTCCAGTTTTAATTATATCTTTATTTTCTGCACACATTGCCTGTATTAAGCATAAATGGAGGCATATTATACAATACAACATAAAAGGAGGTATCTTGAATGAGGAATAAAGGAAGAAATAGATACTTCCTTCAAACATGAAATAGCTGACCTAAACTTTCCATAGAGATAAATATGTTCTAAGAATTGCTTGAATTTATTGAAGAAAAACGTCAATAGGAGGCCATAAATCTGGAGTTTGATATAAAAAAAACCCCCAACTTCTATTTTATTCTTTGTTAGTCTGCTTTTAAAAAGATTCACCAAGAAGCAGAGGGTTTTATTTTGTAAAAGGGATTAATTTTGTTTCATTTGTTTCATTGTGCATTTTCAATTTGGATTTCAAATACTCCCCAGCTCTGAAAAGCAGAGTTGGCTTTCACCAGCCAAGTGACTGCATGTTGGAGAACGACAGGCAAATTTTACTTGAAGTGGTGGTTGGTGTAAGAATAACAGCAGAAATTGTAATGGAAATAAATAGATCATACGTCAGCTTCTGTAACAGGAATAAGTGTTAAAGTTTTTAGGATTGATATTTGTGACTGAACAAAAGCTGTGAATACTTAGAAGTCTGTATAACACTACCTGGATTGATCAGGGAGCCGACCTTTTCAACCGGAGTTTTTGCAGGTATCAGGGCTAAATTACTCCTGATTTGTTATGCCTAATATTTCATTTTGGCTGGCTGTGGTACTTCAGAGATGTTTTTGACGGGAAGCGTGACGCTCAGTAAATGTGACAGAATTGAGAAGATTTCAGTATGTCCCTTTGGACTGGAGGCCAGGCGCTCGGTGATCACTGAAGACCGTGAAATCTCCTTTCCCTCGTCAGGGGCAATCCTCTGTGACAAAGTGCCACCACTTACCACCTCCTCGTGTACTGCGCACCGCTGCGGTGACTATTTTTTGCTGAAACTGCGCTTGTTTACAGAAAACATGTTGTGAAGCGGCTGTAAACTGTAGCAGGGCTTTTGAAAAATAATCTCTAAATCAGAAAGTGGTTTACTGTGTTTTCTCCTGCATGCTGACTGTGCGGTAGGCAGGTCACGCCGATCTTACTGCCGTTCAGAGTGCGCGCATTGCTCTCGTTCACAAGGATGGTGAAACCTTTGCGAGCTCCTGCGCTGGGGATGGTTCACATCGTTCTTCTGACCCCAGGAGACACAGATCGGCAGTAGCCTCGTAGCCGAAGCTGTAGTGGTAACAGGAGCGTGGGCAGGAGAGTGTCCTGCTCGCGGACGTGATCTGAACAAATGCGGGAGCATTGGAGGGTTCGTTTGAGCTTTAACATATGGCTAAAGCAGTACTTTTCCAGAAAAGCCCAAGTTTCAATTGAAGTTGATGGTTAAGTCCAGTGAATTGTACCAAACTGTTATTGCTGTTTTGTGATGTGTAAAAATAGACGCAAAGATCAGAGATAATTTCCTAGTCCCCTGTGACCCACATGAGGGTCTGATTCCCTGTAGATGAAAGATTAGTGCACTAACAGAGTCATTTAGGTTCAAATAATCACAGTATTCCATGTGGCCCCTTTGTGTTGCTTTCATATTAGAGTGACTTCTTCCTTAAAAGCTTTCTGTGCAACACTGGAAAAGAACAAAGTCGAGTAATTCTTCTGTATCCCTTTCTTGTCAAAAAGGGTGTGTGGAGAAGTGACCTTTTAACAGTGCAGAATTGAAAAGCTGTATTTTGTATGAACTTTTTTTGTTGTTGTTAATAAAGCAGCCCTGTCCTGTATGAGACACAATAAAGCAGATGGCTATGAAGAGCAGCGCAGCACAGCACAAAATGCCACCAAAATAATGTTTTGATTTACACCGCTACAAATAGATTGATTTGATTTTATTAGTACGAAAGGTAGGTTGTTCCTTTTCTGGCAATTAATTAATAGGCATGTTACCATGAGCTTGTGCATTTCACCTCAGTGGAGGTTTATTAAGAGAGTAGAGAACTTCAGGTTTGCGGAAATATTTGTAATGTATGTTTTGGTGGAAACTATGCGAAACTGATAGCAGGAAAATCTTGGCTGTTTGCATTTAGGTCATGGGACTTTTTTCATAGTTTACACGAGAACACTCATGTCAGACCCAAAGCCCATCTGGCCCCGCATCCCAGCTCTGATACCGGCTGATCATGGAGGTGGGGAGGAACAGTGGAACAAGCTGAACTCATAGAGATATCTCTGAAGTTTACTTTCGCAGTCTCCAAAAACTTAAAGAATCCCTCATTTGGGGGTTCTGTTGATTTGTTTTTCTTGGAATAAACCTGCAGACCTCAAAGAACCCTCTGGTCAAATTGCTTACAGTAGAGCTCAAGCTGTAAATGTAATTATGTTTTGGTATTACCTCATATGTCTGGTTTAATAGATGCAAAAGTGATGAAAAATCTATAAGACAATGTAATAATTGTATCATGTTTAAAATTGGCTTGAGCAATGACACTGCATCAGTGGCAATGTGACACTAAAACCTAATAGTTTGGTCTGTATTAGTATAACTTAAACTTTAGGTTTTTAGAATTGAGATCAGTATCCTAAAGATTAACTATTTTTATGTAAAAAAATCCTTAAAGTTTTTCGCAAAACAGTGATTAGTTTGTTGGCAATACTGTCACTTAAGTTTCAACCTTTATGCATTAGCAGAACTATTATCAGTAGTGTATAAAAAAAAAAAAAACAAACACGCTATTTCTTCTGAAAATACATTATGAACCTAGTGTTTGAACTCGAGTAAGAAAAAAAGTAGTTTAAAAAATCAGGCTGATCTGCGTGACATTGGGAATCTGAAATACCACCAAAGACAACACCAGGTCATGGTAAAGTCTTGATCCTCATTGTTCTCATCTTTTTTCATAGTCACTTTAAAATTAACTTTGACCAATTTGAATGCTTCTGTTCAGCATTGCTGTATAGCTTGAAAACTGGCTGAGGGGTGAAAAAAAGCCTAATGAAAAATTAGCTTGATTGATAACAATTTTTTAAAGAGGATTATTGTTGCTTTCTGTGCCAGAATCAGTAACAATTTACTCCACAGTAAAGATTTCTTTTTTAAAAAAAAAAAATTTCTCTAGATTATTTTCCACTTAAAGATAGGATAATAGATAAGAAACTTAAATTATCCTGTAATCTAGAGTTAGGATCTCTGCACCTTTTAGGATAACACTAGTTGACTTTCCTTCGAATTAGGTCTGTTATGAAGGATTTCTGTTGACACTGCTCTGAGGCTTGCTGGTGTCTGACATGGGCCTAATAGATGATTTCTCTCTATCCAAGAAATAATCTGCACTAGGGATAAAATCCTAAGTAAACATGAGCCCAAAGATACATGGCATAATGTTTTCCTGGTCTGGTTTCTGTGTTGTACTGTTCTTCACAGCTGCCATGTGCAGATTCCAGTGGAAGATTCAGGTACGGGCTTTCAGATGTGAGAAAAAAATAGAAGGACCATTAGCTAGAAATAAAAAGAAACATTTAAAAATATGGAGAAAAAAGAACAATGAGCTTTAGTTTGAGAAGTACAAAGGTGATGCATTTAGGGATGCAAAGGCTGGCTGTTTCAAGCCTTACAGGTGCTCAGTGGATGGAGAAAATCCATCATGACTGATAGATTATAAAAAATCTAAACAAAGAAAAGTATGTACAAACAAAATAACTGAATATATCATCAAAAGCCAGGATGTTTTTCTCCTCAAAAGTTAACATACAGTAAAATTTTACTGCGGATGTGTGTGAGGTCTGGTTCACGAATAATCACCTAAGTGTGATTGTAAAAATAATAGAAGGCATCATTTTTTTAACTGTGGATTTTCTCATTTTGGTGGGAAAAAATGTTAAGCATGCCTGAAACATAGAATAACATACAGTGGAGCCTGGAGTAAAAATCATCTCCATTTTTATACAA
>JAVJGG010000059.1:13061351-13104598 GCA_035590195.1 Aviceda cuculoides
TCCATTTGCTCAGAAAATACTATAAATTTTAAAGTTTAACATAACTGATGTTATCTCAGGTAGATCACATGAAATTTAATTAAGTGCAATTAAGAGTAATAGAAATTACTATAAAGTTAATTTCTAGCAAAGGACTAAGACTTTTTTCTTGCAATGGTATTTATTTCTGATTAAACTTGCACTATATTTATGTGGGGAGGGATACTGAGAGGAGGTGAGAATAAGAATGCACAGTATGAATGTCCTGTCCTGGGTGCTCAATTTCTTGAGACTTTAATTTAAACTCAGGGGCAACCCCCCCCCAAGTACAATAAGGACCAGTCGTGTTCTGTCAGGAAGACAAGTGGATGAGCAAATAGGTCTCTTCCGTCTGTACGGTCTGTCATTCATTTCTGCCCGTTGCTGATAAGGAGAGCTTGGCCAAATGGTGTTGCCAGTTACACAAGCGTAAATCCATGACTTGAGGGTAAATGAGCACAAAACCTGGATGCTCTCCCCACACTCAGCTTCGCTGACTTGTTTTTGTTTATTTATTTTTACCTTTTTTCTTTTTGACCATTCCCTTTGCCTTTATTGTTCTTTGGTTTGCAAGATAACGTATAGATTCTCTGCCTTGTTACCAGCCTCCACGTTACACACATCTATTGCCATTTTGCTCAACTGTCCATTAAATCCTGAAAGTTAAACAAATACACAGGGAGGGCAGAATAATATCTTAATCTGTCAAAATCCTCTCTCCTGTCGTCTTTTGTGGTCACTTCTGTGTACATGTACCTTCATTGTTCATAGTAATTTTTGACAGTTGTTCCTGATTGACAGTAATAGAAAGGACAATGTGCCAGGACTTTGGCACATGATAGTCAGTGGAAATCTGTCATGCTGTCTTCGTAACTTTGACCTGTGGCAAGTGAGAGGGACTGGGAAATAAAGATTGATCTCCTTCCCCGAGCATCTTACTGGTTTTTCACCATTCTTTTTGCTTCCTTTTTTTATAACATTCCTCAGTTGCTCTTTTCAGTTTTTTCTTTCGTTTCCTCAACTACTTGCTCTTCCTTGTTTTCCTCTATGTACACTACTCTTGGAAAATTTTCCTCCTCTCATTGATCTCATTGGCACTTTCTTTTCTCATTCTTGGGTTTTCTTAGGCTGTGGTTTTCTCTGCCTCCATAGCCACATCAGAGAAAGGTGTTTTGGAAGGTCACATACTGTCCCTTCATGACCCCTGGGTAGGGAAGCAGTAAAAACTTCAGTTTTCTCCTTCTTCTATTTCTGCAAGCCTGTTTCTGAATCATCCCCGACAGGCACATGGACGTACTGTGGGGACCAGGACATGGGCAAGTGCTCCTGCCCAAGAACCTGATGGATACCTGGGGATCCCAAGTCAGTCCCCAGACTAGCCAAGTGCCAAAGGAAAGCTGGTACCTCTGCCCTTGGTGGAGTCAAGATCTCAACTCTACCGCTCTTTGAAGCGAGCGAATAGATTTTTAGGTATAACTCAGGAACTTCATTTAATAGTTTAACCATTCTTTTAGCTTTTTGTAAATAGGGTAAGGAATGAAAGTAAGACCTTCAGTGTGTCTTGCACACTAATGAGATCTGCAAGGTGACAAGAGATAGTATAATAGTTCCTCAGTCCTTTGTAAAATGCCCAAAGGTTATACCCAAGCAATAAATTAAATTTATCTGTAAATCAAAGTCTTTTTAAAAATTAAATGCAAAGGACATTTTTAGTAGCTTTTTTATTATCACAGAGATACTTTGTGAAAGATTTTTTTTTTCTTCAATGTCACTGAAACTTCATTTGATTCAAATCAGATTTGGTAAAAATGAATTCCTTTTCAGTCTTACATACTGTACACTGAGATCTAGCCTAAATATATTTCAAGGTAGATATTTTTTATTAGTACGGTCAGATCAATTTCACCTAATTTTGACTAAAAATTAATCATCTGCATTTCCACTGTAGTAAGAGGAAAAAGAATGGCAGGTCTGAAGGGTGATGCTTGTCACCTATATTTTAAATACCAAGGGAGACATAAATCCTCCTCTAAAGTCACCTTTCCTTCTTGCCTTAATATAGAGGATGCTTAGGCAACTATTTTAATGTACAATCATAATTTTGAGCTGGCTGATTGACCCCTAAATGCTCATGTTGGGCGTATTCTGTAAGGTGTGAAGAGAAGGGCAAGGTCTGTGACAGACGGGGGAGCGGTGGAAAGACTCGCCTAAAGGGGCAGAGTCGTACCGAAACCCCGGATCAGACTCAGTAACTTCACATCTGCTGACATTTTCTGGTCTGTCAGGCCATTCCTATTGCACTATTTTAAGCGATTGCTAAGAACAATATGCTCCTAGGTGGTGCAAATCATAGGTGACTGATTTTTCCCTCCATGCTTTTATCTTGTTTGGCTTCCATAATGAGAGTCAGAAAAAAAATCTTTTTATTATTAATGGAGAGAGTGTAAGTATTTTTTTGTAAGAGGCAGTTAGTCTCCATTACACGTAATTGACCAATTACTGTGTCAACATACAAAGTAAAAACATGACCCATTTTGATATTTCCTATTGGTATTACACACATTTATTACATGTGCTAAATGAATTACTTATTTTCCATCAAGGCAGGAGGCTAGAGAAGATGGAATGTTCTCTTTTAGTGTAGCAAATCGCGTGTATGTGTTTATTTAGAGATGTGAAATAGAGACACTTTAGTATATTTGTCTTATTTTTAGCAAGTTTATAATTGTAATTTCTTAGGGACGGATTTCTTAACCTCAGACTACTGGTTTTTTGCCACTCATTTTGCATTATCCGGGAGCATAAGTAGGAGGAGTGTTTAATATGAAGCACTTGTTTTTTTCATATTCCCATGAAAAATCTAAAGGAAATGTCGTCTCGACACATTTTGCTGGCCAAAGTTCCACACTACCTGAGAACCCCAGTGTTCCAGATGATAATTTTGTCTTAATGGACAGTTTTAAGCTAAGAGACCACCTTAGGGCATTACTTCTCTGTAATTAGCAACATTTTTCATCTCTTATTTTAAAAATCAGTAGATCATTAGAAACATGAATTCAGTGCATAAGCAAGGCTTTAATTTTTTGATTGAAATTGCATATATCAGTTCTGACATATTATTATTTGAGATAGTGTCTCTTAGTAACTAGACTTGTATGAACATTTCCAGTACTTTGATTGGATGATCTTATCAGGATAAAATACAAGCAAACAAATATAAATAAAATCTTGAGCTTGTAAATTACAAGATATGGTATTTTATGGACAGAAAATAATGTGTAAAAAGTGTAAAAAGAAAATACTATTTTGCGTAACACTGGATTGTAGAGCATTTTTCTTGTGTTTATAAATGAGAAGAAAGTCTAGAAGTAGTATCCAAGACCTGTCATTTTATGTGACAATTCAGGGCCAGTTGTTTGTTATTTTTCTATGGATCCAAAGATATGAGTTCAAGTTTTGCTCATGAAAATGACATATCTGGCCAGCTGAAGTGACATTCATCTTGTTTTAAGGTTGAGCAGACTTATCCCTCTCTAGTATGTTTGTTGGCTTCAGACAGTTTCATTGCATAAAAAAGTTTTGGTTGTTGTTGCATGCATTGGATTAGAGTTAGGTGCTCAGTCTAGGGTGTACAAATGTGAATAAATTTTTTTTAAATTGTCAGTACTAGTGGAAAAAGAAATTTTCAGCTTTTTTTTTTTCCTGTAAGCGCTGTTCATAAATTCTCTTATTTGAAGATAAAATTATGGCTTTTTGCTGTTCTCTTGTGTAGGGCCTGAGAATCTGGTGACATTTTTCGCATATGGCAAGAGAGACAAAGAAGTGTGCTGTCTATATTTGCTCAACATAAACTTTTTATTTAAAAAAAAGTTAGTGATGTAAAAAGCTTTAGAAATCTGTAGTACATAACGTACAATGGGACCCATTGTATCTAGGCTACAATTAGACACAAGTGAAGAATTTGATTTTGCTTTCATCCTGTTAACTCCAAAAGCCAGAGAAGAACAAGGTTAGTCCTCAGAGTCCTGCAGGGTCGACTCTGATATTGGACAGCATAGACAGTATCCGTGGCTGTCACGGTTTCCTTCTTCACGTGTCAGTGTAGGTAGCAGCATTCAGATCATGTTCTCCAGGAACATCACCAGTACTCTACGGGTTTCTGAAGAGATCATCCCAGAAATGCGCTTTATGCCGTTATGGTGAGTAGAGCACAAACAGCAGGTTTCGGGGTGCCCTGAATGTAGTGATGGAGCACCAGGCAGTGCTTTCCACCTTCTTTCCCAAGCCCCTTATCAGCTTTCCCTCCACCCAACACAGAAACTGGAACAGGTCATCGGGGTTAAACATGGGCTTGGAAACTTTATGAAAGAGTTTGTTGTCTCTATCCTTGGTATTATGTCTTATTTTCTGATGAACACCGTTGCTGCTGAGTGGCTGTAGTACTCAGGTAGCCTTCCCTAATAGGAATGCATGCATTTTGGAGGTGTTTTTCTTACATTAAACACAACACAGTATACCTAGCACAGTGTGTGCCCATTGGGCTTCCATACAAACCTATTATTTTTCTTGAATTGAGGTGTATATGTAGTAAAAATCTCCATTTCCCCGTAAACAAGTTTATGTAACTAGACCTCTTTTTTCTACTGGCATTAACCAGGATGCTTTCTGAGAATGAACAGCACAGAAAAAAGGAGTAAAAGGAGGATGGAGCCAGATCTTTCCTTGCCCTCACAGGTGACATGCTGAAGTCAGGCTTGAGACAAATTGGCACAGCAGTGTAGAAGACCCACATGGTCTTTGCGTTTGTTCGCTGCATCAGCCTGGTATTTCTTATAAAGACGGAATTTTGCCTAGTCAAGACGTCGTCTTCCTTTCAGATGCTGCTGTGGAGTATTAAGTAATTACATTTGCATGAAGTCGAGCTCGCAGCTGTCTCTCTGAATCTGCCTCAGGTTGCACATGACTAGTAGTTCCTGGGTCAGAGGAAGGATGGCAGCACTGAACCTGTAAAATACCAACACAGAACTAGCAAAAAAAGCCCACCTTGAAGGCAGTGACAAATGTCAGGAAGTCAGCAGCAAGGTAGTTGCTAAGTTAGATGGGGCCAAATTTCCAGTAATTTTTAAGTAAAAAAACCCCCCAACGAACAAAAAAACCTATAGCCCCATTTCTGCAGAAGTTCCGTTCTCCAAATCATGATAAATGCTACCAGGAAACTCTAAGTAAGTCCTTACAACTTTTGCCTCCCTACCACACCACTCTGTGTGCTCAAGGCACTTGCTGTTTGGAAAGCATCAGCCTCCAGAAAATAAAACGCAAAACGTGACGACCTATCGGACTTGGACCAATTTTTTTTTCAAAATGTCTCACATGAAAATTTATTTTGTTCTGAAACCAAATTAATTGCGTGTGAAGTTGTGGCCATGAAAGAAAATAAAAATTCAAATTCCTTATTTTATTAGCCCAATACCAATGCAAAATTTTAACCATGTTATCAAAATTAATCATTTGCCTATCTCTGCATGGGAAAATAGAGGAAATATATGTACCAGAAGAATCTTTTTTTCCTTTAAAAAAGGCTTCCTAAAGTGAGCATGACTTATAGTCATTTCAGTGGTTTTAATTTCACTTTTCACATTAACAAAAAGTGTGCAGGAATAAAGACCTTTATTAAGAAAGTATTTTAGAAATACTTAGTAAATAATTTAAACATAATTTTAAAATAAAGCTATATCTTTCTACAACTCATAAACGTCGTGCTAAACTCACGCTTTATTGAGATATTGGGAAGCATCATTTTCTATTGCTAGACAATGTGAATTGTATAGGTTTTCGCAATTAAAACAGTCTGGTATGTCACTCGATAATAAACTCTATGATAAATATTTCTTTAAGTAGTGATACTATTTTGATATTGCATTTCTTTTTGGATTATTTTGGCTTTTAATATGCAGTTTAGGTAGCAGGAGGTCATAAGAAGGACAAAGAAACCTTTAAGCATTGTGTTGATCTGACCTAGCATTGCCTTCTGCTCCCTGCAGTAATAATGGCAAACAGATATTCCTTTTGTTCTAAATAAAGCAAACTATGCCAGTTAATAAATTTTTCATGCACAGACAGCTGGGTCAAATGGGAACTCCCTCTTGAGAGAGAATTAGAGGAAAAGAATTGAACTCTCATACAGCTTATTTTTTAAAGAGGAAAAGTGGAAAGAAAATCAGTCCCTTCCTATTAGGACTATTTGTGTGATTATTGGCTAGGATTTTTCTTCGTGCTTTTACAGTTTTATATCATTATTTAATTTGTGATAATTATCGTGTAACACGTTACTTTCTATACACAAGTCCAGAAACCAGAACACAAATTTAAATAAATGGGAAGTGATTTTTTTGTAATGATGTCTTCTGGTGATGGCTTTTGTAGTGGTCACTGACCCTGTATCTGATAACCATGCTATGTGTGAGAAATAAAATAAAAAGCCTTAACAGAAGTTACTCTCAGGATAAACCTTGTCTTTGCTCACTGTACAAGATTTCTGAATACGAAACCCTGTGGATGAAAATGTGTGCGCAGGATTCAGTGTGGCATCTCCTGTGGTCTTGGTTATGATTTTTTATGCAGGTGCTCTGGTCGATGAGGTCGATGAACAATAACTGCATATGCAAGTATTCAGGGAATCGCAAAAAATCTAGGCAATTTACACTCTCATGTGCTCTGTTCAGAAACTCGGCTCTCAAATTACAGCTAATGAGCAACAATGGGTGCATTTGTGGGTATGAATAAAGGGATCAGAGAGGAATTTACATCATCCACCTTCAGACATTATTTAAATGCCTGGATTGGGATACTGGGCTCCCTATGCAGTTAATGGAGGGGAAGACTTTCCATCCCGAGCCTGCGTCTAAAAGATGCAACAGGTTTGTGAGACAGCACGGCACAGTAGGCTGTGGTCTTCTCGCTCCCCGGCTGTGCAGACCGGGGATCCAGCTGCCTTGTGTCCCCACAAGGCCAGGCATCGTGGTTCCTTCCTCCTGGAAAGATGGATGTGTTGCAGGGAAGAGGGAGGTGCTATGCTCTTGGGTCTTACTCTCAGATAGAGTTGAGATCTGCTCGGGATGCTCAAAGGGACTCTAGGCTTGGGAAATATTTCTTAGTCCCCATAGCTGAGAGATAGTTTGAATTATCCTCTTTACACCCTATTTAATGCGAAGATGAATTGGGCTTCTTATTTATGTATCCAGGCTGGACAGCATGATTATTCTCAGAAAAGTCATATGTGGCAATCATAAACTAAACTTAAATGAAAATATATCATAGTATAGCATGGTGTGATATTCTTCCAGATGATTTTGGATAATTAATTGTCCAAGCAGACTGTATGATGAAGGCCTGATATCATACAGATTGGCAATACGATTGGTATTTTATGTCTGTTAATGTCAGTGGAGTGGGCAACTAGGAGATTATATTTAGAGATATTTAAAACAAATTGTACATGCAGTTGCATGATTAATCATTATTTAGTTATGAACACCAGTTGCAGTATGATTCCATTATACAGCGAATTGTTCTACAATCAAATTCTGCCCCTCTTCTTCCCTCAGGCAGAAGTTTTTGTAAAATTGTGTGAAAAATGTAAGGTAAGAAATGACTCATAGAACAGTCATTGGTTGTCAGGAAGTGAATACTGTGTCTTAAATTTTCATTTCTTTCCACTCTATTTTAGACAGGTTTTGTTGTTCGATTTCCTGTTACGTTTTTAATTACTGGAAAGATCATTTCAAGTATTAGAAACATGGACTCATGGAATGATTTAGGTTGGAAGAGGCCTCTTGAGGTCATCTGGTCTAAAACCTCTTTCCAGAACAGCTGGCTGAGATGGGGCTCCAGCACTCAACTTCTGTGTATCTTCAGGGATGGAGATCCCTCTGCCAGTGTTTCACTATCCTCACACTGAAAACTGTTTTTTTAATAACATCTAAGGGGAATCTCCTGGGTTCCAGCTTGTGCCTGCTAGCTCTCAATTTCAGATTTTTTGATAGACAGCTCCTCTTCTTTCTCTTTTCTCCTTCTTCCTTTGGCCAAGTAAAACTTGTTGATCTATGTCATACAGGGTAATTGTCAAACAGAGCAGTTGCTGGGATTGAAGGGGAAGGGGCAGCCAGGAAAATCAAATTTATAATGGGGAAACTAATGCATTTTCAGCAACAGACCTCATAACAGACTTCAGGCCTACAGTCTTCACACTGTTGTCTTTCAAGAAACTTTAACTGTAAATTTCAAATAATGACTGTATTTTAAATCACAGACACACAAGTTTAACGTCCGCGACCTAATGACAACGTGCCTGTAGACTTACGGAGGAGCTGAGACAGCGTGAGCCTGGTCATCCATCTGCATTTTACCATTCCTTAGGGAAAGGTCCGCCTGGGTGAGCCAGACCCCAGCCGGCCCGTGACCAGAGCCGGCTGAGGTGCGGGGGTCTCTCCTCGGCAGCACCAGTTCCCCAGCTGAGGCCGTATTACCCCCGCTGGCGTGTGCAACCGCAGAGCAAAATGGAAATGGGGGTTTGGCCTATGCTGAAGTGCCCTTACAGTCCTCTAGTTGATGTGACTAATAATAGGAATTAAGAAGTGCCAGCATACGCTAGCAGCCTGAGTGCAGGCTGTCTGGGCACACAGTAGATGCAAAAAGAGTCATGGTTTTAATTTTAATGGGGTCCTCTCCCTTGGCTTGGTGCAGAGGTGCTGTTCATCTGGGATTTCTTCTGAGATCTGAAGAAGGAAGGAAACCAAGATAGGAGCAAAAGGGAGATTAGAGTCTGGTTACTACACAGTGGTGTCTGATCAGACTTACTTGGCAAAAGGAGTAATGAAAATAATTGCTTTTTAATAAAGCTGAGCATTTATCACCAGTTGTAAAAATGTCTTTGGTTGTAAATCTGAAAATACTGCATTGGTTTCAGAGGAGATTTTAGAAGCATCTGTTCTTCCAAGATTAATTTGGTAAAAAAAAGTCAAAAGGCCAGTTGACTTAATATTGTTACTTATATATTATTAGTAATGAACTAAATAAAATAATAGTAGCAAAGTGGGTTTTTTTAGTTTGTATATATATGTGTCTGTGCATGTTTGCTATGGGGGTGTATGTGTGTGCATAGAGACTGGTATCTATAGTATATCTAATCACATTGGCCATATAAACTTACGAATGAACAATTCACTGAATTAATGCTTTTTTTTTGCTCTTTCTTATATGCCTCTCTACAAAAGAGTTGGATTGACATATTTTGTGTCTTCAAGTTGCCAGAGGCATCAAGTTTTGAGGGGAATCTATAGCATGTTCATTTATTTCAACAGCTTAGCTGTAAAATATCTCCTATGCAGCAGATAAAATCATGTGGAACAGTTTTAGACAAGAAACAAGCACGTGTGTGTACCAAAAAAAAAAAAAAAAATTCCCAAAAAAGGTCTCTTGGAAATTCATAGTAATAATTTCACATTCTCTCCTATCTCCAGACCTAATTTACAGACTGCTGAATTGGTGGTTTTGTTCATTTTAAGCGTTTGGCATGTGTTGTACTTATGCTAGAATATTTCCAAGAGTAAAAATGTCTCCAGGGTGATCAAAGCAAGCCCTGTTACCTGCGAAGCCTAGCTTTTATACTGGGTTGCACATTCAGGAGCTGGCAAAGCCAGGAGGTGTTTTAGAGAGGCGAGTGGGACGGGAATCATTCTGGATGAAGTGGACACCCTGATAGATGCCAAACACTGGGCAGGTTCAATATTTTACATGGTCAACCTGCCTGTCTTACTGTTCCCTCTGGACTGAAAAGGCAGGGTACAACCTGCAAGGCATGTAGTAAAAGTTGCCTATTTTGAGCTTTACATCTACCTGCCAGGTGTATCACTCTGGAACATTATTTTGTATATTAGTATTTCTCATTTAAAGGGATCTTGAAATGTACGTAAGTTTCGGTTGCATCATTTTACAATAGGAAACCAAATTTATACCTAAACCCTCACCATGAGGAACAATCTAGCACTGTAACAAAGACAGTTATTTTCCTCACAAAAGAGTTACTACCACATTTGTGAAAAAATACATCACTCAAAGGGCATATCAGGGGAGGGGAAGGGGGAGTAAAGTTAGGGAGATATTGGGAATTGAAGGAACAGGAGTGGGTACGGTTTAGGTTGTTTTTTATTTCTAACCAGGCAAGCACCTTAAGGTCAATTCTAATATATGCTAGAGCCAGGGAGCGTTTATTTTCCGTGAATGTTTAAAGTATTTTAATAGCCAGTCTCCTTCTCCAGGCTTTTCATCCTTTTGATGTTAAAACAGGTACATGTCTTCTGGAAGCCAGTTCACAGTGTGTCTTGGTGGGATGGAGATGAGCAAATGCTTTTCTCCAGCAGATTTACAGTGTGCTCATGTCACTGCACTTGACAGGAGCACACCTGGATACCTTGTTGTTCTCCGATCATCTGTCTCGTGTGTGCTTCAGAAGCCATGAATTATTCACGTCCTCTTAGAATATTCCTCTGGATTTCCTGTGCGAGGCCCTCAATATTGTGGCTTTTTAAGTTTGAAATGTAATTTTAGGGATTTTATCATGTCACTTCTACAAATATTTTCCCGTGGTGCAATTTAACCCTCTACATGCGTGAACCGACTTTTTTGTTTTCCCAGGAACCTCTTCTTGCTTACTGTCATTTCCATTGAATTTATTTGAAGGATGTTGATTGATAACAGTGGGATCATTTAGATTTTAGTCTACCTAAAAACACCTGCTTATCATTTGTGTAACATCTGTGCTATATGACTGCAATGGGCTTTTATGATAATCAAGATTTTTTTACTTTTTTTTTGTGCTTTGCCATTTCTCTGCTACTCTTATAAAATTTCACAGTAAGTCCATTTTTAGTTTTCCTGTGTGATAAGATCTCTGTATTATTAAGTCTCTCTGAAGGATAGCCCTTAATCCTCATACTCCTTTATTCCAAAGCTATATGTATTACTGTAACTCAGCAGTAAGTACAATTCAGCTGGCCTAGTGTCCAGCAACTGAACTCGGTCTCAGATCCCCTGCTGCATGCTTCACATGACACTAAGCTGTCGTTTTAATCCCTGCCGTAATGAATCCCACACATACAGAGTGAATTGCATTATATTGTAAAAGTGCTTTAAAATATTCCAGCAGAACAGTTTTCCGCTGGAAAAGATTTGGGTTTCTTAAAGCAGGAAGGCTTCACGGGATCTTTTCATTCTATAATGAAGGACTTGGGTGCAACGATTTGTGTTAGCAAGGAGTTTCCCTGGTGTTCTTTGCTGGATATTGTATTAGACTGTAGACCTTCTGTCTATCCAAACAATGGAAAAAGGCTGAATTTCATCTGACCACACAGACTCAGGGGAAAAAAAAAAAGCTAAAACAAATGAACTGTGTACTGAGAAACATTCCTATGAAACAAGAATATGGTCATTGGCTGTCTGTGCTGAAGGGGTACACGCACACAGAGTACTCTCTCTGTTGACTGAATTGTGGGGACATGATCAGAATGTGCGCTTAATGAAGTGTGAGTAATGGAGGTAATTTAAAAAATTTACCAGTGGAAATTCTGTCTGGTTTAGGCTGACTTTCATACTATTTATTTCTATCTTTCAAATTTCAGTCAATTTTATAAGCTTTCAGGTGCTGCTGCCTTCAGGACATAGTGACTCAATACTACAAATTAGCTGTTTAACAAGAGAGCCTAATTTACGGAGTAGAGCAGCATTTAATGGAGAATTCCCAAATTAAATTTTGTTATCGTTCTGCACAGAGCCCTGACGAAGTGTTTCTACCTCTGGGAATGGAAAGCAGCAATGCATGCGAGCACAGAGGATGTTGGGAGAAGTCTTCCCTGCCTTTAGTGCACAAGGATTTGTAGACTTTTCCCCATCGCACCAAAATGGCAAGACTCTTAAAAGCAATAATTGAGCAACAGGTTGAGAACAAAGCAAGCTGAGTCTTCTTTTTCGCCCCCCACCTCCCTCCCCCATATATGGCTAAGTGTGGGATTTATTGCCACGGAATGCTTTAGAAGCCGAATTATAGCTGGAATTAAAAAGCAACTGGGAGAAGTCACGTAAACAACACAAGGGTGGTTGGTACACAGTGCCTGGGGCGCGGGAAGTCCTTTCGCTGTAGACCACTGGAAGCATTTGGATGGCAGGGCGAGGTTATCTAGGCATGCCCTGCTCTTAAATCCTTCTGATAATCTCTGCTGCTATGCAATAAATGAGCATGAGGTGAGATGGTCCTTATCTTATTGTAGATGTCTATAATACACAGCCGTACCTCCCAGGTAGTCACCTCAGGCTCCTATTTAGATAGTGGAGGGAGCCCTTCAAAAGAGAGCCCTTCAAAGGGGCTTCAGAGAAATGATTCGTTTGACATTAGATGCCTGTTCTAGGCTGAGATTGTGAAGGCTTGTTTGTGAAGGCAGCCCAGATGACTACTAAAGATGTAAAGTTACAAAGTGTGATTGGCTCTGAACTAGCTGTTCTTGTTCCTCTCCACTGGCTAAAAGTGGAGCTTAGAGTGACTAGTCAGAGGTGGATGCTGGTCGGCATTTGGTCACATCAATCCCAATGTTTTTGTGGCTCTGTATTTGAAAGGGTTTGAACTGTGATTTATTCCCAACTAGACCTTGTTTCCCATTAAAAAAAAAAGAAAAAATCAGAACCAAATAAAACAAAACAGAACGAAGTCTTTGTTCAAAAGATGGCAGAGACTGAAGAACAGGGATTAATATAGATTACAATAAGGAAAAAAAGAACCTGCTTAGCCTTTGCTCTCATGAATGAGGACTGAAATTTAAAGTTTAAAAGGAAGAGAAAGTAAGTATACCAGTCCCAGTATCTAAAGTGTGCATCTTGTAAACTCATTTCTTGTAGGGGAGGTTACCTAACTCCCAAGTTTTTGCTGGAAAAAGCAGTATGCAAGAGACTCCCTAGGTCCATAACAGATGAAGCCATGTATGACTGTGTATGATTTTATGCTTATTTCAACTCTGTCAAAATTGTAAATGCAAAATCGAAAGACTCAAGGACATACACATTATTTGGGATACTCCCTGGAGGATGTTGTGTTCATAAAGCAATAAATGGTTTGCATTCAGACTGGCAAAATGCATATAATCCAGGCTGGTTTGTCTCTTTCATATGATGTATCCAAACATTGCAGAGAAGCTACTGAACATAAAGGAGTCTTCTAGTAAAACTGTTACTTACAACACAATTCACTGCATCCAAAATAGGTTAAAAATCTTAAAAATATTGCCTGCGAGGGAAAAGACTGTAACAAATAGAAATGATTGAGAGGATTCCATTCCAGCAACATGTTAGGAAGCCTACCATTTAAATAGAACTGCACATTAATTAAGCAAGCAAGATAGGACAGTAAAAGCAAAAATTGTTATCAGTTATGTTGCAGTGAAGACAAACTTCATGAACTTTGGCATTAAGGTTACCTGATTGCGGTAAAGTAGAAAAAAAGTATTTAAGAACTTCATAAAATGTGTTGGAAGACCTGAAGCAATGTATTAGTAATTCTATTTTAGAATTAACTTAGCAATACTTGACAAAAATAGAGGGAAAAATCAAAGTATTTCTTGAAACAAGAGGCATATACTGAAACATTAAAAATATTTTCAATGGAATTCATATTAAAGATAAAAAAACCCATACAGAATAGCAAGTTAGAGCACTCATTCCCAGCTGGGATAAAGGTAGATGGCAGATCAGATTTAGAAGTCACCTAAACCTTTATACAGAAGATGACTATCAACCTCAGGCAAGCAAGTTCATTCTTTTTTCAGGTCTCGTGTCAGTCCTCCCTAGTGTGATCTTAGCCCAGGAAGAAATACAGTACTAATCTCCCTGAAAACCTAACTCCTAACATTTCCAGCATAAATCTGACCCAGCATAGGAAATTGGAAGGCAGTCTCATTATTTTTTATTTTCCTTAACCCAAATTCCTAAGTCAGCTGACACTAGCAGTTATGTGTCATGTATTTCTGCTGGGTGAAAAAAACACCCCAGTATTTAACGGAAAATGGACAAATATTGAATAGTAATCTATCCATTTTCTTAATATAATTACTCTTGGAAGAAGTATACAATGAAATAAATCACTGGAGACAGTAAATGCAAGAAAGACAAATGGGCAAAAGCATACAGTATGTTTTGAAATAAATCCAGTTTTATGGTATTTGTTATCGGGGGAAATACTGCACTCTGAGGTACCAAAAAATTAATTAGGAGTAATCCTTTCAGTTGTCTGTAAGCTAAAACATGACCTTTAGCAATAGCTGTAACTGATCCACGCTCAAGTTTGTTTAAGCCAAAGCAAAGAGTTTCCCTGACTTGAAGCAGCGCTGGGTCAGGCCTCGGTTTCTTCTGCATGGAGAACATCCATGTGCCACCATTTGTGGCGGAGGCAAACGTGAAAAGTTTAGCTAGTGATGGAAATTTCTGTAGCTGAAGCCTAGACTGAATCCCATGCGTGACTTCACTTACAGATTTTGTTTCCTGAATCGCAGCTCAGGCTGCGTGACTCAGTTTTTCATTCTGCAAATAGGAAACCTTGTTGCCAAAAATTAACTTGATTACGGAGTGTTGGGTTTTACAGTTGGATTGGACAACTGACCTAGCAGGGAACTGAAGGAATTTCACAATTTATTAGTTATCTAGTTTTTTCCAGTGCCAGCTTTTTACCAGATTTTACTCCTCCAGATTCAGAGCTTAGGGATGACATGCTAACATGGGATTTCTTCATACTTTATTTTTGTTTTAAAATAAATCTTTATTTAAAAAATGTATGTTGACTGTCTCAAGGACGAATCACTTCAGCAGTGTGGAGACATCCCACTGATTAGGACACCAGCCCATGTCAGTTTTTACTACATTTCTTTCTTGCTACCATATGCAGTCCTCAACTAATGCAGGTTTTTGTTACTCTAACAACTAAAACATTGGGTTTTGCTTTGAGTGATCAATAAATTATTAGGATATCAAAGGAAATTTAAGCCTTGTCATATTTTTAAATGATAATTTAACAAATTAATTGATAACTTATTTATTTGTATTTTACAGTTGAAAGAAATTGCTATGTATTTTTTAGCAGTCAGGAGCAAATTAAAAGGAAATACTTAGGTAGAATATCAAGGAAAAGGATAAGAGACTGAGGAAAAAAATAAAACACCCTTATGATTAATTATTGGCTACATGGAAGAGAAAGCAGAAGTTGTAGCTTTATAAATTACAGTGGTAAAGAACAAGTTGTAACAGATTTTCTTGCACCAGTAAAGGTTTGACAGCACTCTGCAGACAGCCTTTCTTATTTTTGTTCTGCATGAAGCTGATCACGCAGCCTTTGTAAAGCATTTTCCATGGCATCAAGGGGAGTTGTGCCTGGATAAAGACAGAATGATCAGTCATTGTACTGGGAGATAAGTGGTGTATTTTAAAATGAATTCATCCTCAACGTTTTCTTAAATACAAAGTATAAAATCTTTTGTACTCAAGAGGTAAAATAACAGATGTAAGAAGTTGGGCTGCATAGCTGTCCCTCAAAGAGAATCAATGTTATTTGTGAATATTTTATGGAAGTTTACTTTTGATTTCATTACAAGGTAATAAAAATGCATTGTGTAGATTAATTTCCAGGTGGAGCTGAAAGGACTGGGTGAACTTACCAGTTACCACAAAAAAAAGTCTGATTATTGAAAGAGGGTCTAGATGTTGTCAGTAAACACATTGGTTTGGCTGCTAGTTAAATGCATTTGTGGCAGAACACAGCTGTCCTGGGTACCTTCTAAAGAGGAGAATCATAGTGAAAAATTGAAAAAAATTCTAGGCTGATTTTTTACTGTTCTTACTCTCTTCGTGTGTCTGTTTGACTGTAGTTGGCATTTCTGTGTCTCACTCCTCTGTGTGTCTCACCGTCGTGGGTGAAGGTGTTACTTAAAAATAACGAAACTGGTAACAGGGGGAAATAATTCACTTTTACCTTCCCCAAACTTTTAAAAACCAGTTAATTTACTTAATAAAGCACAGTTAAATAAAATTGAATTTACTTTTTACCAACTTTTTAATCTTTTATAAAATCAATTGAAGTAATTGGAGTAAGTAATAATGACACATTTAATTTAAAATATTTTTAGATTACCCATAATTGATTTCAAGACATTGACTGATTGCTGTAAAAAGCTTGGTTTTAAGCAGCTGACAAGCTGATGACAAGCCTTAATGGATTTTGCAATGAAGAATTTGAATTGGAGAAGGAATTTTGTCAAAAGAAAGTGCACGTTTCTGTCAGAAAAATGCATGACAGCGAAGATGGACACAACATCACTGAAAACACCCTGAAAACTAAGTTTGAAATTTTGGGGCAGAAAGTGTAATGGCCTATAAATACAACCATTGTGTTCAAAACCCCTAAAGATTTGGGGATTAGTCACTTATCTCACTACTAACCCACAAATATGAATCCACTTAAAGTATGTAGACTACTAAAATCTGAAGTAGCAGTAAAAGAAGGGAACAAGCACGCTAGGAGAGGTGCACAAGTGCCCAGGTAAGCCTAAATCAGCTCTCAGGTGCAGGCAATCTCACTGCTGGTAACTACCCAGGCCACTACTGTCCTTATTTAAAGGCTTGATCGTGAGTTAAGGGCTTGAGCTTGCAAGGTGTGGTGCTCTGGTTTTGAGGAACTTCTGACCTCTTGAACCTCTGTGGAGACAGAAGTGAGTCTTACTTAATTTTAAAAATTGTGGGAATGTTTGCTTGTATTATCCTACTATTTCAGTTATGTCAGGAGAGTAAAAGAGAGAGAATGAAGCTATTTTAGAGGTTTAGAAATAAAGGGAATCTGTAGAATAAGTTCATAATAACTGATAGGGTCATGATAAAGCTGTTTGATGATCTATGGTCAAGGTGGAAGAGTTCTATATTTTCTTTTTTAGTAGGTTTATCCGACTGGAGAGAGAAGGGCTGACTCTAACTGTGTAGGAATATAGTAGCAAAAGTACAGAGTATTTTGTTCTATGAAATAAAAAACATAACTGAAAATATTTGAAAGTATTTGATAATAGAATTTACTGTGGTGTATGTGCACAAGACTGACTGTCATGTGGTCAGTGTAGTTTTTTGCCAGGGCAAATTAAAGCGGGTGAAAATTGAGGGGAATTACTTTATGGATGAGGGACACTGTCAAACATTTTTCAGTTTCCTAAGGCCATTAAAATCCTGAATGTGATGCCATTTAGAACAGCTGTCCACAAACAGATGGATTGAAGATGAAAGTGAAATTTCTTAATTTATTTTTACATTTGGAAAGTAAACAATTACGTATATTAAAGGACTACAGGCTAAATGTTAATATATTCAGAAAGCAGTAGATTATTTAGGATCTACCAGTTCACTGTCACAGCTGTAACTCAGCTGTATTTCACGTGCTGGCATTTACTGTAAGCAGCATATCATGAACTAATCTGTACTGTAAGACTGTGTTGCAGCATATATCTTGGAGAACTTTTTATGCTCCACAGAATCAGTTAACTAGGTAATATTCACAGCTTGGGCTTTCTCTTCTTCCTTGTATACACATACTCCAGGGTTCTCTGCATTTCTGCCAAATCTGTGCATCGCCATATTTGTGTAAATATACATGAACACCAGGTTTGCTGGGATGGTGACTGTCAGCGTATAGAATTAGAAGTAGATCACGGGAAGGTTGCAGTGGCCAGTGTTAAAGCAGTAATGATGTTCTGGGAGGAATGGAGAATTGCTGTTCAAGCCTACCACTGCTCTTTCGTTGGAGTCTAGTCCAGTTGTTAATGGTACTAATACTGCTCTATCTGAAATGAAAATATTTCACCTGATATACCTAATTATTGCATTTCTCTCTAACTACCTTCCACTGGTAGATCTGGGTCTGCCCTTCAGGCACTCAAATAATTCTTGATTCCACAGCGTATGGCAGAAATTCCATATTCTTTGATTCTTCATTTTCTGCTACTGAATTTCAGTCCATTTCTATTTAACATGGTCCTGAACATTGCCCAGCTCTCTTTGTCTGATATTTCAATCTCCCTCTGTCTTGAAAGTGATTCTCAATTTTTTTTGTCATCATTGGACTTCTGTGGCATAAACTGTTTGTACAAAGGTTGTTAATGCCTCCTGTCCCAGGACCCCCTTATAAAAAAAAAACCAGCTTGAGAAACTTGACTATCAGCAAGTGATTCCCTTTCATCACACTAATTGACATTTCCCCTTGTTCTTACTAGTCTTGTGACTCTTTAATGAATTCCTATTTTTCTCAGGCTTGACTTCCATTAAACTTGCCTTTTTTGTAGCTGCCTTCCACTGGTGAATACTAGTCAGCCAGAGCTTAGGTACTTGAGGTGCTGTCAAACACTGACATTCAGAGAAACTAAATCCATTTCATTTCTTTGTCTAGAATTCAGTTATCTTCTCAGAGGAGGATATAAGGTTAATCTAGTGCAATCTTCTTTTTGCAAACTCATGATTCATTTTGTTCCATTTTCCATTTACCTCTTTATTTGAAAGCCTAAAACTGAGGCTATATAACAAAACAAATTCAATCAGAAAAATGAAGTGGAGAAATAACTTTAGACAGTGCCGTATCTGCAACTGAAATATACGACTCTAGATATTGTAAATTTAGGCTTCTTCTAAATGTATGTCACATCCCATATGCAGTGTAATGTAACAGTTAAAACTAATACAAAACTTTAATCTCGCATTCCCTTTGATTCCTGTGGTATACAGAACAGACAGAGAAGCTGTTCTTTTCCCCTTTTGGTAGGCAGGATGTAGGGGCTTTTTAGATGGTGCAGTTGGTTTGTGTCTCAAATAAATCTGCTGCATAGTCACTTATCCATCTTTATTTCTATCAGTCAGACAGGGCTGATAAGCATTTTCTTATCAGTAAGGGTAACCTTAGAATATTTGCTATGCCAGTGATCAGTAAGTCACTCCAAAATAAGACTCCTATCAAGTGAATATCAAGCGAATATAATTAAATACAAAATATTAAGAATGTTTAGGAAGGTAAAAATTAAGCAAAATGCTTCACAAATTTTTAATTCTATTGCAAATCATAGAATCATTTAGGTTGGAAAGGACGTTTAAGAACATTGAGTCCAACTGCAAACCTAGCACTGCCAAGTCCACCACTAAACCATGTCCCTAAGCACCACCTCCAGCAGATCAACACTCCCGCCCAACTTGGTGTCATCCACAAAATTACTGAGGGTGCACTCAACCCCCTCGTCCAGATCCTTGATGAAGATCTTAAACAGAACTGACCCCAATACTGAGCCCTGGGAACGTCACCTGTGACGGGCCGCCAACTGGATTTAACTCCATTCGCCACAACTCCTTGGGCCCGGCCATCCAGCCAGTTTTTTACCCAGTGAAGAGTACACCTGTCCAAACCACGAACAGCCAGTTTCTCCAGGAGAATGCTGTAGGAAACATTGTCAAAGGCTTTACTAAAGTCCAAGCAAACAACATGCACAGCCTTTCCCTCACCCACTAATCAGGTCACCTTGGCACAGAAGGAGATCAGGTTGGTGAAGCAGGACCTGCCTTTCACAAACCCATGCTGACTGGGCCTGATCACCTGGTTGTCCTGTACGTGCCGTGTGATGGCACTCAAGCTGATCTGCTCCGTAACCTTCCCCGGCACTGAGGTCAGGCTGACAGGCCTGTAGTTCCCCAGATCCTCCTTCCAGCCCTTCCTGTAGATGGGTATCACATTTGCTAACCTCCAGTCAACTGGGATCTCCCCGGTTAGCCAGGACGGCTGGTAAATGCTATATTGTATTTCCAACAGAGACCTGGTAAGTTGAAGTCCCCCATGAGAACAAGGGCTAGCAATTGTGAGACTTCTCCCAGCTGCTTATAGAATACTTCATCTGCCTCTTCATCCTGGTTGGGTGGTCTATAACAGACTCCCACCATATCTGCCTTGTTGGCCTTCCCCCTGATTCTAACAAATACACTCAACCCCATTGTCACCATCATCATGCTCTAGACAGTCAAAATGCTGTTTTATTTAAAATATCTGTTTAAAAGCACTGATGCACAGCTTTGCTGATACTTTTTTTCTGCTTCCATTGTCTAGTACTGTGTTTTTTTCCTAGTGAGGAAAAAAAAAAAAGATACTATGGCAACATTAGCCCAAGAGTAAGTGGCTTGGAGGGGGGGGAGCAACCTGGTTGGAAAAGAAAATTATCAATATGAAAAGACTTCTTTTTTTCCTGGCTGTTAAAACACAAATTTTTTTGTGCAATTGTTTCATAAGGTTTGAGAGATAGGAGAGCTTCCAAATTCCAAGGTGCTCCAGTCTCTACTGGCAAGGAGAAAGCTGTTTCTGGCTGAGCTAACTGTCATTTTGACAGTTCTATATATTGCCATTTTGCAAAAATCAATTAGGAAGATATCAGTTTAATTCCAGTGAAAATGTAAATAAATAAATTAGCTGCTACTCATAAGTTCTCTTCAGCACTAAGCATTCAGGCTTTACAGAGAGGAACAGCAGGTTTTTCCCTCTCTTGTTCTTTAAGGCAAGTACTGAAAGTAAGTTGATGCTGACAGTCTGCCAAAGGTACTTAAAAACCTGTTTAATATATGCCCTAGTTTGAAGAAGAAAGTGAGCTGTCAGTGCCTGTTGTTTTTTTGGTTGGTTTGGTTTTTTTTTTTTCCCTTTATTTTTTTCCTGGTCAACACTTGATATCTCTTGGGAAAAGAGAAGCTTTTAGATGCTAATATTTAATGCCTGGTGTATTTACTTTGGTAAGTCTTGTTCAGAAATGGGCGGGATTTTTGACAGCTGCACTATACTAAACATTGATCTACTTAAAAGGGCACCATTTGGTATTCTTGGAGATCTTTGAGGAAGTTTGCTTCTAGTTAAAATGACATTCTCCTTTCCATTCACCAGTCGATGTAAGCGTAGCCCAGAGCACTGGGTACAGAGTACAAGGACACAGCCGAGTCTTTCTTTTATGGAGAGTGATAACCTGCAGTTCATGTTCAAGTTGGAAGGCAAAGGATATACTGAAACAGGGAAGAGGGCCCAAAAAAATTACTATTCCCTTACCGGGGGAAGCTGTGCAATTAGGCAATCCATTAGTCTGCCTGGGCGCTCTGACGCTGTGCTAATTTAGGTAACGAGGCAAGCGGCGTGTTGTGCGAGTCTATTAATGATCAATTCCTGTTCCCACTGAATTAGAGCATTTCCCAAAGGTCACCGATCTCCACGCCGCCTGTGCCAAGGCAGGTCCGAAATAGAGAAAGGTGGGGGTGATCAGAGCCGGCAGCAGCAGAGCACGGCTTGGCCCCGTGCGCCCGCATCGCTCCCCCTCTCCTCAGCCCCTGCCCACCCCCTGCCTGCGTGGGCAACCAGGGGTGGCCTGGAAGAAGGAAAATAAAAAAATACTGCTGAAGAGCGGAGCGGAGGAGCAGGGAGCAAAAAGACAGAAGAAAGAAAAATCTGTATTTTGTTAATTCTCAGTGGAGTTTTCAAGCAGAAAGTTAAAACCGAGGAGTTGGATGGAGCGGTGTATCAGCATTGTAGTGGTTGTGATTGGAAACTTTCTTCACACCTTTTGACCTACTTAGTAGTGAAGATTTATGTGTCCATTCACAGCTAGAATCTCATCTTGTTTTTAAAGAATAAAATGTAAGATTGCCCTCTTTACTTTTAGACATTCTTGTTATTGTAGATCAATGGAAAGGCAAAGGGAAAAAAAAAGCACTGAAATGCTAGTGTATGATTAACGATTTATCAAGTTGTCTTATAGCTACGTCTGCTTGCTTTCTACTTGTTTAAAGGTTTGCAAAACTGCCTGTAGAGCTGCAGAGAGAAGTAAACAGTTCATACTTTAAAAAACAAAACCACCAACAACAAAAGAACCAAAAAACCAACCAAAACCCAACACCAAACAAGCAACTATAGGCATGGCTTAAATCCCAGTTGTACAATTATTTGCACATATGTTTAACTTTAAGCTCAAACTGACCATGAAATTGAAACTCCTTCTGTTTGTTGTTTTATTTGCTGTACCTTAATTGTGCTGTATGTGGGAGAGTCATCTTAGCAGTCACATTTGGTGAGTCACTACCACGTTTCGTAGAGGATTCATAAAGATACATCCAAGAGTAAGCAATGTTTGACAATGATGATGTCATCAGAAATACTCCGTAAAAAATAATGTCTCATAGTAAAGTTTTATGTATATGATGTTTAGATATTTGTCTGTCTAATTTTAAATGTGCTTATGCCAGCTTATCAACCCCAAAATGTTTTTTCTTAATCTAGACCTGGGAACATGTCTCAAAAAATGTGAGACTTCATTCATTAGAGTCAAATTCAACCCAAAAAGTAAATGGGCCTCTATCAGTCTTAGGTTATTTAGGAACTATGTAATTACTATTCTGTTAATTCATCGTATATGCAGAGAGGTGAAGACGTGAACCAAAGTCAAGTGAAAACTCTAATAGAACCGATTCATTAGAGCTAGAAGGGACCATTAAGATTAGACTGACTTTTCTCTAATGCTTCTTGTGGCTCTTGTACCGCCTCCGTAGTTTTAAGCTAGACCTACAGCTTTTCTTTCAGAAATCTCTTGGATCATGACTTAAAGTTCTGGAGAGAAGATCAGAACCAGGAATATTGGTTTGGCATTGTTCATGCTTAAAAACTGTTCATGCAGTCGGTGTTCTGAATTTGTCCAGCTTCATCTTGCTATAAATATATATTTTTCTTTTGTTGGATTGATAGCTGCCTGCTATTAATGTTTTCTTTCAACATGGATGTTTTCAGACAGTAATTTCTTCTTAACCTTCTTTTAACAGCCTAGATAAAATGGCAAGCAACGAAAAATGGTCAAAGTAAGACAGGTTTCCAACTTTTTATTTTGCCATTAATGAGGTTCAGCCAGGCCAGGGGTGCCCAGCCTGTAATTTTAAAGATGACTTTCACTCTTAACAGTAATGAATCTGTTCCAGTTGCTGCCTGATACTTTTTCCCCATTGTGTGATTAAAAATTCAGTCAGTTTTTGTCCTGGGACTGTGTATATCCAGTCGTATGATCAGAGCGTGTATTTGTTTATGCATGGACCTGATTACATTTTTCCTTACATGATGCCTCCATCATGTGAATGAAGGTGAAATCCCTATGTCACTTCAGATGTCTGTTGTAAAAAGCTATGATCTTTGCAATTCCACTTAGAAAATGGCATTACTGTGCTACTCCTCCAGGTGGAAAAAGAAGAAAGGAACTTGTGCAAAAAAAAGAACAATTTGAGTTTTGTGTTAGTCATAATCAGTTAATCTGAAAATGTAGAGACCGTTCAAAAATACTGCATAAGGCAATCATTGCACCTGTCTGTATGTTGGTCTGTTTTAGGTGAATACCAATCCCTGTATCCCAGATATGTCTCTGAAAGGAAACTGCTAACAGAGGAAAGTTTAACCAAGTTCATATTGATTTTGTTAATAACACTCACTACTGGCTTCCACAGTATAGGATTAGTCTCAATGATTATGAAAATCATTGAATTCATTGCTATTTTCATTGTTCCTTAAATTTCCTTGGTTTTTAAAGATAACTAGTATTCAATGAATTGAGAGTAAGCATTCTTCTAAAACTCTTAAGTATAACCATTGTTTGATATTTCCACAAACCTATTTTCTTGTAGTATAAAAATAACTGTTCCCACCCACTGCATGGGAGAGAAGCAAAAAAAAAAAAAAAAAAAGCAAGGCTAAGAAGAGAAAACCTCCTTTTATCACTGTGTTATTACTCTTTATTTAAAGATAAAGAAACTCTGAATAATGCAGACTAGCTTTTAGCTGTGTTCCTTCATTAACCTTTCTGAGCTTGGATTCAGGTCCAGTGTCTGCATTACTTTCTGTGTAATTGCAACTGAAGTGATGACTATTTTAGTGTATTTCGCAATCCACGTCTTAGGTGTTATGTCACTTTGCATTATCATACTGAACATTTGCAACTTGCTTTCTGTACATGGACTCAGGACTGTTCCCAGTTAATTGGGATCAAGCCAGCAAATCTCCGACAAGCATTCTAGAGCAAATTATTGTGTAATCCTTGTGACATTTTGGAGGTGAAGAGTAAGGGAGGGGAGCAGTGGGGACAGTATCTGGTGGAGCACCATAACTCATTCTGTTGGAAATCCCATATTTATTGGTCTGTCAAGCGATTTATCAGCAAGTCTGAGAGAGCAATTCAATTTACACTAATCTTAGTGGTCAGCTTAATTAAATTAAGACTTATCGGTGAGATGTATGTTAAGAAGGTTTTGTTTTACTGCAGACTGGAGCTCTTGCTGTAAATGTGATCATGTAAGATTCCACGATAGGGCTTTGAACCCGAGTGAGACAATGCAGGAAAAGAGTTAAGATGAGTTGTGATTTAGTACCAAACCAGTGCTCCAGAATGGATCAGGAATGTCCTGCTGGAGATGTGCTACTTGCTACTTTTTGGATGTTTGTAATTTGGGGGTGTTTTGGGGTTTGGGTTTTCTTTTTGGTTTCTTGGCACAGTATATAGTTGTGGGATTAAAGTCATGGTGCTGGTCAATGAAAACCAGAATATATTCTGAAGGAAACGCACATTTCCTGAATGTCAACAGATGTTTTTGCTGTTACAGTAGTATCTTTTCCCTTCTTTTAATAAGTTTAACTGAATAAGCTTTAGTAAAAACAGGATATAACTGTTGGCTATAATTTTCTTGTAGTCAAGCTCATTTTTATTTAGGTCAAGACAGACCATACAATGGGAATATGAAGTGAACAGGACTTTCAGGCAAACAAATAAAATCAGAAGACAAAGAGTGGAGAGAAAAAAAAAGAAAAAAAAAAAGAAAAAAAGGCCAAAAATCAGGAAAGGAATTAAGGGGTCTGTATTTCCAAAGAAATACATAAAAAATATTACACACTGAAGGTTAGGGAAAACCCGATGTGCTTTCCTTGACTCAAGTGTACTGGATTTACAGTTCGATCGTCTTCCCTGAGCAGCGCAGGGAGCTCTGGTAATGAGGTCCAGCCTTCAAGGCTTCCCAAGGATGCGTGCAGCATGAGCCCATCTTTGTGAGGGGTCTGGTTTAAAACTCAGCTTGCCGAGGCTGTTCGGTTGAAAGCAAACGCTGCTGTAGTCCGAGAGTGCCCAAATACCCTGGTCCTTATCTTAGCTGTCATAAAAAACTAGACGAAGGAAAGCAGTGCTCTTGAGGGGCGGTGTGCGAAGGATGGAGCAGCACAGATTTTTTTTTTTAAGGAGTGAGGAGGCTGAGGTGGTGGCTTCACTCAGAAGCTGCCCTAGATGCTTCCTTGTAGCGCTGAAATGGAAAAATAAATGTAGCTGGATTGAAAGTTAAGGAAGAAAATGAGGTGCAGGAGAAGACAGTGACAGTAAGGACTGCCTGGCAGGAGTCTGGGGAATTCTGCAAGATACCTCGGCTGCTGCCTGAGGAGGCATGTGGCAATAGAAAAGCCTCGCAAGAGAAAGCAGGAGCTGGAATATCTTGAAATAATTCTTACTATATAGCTTGCTTAATTACGACATTATCCAAACTCCATGCAAACAGTAATTTACAGCAAATTGGGATTATAAAATTCAGTGAAACTGTGGCTTGTAAAATTATCAGAAATCATTGCATCCAGCAGACAATATTTGTTTTTTATGATTTTCTGACAGTTGTCTGTAGATAAGGTTGGCTTTTTTTTGGTAGTTCGGTACCCTGGGAAGTCCTACTGGTTTTGGGAGTGGGTTTGTGTGCAGATAAGGTTTTAATAATGTTTCTTTTACTTTATCACAACACCAGCTGACAACTGGACAAGCTTCAGTACATTATGCTATATCTGATAATGTCTTTAGTTCCTATGTGCACAGTTTAAATTCAATATGTATGGCCTTCCAGGGCAGAAACTGCTTTTTATCTCCATTCAACCAAGTAGTCATCATACTGCTACAGTAATAGCAGTTCTTCAATATTCCTGAGAAACTGAGTCAGAATGCATATAATTATAACAGTGAAGTAATTTTGGAAGGAATTAGGACCTAACATATCTTTGTCGCAGCTTAAAATTTAAGTATATTACTCCTGAAAACACCCCTGACTCCAAAGATTTATTTCTTATATATTTATACATTAGTTTTCAGGGAGATTACAGTGAGCGGCGCAGTCATGGCTTACTAACACATAACACTTGTTATCTTCCAACTTAGGATGGATAAAAACCTTTGCAACAGATAGGTAAATTTTTTTTATGCTTTATTATAGCTGTGTGGCAAAACTTAGTCATTTTGATTTCCTGACTAACAAGGCAGTCCTTTACTATCACAAACAAGACATTAGATTGAATAGACACGTTTGAGTTAGGCTTACATACAGTACCATCAGGTAGTCCAAGCTGTGAATGTATAAAGGAACTGAAAATGGAAAAAATTACAGCCACCTGATGTAAGGAGATACACTTTTGGATCACTTGAGATGTTTTCAGGGACTGCAAGTATGATACAGCAGTAATGACCTTCTATTTTCCTTTTGTATCATCCTTTGGGGAAGAAAAAAGTAAAAATATTGTTAAAGCTTGTAACTTTTAAAAAACCCACTGTTTTAAAAGCTGTGTGCTTCCTTGGCAGGCTGTTATCACTTTGATAACACTGGCAAGAAAAGCATAAGACAGAAGTACAAAAGTGGGGCAGCAGGTTGATGAAAATAGAGTTTTGTGGTTCAAAAAAGTGTACACATCCACCCCAAAACCCTGAAGTATAAGCATATATTAAAATTCTGTGTCTGTACACATGCATATATATATAGAAAGCATACAAAAGTATGAGAAAATATATGAAAATACAGAATAGCTTTGTTTGTATACATTTATAGGAAAGTATAGAGACATGCTGTGAGTGTTCAGCAAGGCCTCTCCAGCACAGCACAAATGAACAGCTATCTTCCTCCATAATGTGACACTAAATAGAGGAGATGTTGACTTTTGATCTTGAAGCAAAATCAATTTCCAGTGGAGTTTTGCCTTTGACCTCAGCAGAATCAGGATTTTGCCTGTGATTTTTATCAATTTGTTCTTTCTGAAAGCCTTTGTGGTTCTTGGTTTGTTTGTTTGGGGTTTTTTTTTGCCTCTGCTCTAGCTATTCTTTTTCTAATCCCAGATTATCAAAAATCACTTCAGCCTCAGGAAAATGTGTATCTCTGTGTATAAAGCTCGTTCAGTAGTAACAGCTCTCAATTATAGAAGAATATAACCGGTTTCCTTGTAGAAGGCTCCTTCTCCAGAGCAATTTGTAGGGACTACTTTTACTTTCTGTATAAACTCTGTTTTTTCTTGCAAAACCATGCAAGTTTCACTCCTGTGTTCCAAACTACTTAGGGAGACAAAGATAAACAAGATCGCTGCTCTGATATCAAACTACCTATGTGGTTTTAATTTTTCAATGGCTGAGTTCCCTACAACAGCACAGCTCTTCCATGTAACACCCTCCTTCCCCACGTCAACCCCTGCTTGGGAGCGGGGGGCAGAGAAGCTTCAGCGATGTGGGAGGAAGGAAAACACTGTGGCAGGTGAGAAGGCGTTTGGGTTGGGTGGGAGAGATGGTCCTTGAGTGCTCTGGGCAGCTCTTCCAGCCCACGGGGTGGACGGAGGTCAGAGAAGAAGAGTTGGTGTCCCTAAGGTACGGTTCTCCAAACCTACGAGTCCCATACGGGGCAAGAGTCCAAAGCTAAGCTCTGGTATATGATTTTAGACTTGCTTTTGTCATCAGATGATTTGTGATTATAGTTCATGCGTGACATGAAGGGTTGTATGTGACAGAGGAGTTTTATGGTTCTTTTGGATGTGACAAAAAAAAAAAACCCAACCAGTTTGTGGACCCTCTTGCCATTAGTCCAGATTGCCTATCTATTGTAACACTTCCTTAAAAAGAAATTCCCTCCTTTCACAGAAAGAACTTGATTTTTGAATAGCAATAACTTTGCCTAGGTGTAAGGGAACCTAAGCAATGGTGTTTAAACATTTAGGGGTATTTTTGCTTACATCAGCTAATGATCCTGAACAAGACTGTACCTATAAGCAAATGTATCCCTCTTGTGAAGTTTAGGAAAAAAAGAACAGAAAAGCTTTTGATAAATGCCAAACATAAATGATGGAAAAGTAAACATTTCTGTGAAATTAGTATTTTAACAAACTCTTTGCCAGATGAGGCCTGTCCTTGTGTTCCTGTGGTGCAGATATACAGAGTAAAGATGGAAGCAACTGCCCTTTGCGGTGCACATCTGCCCTTTCTCAGTGATGGAAAACAATTTCTGTAAGGAGAAGTAGATTGCATTGAAAATTGCTATTTCTTCTTCCCAACTGAAATTAAGAAATTGAGCAACATGCTCTGGCTCGTGCTAGACTCCTCTATACTCCCTGACTATTATCTTATTGTGAATTACTAATTTTTGTAACTGAGTGGGTTTACTTTTTTTTTTCTCTATTATTTCTTGACTGCTTTTCATGCTTATGCCAAATTTGTCAAAGTTTTGAAGGTCTTAGGACTAGACACAGTGTCTATTCTCGTGTTTCTACAGTACTTCTTTCTCCAAGACACGGATGTGACAATGGTCTCCATGTTAAGAGTTACAAAGACTAAATAGCTATATCATGTGGAGATGATGATAGCATCCCTATTTGTAATTGCTTACTAACCTTGTTCTGTGCTATGCTAGTGCTGGAATAAGCTTCCCATCATATACATGTTCAGTCATGCACAGTTGCTGCTGAATTTTTTTTGGAAAACAGGTGAAAGAAAACACACAACCTGTTTTGCTCATAAAGAAGGCTTGAAATGGCATCTCGGAGCCTTCCAGAAGTGAGGCAACACGCTGTTCCGCTGTGAGATGTGCTTAGCCCTGCTGTAGGCATCGAGGCATTGCCCGTGCCCTGAATGGCGTGGAGAACGTGCCTAGATGCCCTATCTTGGGCATTCCATTATAAAAGTTTTAGCTGATGGCTTTCTTTCCATGACTGAGTAGTTCAAATGGTTTAATCGAACAGGTTTAACTGAAAGCTACTCTCACATAACCTTCTAGGCTGTTGTCCTAAAAGATGCTAAGTCTTTAGAGTACAACTCTGAATAGGACATGAAATGACCTTTCGTTTTAGTTGAATAGATTGTTACAGCGAACAAAGAGAGGCTGAGTGTGGTTTTTTGGGTGACAAAAACAAAGCACAGCAAAGCTGAGTTCAAGCTGGAGCGTAGTTGAATTTATTATACTTTTATTTGCTTGCAGTTGAAGTGGAAAAATGTTTAGTAAATTGTACAGACCCATTTATGAATATGTCTAGTATATATGCTGCAGCCTTTCAACTCTGTGTGGCAGTTCCACTGTGAAAAGCAGAGTGGGTTATAGAAAATATACCCTCCTCCGTAGGGGAAGAATGTATTTTTCTGAACATTCTTTGGTTTAGGGTGGCACGAAAGGTGACATATCTGGCATGCCAAGATCTCCATCATGGCTGCTTTTTTTTTTGTGTGTGTGTGTGTATCTGCATTTCCAGATTCCTACTTCTTTTTTCTATTACTTTGAATTTTGTTCTTTAAAAAAAGAACATAACTGCCAAATTTGGGGGTTTGCTGCATTTAATAACAACAGGTAATCAGCTAGGTAAATAACCTTTGTACTTAATATTTGTATTACATAGTTTTGGGAAAAAAGTCATTCTTGAGAAAGAAACAAATTCCTACTAATGAACTCCACTGAGGTGTTAGCAGGACCATGTAGCTTTCCAACAACAGTGATGCTACTCAGTGCGGGATGCAAGGGGAGGGAAGAGTTGTGGTTGACATCTCTGTACCAGGCTTCTGTGCTGAAAATAGAAAAGAATGGGCATTTGCTTTTGTTAGGAGGCTGCTATGTGGTTTGGGGTTTTTTGGTTGGGTTGGGTTGGTTTTTTGTTTTTTTTTTTTTTTCTCCTGGATTGAGTCTGCTGTCAGATGAATGCTGATTAGTGTTATCTTTTATCTACACAGTTTCCAAGGTTTATGATTACTGCCAGTTTAGCTTAGTTAATAAAATCCCCAGATTTTAGAGGTCTTCACAATGCTTAAATACAGTACCACACTAACTCGGAATGGAGTGGTCCTAAGTATTTACTATCTCCACATCTCCTGCCTCTTTGCTGTCATGGTTTTATGCTGCACTGTGCCTGACAGACCACAAGCTCTACAGCCCAGCTGAAATACTAGTGTAAATCTTTCCTCGACCAATGCTTTGCCTACTGTTTTCTCTCAACAAATGTTTTTAAAACTAGCCTGTTAGCTAGTAAAGGCACTTTTGAATTCATTCTGATACAGTCTCCAAACTTGGATTAGAAGAGTTTTATGGGAGAATAACAGTTAATAATATAATAATCATGTTAACTGGAATAATCAGGACAAAAATACAGAGAAAAGAGGAAAATGCTTTTGTCTGTACCAATCCCCCCCCCCTTTTATTTAAAAACAAACAAACAAATAAATAAATTGAAAACCAAACAACCCTTTCAGGGTTAGAGCAAGCGTGTTTGTTAAAAGACAGCACATGGTGTTGAAGTTGGTTATGGTAATATGTGTTGTACCTATCCTTCCCCTCTTCTTTTAGTTTAAAAAAAGAAAAAAAAGGAGGGGAAGGGAATCATACCTCTTCTATTTTATTTGCTGACTAGAATTAGGGAAGAACATACTGCAGATGGAAATATACTGTCATATATGAAAGAGATGTAAGCTGGTTTTAGGGAAATGATACACAAAGCCGACCACAAAGAAGAAAGCGGTTCCTATTTGATGAAGCAGGTAGTCTTTTTTTTTTCTTAGGGACTCTAAGCCTATTTGAATAGGATTGTAAGAGCAGGAAGAATAATCTCTCTCACGCAGAGCCGTACGCTGTACTCCAGCGTTCGAACAAAAAGCTGACAGAAACACGAGTGTTTCCCAAATGTTGCTCCCTTGCCCTGCTTCCCCGGAGCACCGCTGCTCTGCTGCTGCAGCCTGCCCTCCAGAAATCCTGGGTGAAAGAGGAGGGCTGCTACCGCTGGGGAAACTAAGATTACTGATTAGGAGAGAACATAATCAGGTAGATTGAGCCTGTGTAGGGAGAAACCATTTCAGAGAGAAGGGAGGGAGGGCAGCATACGCCGGCTGCCTACCTTGGGAGAGTACCTTGCCGTTGTTTAAGAAAACAAAATTGGCCGTAATTCTCCTGTCGGCTTCCGAGGAGAGGGTGCTCTTTTCGTGCCCGTGAAGCTGGAGGGTGATTGCCTGCGTGCGTTACCTGCGCCTGGCAATGAGTCTCCCTCCGGGTTTCTCCTACTTCGGAGAACGTGTTAGAGAGAAGTACCCACGGGGAAATCAACCCGGCGCTTCCCCACGAAGGTAGCAAGACACCGCGGTGCCGGCAATGCCTGGGGATGCCTCGGGTGAGTACCGGCTGTAAATGAATACGAGGACTATTCAAAAGAGTGAAGAGCAGCAAGGCGACCCTAAAGACGGCGTTTAGGTCAGTTGGCTGCCTCCCGGGATGGCTGGGGCGCTGCCCGCTGCGGCGAGGGGGCTGCGGGAAATTCCTCCGAAAGGAACCCGAAGTTAAGGGCAAATGGGGCTCGCGGGAGGGGACTGACCCCGTCGCGGCCCCAGCTCCGTTCTGCCCGATAGCCATGCCTTGCAGAACTTTATTTTGAAATCTGGTTCAAAACTGGTTGGGGAATAGCAACAGGGTGTTAATACGGAAGGGAAGACAAACAAACATTTGCATGCAGTAAGTTTTGGATTAGGTTAAACAGATTTTTTTTTTTTAATTTTTTTCCCTGCCGATGGACAGTGCAGTGTGTTCAAATCGCAATACCGAGTGTTTGCACAGTTGTAGATAATAGATGCTAGCTGATCAAGGAGGATTTAGTTGTTTTACTAAATGAGCTCATTGTTATAAAGACAGCAGAAAGATGTAAAGTTTTCTGCAAACAAATTTGGACGTGGTCAAATGAATTACTCAACTAATGATATAGAAATAGCTTGGAAACTGGGCCATCGGGCGAAAACAACCTTGCATTCAGTCTAGGGTAATTGCATAGACTTGTCTGCAGAGGATTGATCCTGAAAAGTAGCTAAAGTAACTTCATATCTTTCAGGCCATTTGGAAATAAAGCTTGAGAGAATATTTGACTGTATATATCTAATACAATGCTCCACTGGGGGTGAAAAAATTAATGCTAGCTTCTGTTATGAATAGGTACCTTGATGCATTGTAACAAGTTTTATTCTATTCTTCCTCCTAAAAATGGGGGGAGAATATGTATTTTCTCTGAAACAAGCAATATTTTTTTATGTCTCATGCAGGAAAAAACCCAAAGATTTTTGCAGTAGTTCAAAACTGAAGTATCTTCAGGGTATTTCAAAACTAATTTTATTTTCTCTTCCTATTTTTTGCATCCTTTCCTAACTTGGAGGTATGAAATAATGGTTGCTCTATCATAAGGATGTAGCATTGTAGCATTGTGTAGCATTATCATATTGGCTGGCTTTATAAATCTATCTTTACTGGAGTGATTAAAATACCATTTCCTGTTATTAAATGGCTTTTAGTAATCTTCTCGCTTAAAGAAAAAAAAAGGTTTTGTTTTTATTTCTATTTCAACATTTGTGCTTTATTCATAAGACACATTTCTCTGGAAACTACAGAGGCCAGTTAATGGTTTATGAGTTCAAGCTGAGCTGAATATAGCTAAGCTCTGTCTTGCTTGACATTTCATCAAAAGCTGTGTTGATTTGCAATGTTTACGGACCTATTTATTGAACCTTCACAGCTTGAACTATGCCACCGAGCTTGTTGACATTGCTGAGTTTATCTCTCGGTGCTTCTGCAATCTCAGAAGAAAAGTTTAGAGCAAATGAGTTATAACAAACTTGTCACAGTTCATAAAATATGCAGTTAGGACAATGAAGTTGATCTTCTTGTTCATTGACCATGATACATTAGAGAAATCTGAGTAGGCTAACACAATCTCATCTGGGTAGGTGAGCGTGTGTCCTTCTCTGTGATATTAACTTTCAGATTTGACTGTAGCATCTTACGGGCTTTAAAAAGCAGGTCGTAAACAGAACAAATGTTTTCAGTTCAAAAGACTATTTATATTTGAAAACAAAACCCGACTGTTTTGCAGCACACTATAACATGATTATCTCGCTTCCATATAGATCTTACTTTGTGAGGAGTGATATATCAAATGAGTAAACAGCAAATTGAATCAGAGGCTCATATATACCATAAAAAAATAATTTGGCTTTTAACGGTGTGAGCATCCCATGCTCTGTGCTATTCTCCAGAACATCCTGTCTGCATAAACCCTATTTTTAGCCAATAAAATAAGATATATCTTGCTATATAATCTACTACTATTACTGGATCAATAGTGCACATTATCATGGTTTCAGACACTTCTCTATGTAACTTGAACAAAAATAGATCAAAGATAGTGCAACTGCCTGGCATCTCTGCAAAAGCAACAGAAAACTATGCACTGTTTATTCAACACCAGTAAAATGGATAGTTTAAGAAGTCATGGATTCTTTTTTCCTTTTCTCTTTCTTTTTGGGTTGCAGGAGAAGCTGTTTTCCCATGTGAACATTTTCATAGCTACCATTAACTGGGTTAACATAGTTGTTCATTCTCCTTTTAGAACTGTGGGTATGCAGCCAGTTATAAACATCCAAAAGGGAAATTGGATATTTAAAAAAAAAAAAAAGTTTGAGAATTTTTCCATGTAGTTGAATGGTCTTTGATTGGGCTCTTAGTTCCTCTTCAACAATGAATGAATAAAGAGTTTATGCTTTTCAAATAAAAAGTAATTGCTTATTGACTGTTGAATGCAAATTGTGTTTGAAGGGTACAACAAGAAAAAAAAATCATAGGAATATGCTGGGGGGGAATATTTGCTTTGCTTAATGATTGCTATGTAACGTAGCCTGCTGAATTATCTGCAAAGACTTACTAGGCTCAAATATCTAGACAAAAGAGAGCAATAAGGTCTTTCAGCAAGCAAGTCCAAGCAAGAAATGAACATTGAGGTCTTGTTTCCTCAACTGCTTGTGCCTTAGCAGGTCAGTCTCCTAACTTAAATGCTTGAGTTTGGATAGTGAGGGAAGCCCCGATTTATTTATTAGAACCTTTGTGTGAATAACTTTAAGGTGTTACTATCTGATTAAAACACGCTTATGTAAGTAAATACAGAAGATACCAATCAGTCCTCGTAATTGCATACAGTTTCTTAACTCTGTGGAAAATGACACATACTTTGGAGAGAGCGTTTAAAATAGCAAGGATTCATCATCAGATATTCTGAGGTTGGTGGTGTTCTGTGTGCATGGGAGGGTCAGCTGAGGTCAGTCTGGGGAATCTACAGAAACCCACAGCTGCCTGAAATATCATACAATACTTTGAAATATATTCAAATATTTTATCTTTCATAATGACATTTCTGATTTTATTTCCTTTGTATACTTCAAGCTACTCTCTTTTTATGCCATTTGTCAGCTTGGCTTCTGAATTTTTTTCTCTCACAGTAGCAACGTTCTCTGGTTTCTTTTCCTTTTTACATGAGAATTCACCAAGAAGAAGGGCAGGCATAGGGGCTCTAAGTGTCTTCAGTCTGTGCTGACTCTTGTACATTGGTCAGTGTTGTATACATAAAAGGTTTTTAATTTAGCACTTGTTAGACATTAGGACCAATTTTTTCTGCCTGAAGTTAAGCCTTGTGAACATACTGAAAAGCATTGGAATTACAGGCAGTATTAGGTTCCACCTAAATTGTCTAACAATCTTCTGTAAAAATATACTCTTAAGCACCCCACATACATCCTATGTGTAACATTGAACAAGATAAGTCTTAAATATGTAGCTCTGTGAGGTAATAAAAAAAAAAAAGTTATGGTTTCTTCTGTTTACTGTTTTCTAAACAGAATGCAGAACTTACGAAAATTTCTACCTTATTTAAGTTTTATTAAGCCCATCTTAAGCAATCAGTATTTAAATTATCATAAACGTGTAATTCTCAAATGCACTGTTCAGCTTTGCTCACAATTCAGCCCTGCATTTTTGTCAGGTACTTGATGTGTTCAGCAGCCACATATTTTCTGGCAGATGGAGAGCATCCCTTTTAATACTCATTACAGGAATAACTATTCCTACCAAATGAAAGGGAATTTGCTGTAAGCATTCCAAGATGTGTTTGACTTCAGTTTGTTTAACAGCTAAATGTAGTGATGATAGATACAAGCAGAGTTTCAGGGGAAAATGTTGTGGGTTTTGCAGTCTAATCCTCATCCAGCAGAGCAGGACGCTCCCATGAAACTCAATTTTAAAGTAAATGTTATATTGGATGTTAGAAAGCATCAATTCAGATAGTCAGGTCGTAAGTACAAGCATGTTCAGTGGAAAGCTTGAGTGAAAGGCTACTGTGTTGCTACTGAACTAGCTTCTTAAAGATTATAATAAAAAGGTTGACCTATCATTTTATCATTAACAAGTAACAGAGATAGTCAAGGATATTTCTCGGTACTTTTTTTTTCCTCCCTCTCAAAACAGATTTTCTGTGTGTACAGAAATATATTTAAGAAATTAACTGCCATTTAAAAAAAAGTGTACTTTTATGGCCTATTTAACAGCATAGAGACTAATGCTGATGATGGATTGATTTTAGGACTTTACTCTTGGTAAAGGGAAAGAAAGAAGCTTTCTGCAATATTTTATTTCTTCAGGTAAAACTTAATCAGCCTAATGAAATCAGGGGAGTATCGTTGTCTGTCTGTTTCCGAGGAAGTTATGGGATAAGGGGGAGTAAATAAGTTTCTTGAGGCAAATGTACAATAAAATTATCAAAATAAATAATTGGAGATAGATTTCTCTATTTCCATGTTATAGAAAGAACAGAAAGGACAAGAAACTTCAAAACCAAACCAATAGCTTCTCTAACTTTTTTTGACAGAGATTGCTCAGGCAGGTTGCCATCATGCCAGTTTTATACCATTATAGTGAATAAAGGCACAAGTTCTGTTTTGTACAGTATTTAAAATGTAAATACTTCAGGCAGAGGCTATTCTTTCTGCTTGTTTTGTGTTGTCTCGATCAGCAGACACCAAGCCCCCTAAGTGCTCGTACGAAGTGAAAACATTATTAATAATATAACATAATTTAAAAAAATAATAGCTGTCTCAAAATCCTGGTTCAGGTAAACTCATAAGGATAGGGTAGGCTACGAAAACTTGATTATAATATGTAAAATGAGTATATGGCTTTCCAGCGTGGTAACAAGGCAAGCTGGTTCTGAATCTTCTGCTGACAAGCTCAAGCATGTAAGATTCATTTGTTTGTTTGATGAGATTATTTTTTTTTTTTAATAAGGTGGGGGGTTTTTTTCCAATTTACTCATTAATTTTTACTAATCTTTGCCATTGTGCCCCTAAATAAAGACATGCTTCTCCTTTATAAACAGTCTGCTTGAAGACTTTACATAATTGTGCTATAGCAATGCCATCGTTTTGAGATTTTTTTTTTTTTTCATTGGTAAGAACCATGGTCAGTGAAAGATTTCTTGTTAAAGTACTGCAAGACAGAGTCTAGAAGTATGCTATTCTTCATTAAAAAAAGCCTTTGCTCTCACTATTTTTTTCCATTGGTCTGCCAAAACCTGTTGATTTTGAGAACACAAATGTAAAGCCGCTTTGTTCATTCAGGATTTTTTTTCTGGGAAGGTAGCGCTAGGTCACAGGATGCTATGTTTAGAGGCAGGTTTCTAGGTTAATCTCTACATTTATAATATCAGCTAATTTTGTTTATTTTTTTATGCATTCTTCTTGACTGAAACAAAAGAAGAAGAAAATATGTGTACGTCAACGAAGAGATAAAAGCCCATGCCTGTTAGCATTTTTTAATTTTTTATTATTATTTTTTTTAATCTGAGGATGTCCCGAGACATTCAGGAATGATGAGAATTAAGCAAAATGCTGCTTGGTAGAATTCATTGTGGCCTGGAAAAGACTGAAGGCACACACATACTTAGGGAAGACAGTATGAATTCGTTTGTTGGTGTGGTTAATGAAGCGTCACCTGTAGACAGGAGTATTGCTAATGACTGGAGGGAGGATGTGCCCCCCTAGCCCTGGTCACTGGTGACTTGCAGCTCATCCATAGTTAGAATTCCTGTCTTTCTAAATGATCCAGATAATTCAGATACCGTGCTTTTACCATTTACCTACGTACTACCTGTGTGTTCATTGGCTCTTCTAGATTCAAAGCTTTAAGCAAAAATATTAATCTGATTTAATTCCTTGTTAAAATAGTCTTTGCCTTCTGCCACTAATCAGACAGCGATCTCCACTGACTTTTTCTTCAGCCCAGGACCCAACCCATGTTAGTGGCTGGTCCCGCTCTTTCTTCTCTCCCCCGTCCTCCCCCAGACCCTTTCCCCAACAAGGGGCTGGGTAGTGATGTCTGAGGATGCTCCTCAGTTGCCAACAAGGTACAACCACCTGCATCAAAGTCATTCTGGTCCCCGGTTTGGGACGGGTCTTCGGTACCTGGCACAGTTGAATTGGAGGGGTGAGCTTGGCTGCGGCAGACTGAGAACAGCCCAGAAATCCCCTGGAGTCATTTGAATCCTCCCGGCTTTTCCACTACTGGCCACAAAACTTACTGCTCCTCTGATGTTGGGACTTCTCCAGCAGCAAAATTAAATTTTTTTGTAAGTGATGAGTAGAAAATAAATTGCTTTATCCTTCACCTTTGGAAAGGGGAAACTAAATCTCGGTTGTAGTTCTGAGAACCTTTTGAGTCAGCTTGCACAGCTCTCTGAGAATTGCAGACTTCGCAGCCATCTCAAGTTACTTTAGCTTTTGTGGCTTTTCCTTTGCCTAGAGGGCTGATTTTTCTGAGCAGTGAGTTCCCCAACTTACTAGAGTCATATTTTATCATCTTGATGAAATTTCCGCAATCTCGGAGAGCTTTACTGCATAACTAATTCAAACCTTGTTAGTATGCTGCATTGCACTTAGCTGTAGATGTGTCAACAGAAGTCTGTGATGAAAGGAGATCCAAGGAACAATATCCTCAAAGATGTCACCAAGATCACTATGGAGTATGTTTGCAGTAGTGTGACACTATAGCCTTTGGAACATTTACATATACATTCTTAACTATTTATGAAGTGCAGCAGGCAAAATTCTGTAACATTTTGTACTGGAGTGATGTAACTTCAAATTTAATCCTGGGAAATTCTGAGCAAGCTCTTCAGGTTCAAACAGCTGAAACTGTCTAGACTTCCTAGCTTGTTTTCTGTTTCAACTGGATTTATACAATCAATTACCATTTTTGCCTTATAGCAAAAGGAATCAAGGAGAGAAGTACCGTTTGTGGTAAACCCCCTGTTGTGATCAACTGAATTATTGAAATACTTGTGAAGGATGGGTATTGACAAGTAGTAAGTTCCCCCTTCCCTTAACAACACCATAGATGTTCTGATGATTTGTACTAAGAGTTGTCAAGTTATCGGATGTGTTTTGTAGAAGCAATTAGGAGTATTTTAAAAACCAGTAAAACATTTTTCGGTTATAAAAGGTTTTTCCACCATTCTTGGGAAATGAAGAAAAAGAGAATTTATTGACAGATTTGAGAAAAATGAATACAATTTACAGAGTTTTAGTAGCATGGCAAAACTGTGTCGCGTACATGGATCATCGACAGCACACCATCAGAAAGTGATGACTCCTCTCAGGTCAGCTCTCCTGAGACCGACCTGGAGTGCAGTCTCTGCTTTGGGCATCCCCCATAGCCACAGATGTACTGGAGCAAGTCCCGAGCAGGGCTGCGGGGTGGTTGGGGGCTGGAGCACACGGCATGGAGGAACTGGGTTTCTTCACCTTTCAGAATAGGGCTGGGTGAGCAGGATGGCCATCTACCACTGCCTGCCTGGAGGTTTGTAGAGAAGAGAGAGACAGATGCTTCTTAGAGGTGCACGGCGATAGGACATCAAGGGATGTGAGTTGGAAGAAGGGAAGATCAGGTCAAGTATAAGAAAAACTTGTTCTCAGTGGTCGGTTACTGGAATGGCTTGTGCAGAGACATTGTGGGATCTCCATCGCTGGAGACGGTCAAAACCCAGTTGAACATAGCACTGAACAATCTGCTCCTGCTGACCCTCCTCTGGCGCTGGGACTTGGACAAGGAGACCTCAGGAGCTCCCTTCCAGCCTCAGCTGTTCTGCTATGGAGTTCGTATTAAGATTTTAATATTGCACAGTACTTTCTGTTAAAATACCACTTGGGTTTTTTTGATGAATGCAAATTCTTAGAGCAAGAAATGTCTCTTTAGGAATTGTATCTCTTCCTGGACTGAGTGAAGAAAATTGTGATAAAAGAATCAGCCTGAAAATCAAACAGCTCTGGCTAAATTTTCTTATGATGCTGTCATGCTTATTAATTGGGCTTTTTTGTTCGGTTGTTTTTTTTAAAGAAGTCAATGACATTTGAGCCCCAGACAAATTTTGAAGCAAAATTTTCCAGAGCTGGGGAAGAAAAGATAAATAATTACAAATTATTTTTCAAATTCCATGATTGCCTGCTATTGCCACTTTGCACAGGTAGCAAATTTAAATTTCATCTGAGTGTAAAGAACAGAGGACTGAGTGTGTGGCAGTGTGTAGTTAATCTTCCTGTGCAAGGGCAGACATCATTGATCTGTATTATGTTGAATTTTTGAAGCTTAACCCAGATGAGTGTCCTGAGCAGACACTTTGTAAGAGAAATGCTTTGAAAGAAATCTGTTACGAAAGGCTTCATCTTTTAATTTTAGTTTCTTAGCAGCTGGTCCTTAGTCTACCTAATTGCATTATAATGGCTTTATGCTGCACCAGATGCTAAAGGGATAACATTTTTCTTTCCTGGATAGCAATGCAGTCTCTACATTTGGAATTCTGTTTTGTGGTTGTCCCTGTCTTAAGCTATGCCACAAGCAAACCACAGGTACTGGATTCTGATTTTTATATTAAATAAAACCAAATTCTTTTGAACCTCCTCGAGAAACAGAAATGAAAGATCTCTCTAAATGACAGAATTTTGTTAGTGACTTAATCTGTAAGTATTTCAACCTTTGTTCTAAGAGCAAAAATAATGATTTACGTCCTGTCATTACTAGTGTTTGCTAGTAAACACTAGCTTGTTTCCTTTGCTATTTATCAGTCTTTATTAAGTTGTTCTTTCCATGTGCATGGCTAGACCTATGCAGTAGTCTAATTTGTTACCTTGCATGGAGTAAGGCTTTATGAGAGGGAAGCAATCTGTCTTTATGGCTAATTGCAGGGGCAATCATAATTCACAGAGGCTATGATCAGATTATGAGTTTCCTCAGCCATCCTTGCCAAGACCTGATTTAAAAGGGGGGGGGGGGGGAGAAATTGTTGAGTGCTGTTGCACTTTCAGTCAGTGCAGATTTACTGTTACTGAAGAAGGCTTCTTTCTTTCATATGTGATTGTTCTATATGCCCTGTTTGGGAACAAAGTAATGTCATAGCAGCTCCCTTTAAAAGCTTGAAAGGAATCTTTAAATTTGAAAGTGGAAAACTAATTTTTACTAAATGGAATTCTTAAATTAATAATCACCTGCTATTAAAATAATATCAGTAGATAGCATCTCAGCCATCTTGATTGTTTTATAACTTGTTACATAGATCATGCGAAGTGTAATTTATTAACAGTCGTATTGTTTTCTTTTGTGTGGAAGCAGTGCACTAGAATAATGTATAATTACATTTAAGATGTATCTGACCTTATTACAAGGAAAAAAATAATAAGTGTTACTACTGAAATATTTTAGTCTGTTCACTGATGCTAATTTGGGCCTATCAACCTCAATATTACATAGAATTTTAACTCCTTCCTGTAACCCTAACTTTAAAACCTATCAAAGGGCATCACTTATTTCTGAAAAATGGTTTTGCATGTTTTCTTTTAAAATAACTGCTTACTAAAGAGAATGTGTTTTGCTGATGAGACTAGTGGGAATTAAAAGCGTATTGAACATTTAAAGAATAAATTTCCCGGTAGTGCCTGAACCCCTTAACAAGCACCAGAGCTGATGGGAGTGGAGGGCAAAGAAGGTGGTGTCGATGCTTTACGCTTCCATTGCGGGAATGCAGCTTCAGATTAAGACACTTAAACGTAAGCATTTTCCCTCCCACCGTCGCCAGTGGCGATCTTGGACCAGATTCAGTTGTGCACACCCAGGTATCTACCATTGGTTTAAGTCCAGTGAGATGTCCTGCCTGGCCCCAGCTGGTGCTGCAGGAGGGTGAGACTCTTGTGCCCGGGGTCCTACCTGCAAACCCCACGGAGGTGTCACTGGTCGCCGCAGAGCACCAGCTGCCTGTATTTAGGCAAGAGAATACCGCCGTGAGGAAATGCAGGCTCTGAAGCCTGGAGAAGAGCCTTGACAAAGGCACTTGGTGGCTGTTCAGATCCCTTTGGGCTCAGCAGACGCTGCTGCTGGGGGCTTGGTTCAGTTGCCGGCATTGACGGAGTCATTTCGTGCTACTTGAGATCTATAGCGTCTCCTGTTGAGCCTCTAAACGCTCATGCAGAAAAGCATGTCGTTGCCAGGTCCTCTTAACATATCTACCGATGCTGGGAGCCCTTCTGAGATCTCTCTCAGGCATTGGGTGCTTGTGTGGAGTCAATACTCCTTATAGCCTCCTCCTCATCATCTCTAATGAGATTTTATTCTTATTTCTAGGGTAGACACCTAAATCAAGGTTCTAATTTCAAACTCGGTCTCACTCCTCCAGTTGTTTTCCTTCAGTTTTGAAAATAAATATTTTTCACTGTTTTTATTTTTGTGTGTGTAGAAAATCATATTGCACATTTTCAGTTATAATTTATGGTGGTGTTTTCTATGTCTGAGTTTGCAAGTCCGGAAAAAAGAGAAGGGGAGAAGAGGAGGAAAAGGACGAGGGAAGGGCAAGTGAACAAGAAAAACTATATAAATCTCTTCATGAGGTGGTGTTTTTTTGTTTGGGGGGGGGGGCTGGAAATGCCTGAATAGATATAAACTTTTCATTACCTGTAAAGCACAAATAATTTCAACATGCCTTATGTCTTGCCTTTTCTTCTGATCAGTAAAACACTATAATTACCATTTCTCCCCACAAAGCGACTAGCCTACAGATAAATGCTATGAATAGCCCTCATCCCTCATGAATGAGAATTCCCTCCTGCTATTAGTAACTGTCAACATGCATGATTGTTTCTGCACTACAAGTCTTGGTAGAGTTCCTCATTAATTAGTTTGTGTACAAACATGACTACCTTTGCCAGTGGAAATAATGGGATGCCATTAAAGGTAAAGCCAGAAAAGATCTGACTAAAGTAGATGAATCTTCATTACAGTCTCACCGTATGACCTTTATCAACATCTCAAGCTTCATTACGCACACAAGGTTGTTGCCCCAGATTTGTAGTGATAGATTCTGATGCTCATTTTTTAGTTATGTGGATATGCAGTTCCTTTTCTTCCGCTTGGATTCTACTTTTCACCAGAATTTATTCTACATGTTTCAAAAGTTGTCTTGCATAACCAAGGAGTGAGAAGTCACACTGGTATATAAATGTGTATGATAGTGTGCAGCTAGTCTTTCTAAACTTCAAGTGGCCAAATAGTGTAATAACCAGTGGATTTTTCATAATTATTTTTTTAAATTTGGTAGATCCCATGCCTTTTCTTTGTGTCGACTCCAATGGTAATTCTTCTTGATGCAATACAAAAGAGAAAGAAAACTGTTTCCTTCAGGAAGAGTAAATAGTTTGACTGGGGCAAGTGTCAGTGTAATGTCATGGTTCTTATGTCAGTATTTCCTCCAAGTAATGGGTGTCCATCATTGCTATTTAACAGGTTACCTTGATAACCCAAAGGAGAACTTGTCTAGTAGGTTTAGGCTGAGCTGTATTAAGTTGTAAGAGTCACCAAGAAATTGGATCCTGCTCAGACCTGAGAGTTCCTGTTCCTATGTGATTTTTTTTTTTTTTTTTTTTTTTTTTTTCCCCCAACATTCA
>JAVJGG010000059.1:13104698-13161448 GCA_035590195.1 Aviceda cuculoides
GGTGTTTCCCCCCCCCCCCGCACCCCAAAGTTGTAGTTCATGTGTTTCTAATGTCTAAATACTCTTAGACAAATACCTGAACTAAATCAGTCCTGATGTGGGTGGGTAGGGAGGATATACACTGAATTTTAATGCTGATTTGGAAGGAAGACAGCTGCTGTTATACATAGGGCTACTTGGGCATTGCAGAAGATTGGTCTTTATTCAAATAACTTAATTTGATTGTTTAAGAATTTACAAGACTGGAAGTTATTTAGTAATGGTATATATCTTTTATTTTAGCAAACTTGTGATTGGCTACAGTTTAGTGTGTAGGTATGGCTTATTTTTGTTTGTTTTGGGGAAGTCATATTTTAGATGCTTTATAAAACTTTGATTTCACAGAAAGTACCGAGTACAGTTTTAGGGAATGGGACACCTGAAAACAGATTTTCCTTTTTATTTCTTTAAAATATTTGGCAGATACTCTGCTCTTTAATACTTTAATAAGAGATCTCAAATCTGACTTGCATTTCTAGGAACATTTTAATTATCAATCAAGATGGATATCCGAGGTGCTGTAGATGCTGCTGTCCCAACCAACATCATTGCTGCCAAAGCTGCTGAAGTTCGGGCAAACAAAGTAAACTGGCAATCGTATCTCCAGTAAGTAAAAACTTCCCACAATTTTTTTCTTTTTCTTCCTCCTCCCCTCTGAAGTGTTAGATTTTTTGAGATTTTGGGTTACTTTGGAACATTAAGTTACAGTGAGGAACACTCTGTCTTGGTCCCATGGTAGTAGTTGGAAAAAGTTGACATTAAATGGAAGTAGTTAGGAAAAATTTTCTTATGCCTTACTACCAGAAAGAGAATGCTACTTTTGTGAACTGATTGCTGTAATAGCAAATAATATAATTTTGCACAAATGTGTGATAAAACCGTCTATTTTTTTCCCCTCATCATTCAAACACTGTTCTCAATTTTAGCCTTATTGGATCAGTACTGAAGTAAGAAAAGTTTACAGTAAGAGTTGTCTTATGTGTAGGTATGTTATCTCTATTGCTGAAGTGCTTTTGTGTGAATACAAATCGTACTAGCAAAACTGGACTAGTAGTCCAGGAAATAAGCTGTACCTTAACTAAAGGAAGAACAGTGCTGGAGAGCAATTGAAGCAAGTAAATCAGGGAGTAGGCTGAAACAAATACTTCAGTCTGGGGCGAGCTGTGCTGCCTTTTCAGATAAGCTCAGAGTTTACTTTCGAACATATATAATGGCACTGGGAGTAATGAAAGAAATATTGTCCAAAGAGGATATAGGGACAAACTGAGAAAAATAGATATGTGTGTGAGGTAGGGAACAGAGAGAAGAAACAGGCTTATACTAGTCCTCTCTACTCTGAAGTGAAATGCAAGATTCTTTCAGCCCTGCATTCCTCATGACGGGTACCTATAAAGAATATTGGTAAAGTGTAAATAACTATTGTCTCTTGAGGGTCCACGTATAATAACAAATTACTTCAGTGTTTTTTGCTTTGTAACTGAAGTGGCAGAAATCTTGATAATTCTAGAGGTATAAACCATACTGATGATGCTTTGTGATCATCAACATTACACCACTTCACAAAAAAAAGTTTTTTTCAGAATGCTGTGATGCATACATAAATGTATGCTATCTATTAAAATAATGTTGAAAAACTGTACACATGCAAGCTGAGAAATGCTAACCCAGTAGAAACTTATTAATGACTACCTGGTTTGCCATATGCTATGTAGCTCAATCTTGCTTATTCCACTCATTCAGTTGTGTTATTTTTTTCTTTGTGATTATATGAATGATAAATCTGGATTAAGGAACTGATCTGCTGAGGAAACGTCCTTTTTCTAGGCTATTTTTCAGATGGATCACTTCCTCATTCAGTTTATAGCGTGACATTACAGGGGCTTTGCAGGCGGAAGAGGAAGGCTGGTGTGGCAACTTGACAGTGGCAGCTACCAAGCACTTTTCAAACAGTTTGAGTGGCTTTTGCTGTTACAGTGAGCCCTGTTATGCATCTGATAGGACCTGCGTCCTGAGAAAGCCTGAGCAGCTGTTCCCGTGCTGTCCTAGTGGCAAGTGAACAGCTAGTTATTCAGGATGGAAGTGGGAATACAGTTGTTCACTGTCAATGTAAGTGAATATCAGATAGTCTTTTTCACTGATTCTCTAGTGGTTCAGACTATAGGGCTGTTGGGATTCCTTGTTGCTTTTGTTAGTATAGGGGATGGTTCTGTTTGGCAAGGAATTGTGTTTTGAATACATATGTAGTATTAATTGCTTGACTGTGCTTTATGTGGTCTACCATTATAATTTTCCTTTATTCTTGGGGTTCTCTCTGGTGCTGAATAAGGATGGGGGAGTTTTGTTTGTCTGTCAGCAAACCTCCTTTGACCAGGAGGTAGGGTTGATGGTTCTTTTTCAGATTCTAGATGTAGAATTTGACTTTGTTTTGTTCTGGAATCTATGAAAGAAGAATGTACTAGTTATTTCCTCTCTTTGATGGGCTAGCCAGGTTTTGGAGACTACTGTAGTGCATCTGGCTAGTGTTTGTGATCCTGTAGTAAGACACTTCGATGCTTGGTGCCCTCTCTATGTCAATGACAGTGTATCCTGTTTATTATTGCTCTGAAATAAATGTAATCTTTGTGTCTTGTATTTACTGATAACAGCCTGGTTGTTGGCTAAGGTAGCTTCAAGGATGAATTTAAGTGGTGCCAGAGGGATTGTGGAGCATCGTGAAGATAAGTAGTTCCTTGGCCGAGGAGTTTGCTTATCATTAATTACTGGAAAACATCAGCAGCACTTTTGGTACTTCTAAAGAAGAAATAAAATTATACCTGTTTTGGATATGTTCTTTTTACAATGGGCAGGTTTGGATGTGATGGTGTCTTTGAGGGTACTTTAAGGGATTTGTTGAAAAGTCAGTGCAGCTGTTTTGACTAATTTCTGGAATGAAGCACACTAATAAATGAGTGGAAACTCCTTGCTTCTGATGCACCTGTTAGAGGCAGGTCAGAGTGGTTTGTTCTGGTCTATAGAGTAGAAGGAAGATGGGCTGCTGGTGATTCTGAAGAACACTTCTCTTGCTTTCTTTTGGGCTCCTGTTCTGGCAGTCTGTACCACACCATTTGGTGTGGTAAGCTTGCATATAGATATATGGAGGCATACTTCAAGTCTTCAGATGTTTTTGCACTAGAGGAAAGATTTTTATGTTTGTATTCCGTAACAATGCATCAACTCAGGCATGACATAATTTGTGTTCCTTAAACTATAGATAGTATTTGTGTAGTTGGAGTCAAAACTTCACAAGAAATTCTGATGAAGTTGTTTTATTTTTTTCTTTAAATCTGGCTGTGGCAGTTGTATGTGTATAAAGATGCTTTAAAGATTGCATCAGTTGCAACAGCATTGGAGTCTGGGTCACACAGGAAGGCATTCTGAAGTTCTCTTCTGCTCTCTCTGTTCTTCAGTGCAAAAGTAAAATGGCTTACGAATATTTGGTCAGACTCTAGTAGCCTGACTTCTTTTGTAGAGTCAGTTCAAGCTAAAGATTAACTGGCATATTGTTTATTCCATCTCTGAAGGTTATAACTGTAAACTAAATGTCAGACTATGCTAACACACAACTGCTGACTTTTGATGTTTTCTATGTATACTGTTGGCACAAAATTGAAATATTTAGGTATGACAACTGTACATATTACCAGTTTGCCATGGTGTTCACTGCTCACTTCAAAATTAGGCTGTGGAAAAGGGTGGGTTGTTTGTGGGTTTGGTTTTTTTGGGGTTTTTTTTTTTTTTTTTTAGTGCTAAAATTTACACTTTCTTTGTGTTGAATTCCAGCTAGGGTCTGTGTCTGAGGGAAAAGTAAGTGGCAAAACTTGGAACGGTGGAAGGTAATGTGCAGGTCTACCTACCTCCTGGAAACTAAATGTAGTTGAGGCTGTTAGTTCTCTACTGTTTTTGCTGCCTTCAGATCTTGAGACTTGTAGCAGTTTAGAGGTGTCGATGCCCTCTGCTAGTTGAAAATACGGTGGGTCGCTGTTGTATACTGGGTGGTTGCTTTCAGCATTTGCTACAGGGTGTCAGAATGCCTTTGGAGGGTGTGTTACCTTGCTTGAAGCAAGTTTGGTTTTGCTTTCTAAGGTTTTGTGGAGAAGTGAACTTGTTTCAGAGTTTAACTTGCATCTTTCTACACTGTAGGTTTTCTAGGTATACAGCATTTGATAATACATCATTTAATCAGGTGAGATACCTGATGGCTAATTTGTACTTAGCTTCCAGTGTGTCTTCAAGTACTTTACATACATGTTTGTGAATTCTGATGTTAAAATATCTATTTTATTTTCCTGGGAGTGGGGGAACCTTCTAAAGTGGGTTAAATATCTTGGACTTCAAAAGCCAATCATGTCTTAGAAGAAAGATAGAAGTTTCCTAACTTGTAGTGTGTGTGGTTGTTTTTTGGTGTTAGGGTTTTTGTTTTTGGTTTTTTTTGTTTTGTTTTTGTTGTTTTTTTTTTTAAATTTGGTCCAGTCTTGTAGAGTACATTCAGCCTGTTTTACTTTTTTAATTTTGTAATGTTAAAACTGTTGAGCAATTGGATAAAATAAATGTCCTTTAGGTACATGCAAGGTACTATAGATACCTGGATAAAAGAAATTATGCTTTGACATGATGGCTTCATATGAGCTTCATATTTGCTGCAGTCATCAATTTTTTAATATTAAAAAAACCAACAAAAAAAGCCCCAAATTAAAAAAACAAACAAAACCCCCCTAACCTCCAGAATGTTTTTTGTTAAATCATTCAAACAAAAAAAGGGAACAAGAGCTGCTGGAGGAAATGCATAATTAAAAAAAGAATCACAAGTTTCTGAATCATCTTGAGAGACCAAGAGGTTTTAAAAATGGTGGTCTTACAAATTCCCGTTTTCTAAATCTTACACAGCTTCTGTTTACTCTCCTGTAGCTCAAAGGCAGGCCTTAGTGTCTCAAGCACAGAGCTTTAAAGCATGGTTACAGGACTCCTGGTCTAAACTTGATATACCCAGACAGCTGAAGCTCAGTCAAAGTGACTTTAAATCTGTTGACAAAAGACTAGACACATCCTCAAAAATCAGAAATGAAGTGGCTGTTAGAAATAGGGATGGAGAGAAACTTTGGTTGCTTGCGTTGCTTGCTTAAAGGTACTGGGAAATTCCTGTCTCTTTGAAGAGGGGATGAGGAAAATGCGGTAACAGCATCATAGTAGCTGGTACCAGCTGTCTGAAGCTGCTTTGCATTTTTTCATGGTGTGGTCCCCCCCACTGGTTGCTTAAAGTTTACTATGTAGTCAGTTATTTCAGTTTTAAAATGAGATGAATGGAAATGGATACATTTGATATTACTAAAACTATTAATCAGATGTATGAGATCCCTGATAAAATATTAACTTGTTTACAAAGCTGTCAAATCCCTTGTACTGTTTTATATGGGTTGGAAAGTGTCTTTCTGAATGGCACTTACAAAGCAATAAAGAGTAAACTCTGTCTTTTCCTCTCAAGGCAACATCAATTCTTGCACCCTCTTTCCTCCCCCCGCCCTCCCACCCCCTGTGGTCTAATGTAGGATGAAAATTAAAGCTTGAAAGCCTTTTTCCTTGGCAGTTGGCAGACCTCTTCTAATAGCCTGGCTATAAAGAAGCATCTCTCTTCCTGGGCTGAGGTTTTTTCAGGCATTAAAGCTGAAAATTAAGGTTTCACCTTATGTCATCTTTGAGGTGCTTCCTAAATGGTAATATTGTTATAAACAAGCAGCTCATCTGGTTAATTTTATATCAGTATCATCCAGGAGTCCCTAGCTTGGCCAGCATTGATTGAAACATGAGAGGCTTCTAGTTGTGGGTTGTTAAGTCTAGTATTTGTGGCATATGAATTGTCCTCATCTTTCAACAACTGCTCAAATCCATCCTTAATAGGCAAGAAAGAACACAAATCAATCTAAAAGGCATGTGGTAGCAGCATGGTTATCATTGACTAATTACTGTTTCATCTATAATTAGTTAAGTTTTAGTCAAGAACTACCACTGGCTTTATGAATCTTCCATCTAGTAAGTCACAATTGCCTTTCCTCAGTGCATATGAGGATATTTCTTACAAAGTAGCTAGAATACAGGAATAGTGCACATGGTACTGGACTACTTGTGTTCTTTGCTTGAAAAGTAAATAGGTAAAAGATGGCCCTGTGATGAGGCCATGCTCAAGACATAACCTTTAAGTAAGAGGAAGAATAAGAACACATTGTAGGTCTTATTTCTGTTTCTGTGTTTCAAGAATCAAGGTGAGCCAGTTAAAAAAAAAAAAAAAAAAAAAGAACATTTGCTGTAAGCTTACAAGGATTTTAATGGAACCTCTAATTATGGAACATCTGGAAACTGACCTGGAACATGGAAAAGATGGATTAAAAGAATCCGTGCTACATAGCTTTGCAAGTGGAAAAGGCATTTGACCGAACGAAAATGTAAGAGAAGATGAGTCTTGGAAATAACTGAAACAGAGCTATGTGTAATACTTTCATCCTCTGTGATTTTTTTGAATTGATGATGTGCACAATTTTCTTCTTTCCTGAAGCACTGCTAGTATAACTGGTAAAGCTAGTCACCTATTAAAGTCTTGGATATTTTCAGGACTACTTGATTTAAAATGAGTTTTCTTACCTGAAGAGTACCTGACTGTACTATTTTGACAATTTTGTTATTTGTTGTGATTGTAAGTTTTGTATTATAAAAATCCCCAACCATTTTCTGCCAGGTCTTCAGCTGAGTCAACAGCTTTCTGAAATGGCACTGATGATGGCAGTAACTCTTTGCATATTAAATTGAAGATCAAGTAGAGATATGTTAGCTTATAGGTATCCACAGCAGTTTACTATATCAAGTCCCCTTGCTGTGTGTTTGGATGAGCTTACATGCATATCAGTTTTTAAACTACCAGGAAAAGCTGAAGTGTCATAATTAGTGAAAGCTAAAAATACATTAGGAACCAAGTTCTCTGTACTCCTTAAAATTCTATTCAGTGCTTATTGCAAACTTGAAGTAACAATTAATTTTATTTTTCAACACTTACTTCAGGTTGGATTAGACTATTATTCATGTTACATACTATAATTTTGGCATAATATGCTAGCTGTGTGTATTTCAGTTCTTACAACTATTTTCACTGACCATTGCATTCAGCCTCTGAAAGTTTAAGAATTATTTGGAGAATGTTGTTGAGCAGATGTGATGCATAGGGAAGGCTTTAGAGAGATTATTCTGTCATTAGTGTTAAATTCTTTCTACTTGAGAGCTTTTGCTGAAGGAGCTCTTTATGTTCTACTGTCAGATACAGGATTGGTAAAGCGATACCGTTGATACCTCAAGTCAAAGAAAATAAGGTTTGTTTGGTGGGTTGACCTTGGCTGCCCATGAGGTGCCCACCAGGCCACTCTGTTACTCTCCCTCCATCAAAAGGACAGGGTAAAAAACATGACAAAAAGCTCTTGGGTTGAGATAAGTATAGGGAGATCACTCACCGATTACCATTATGGGCAAAACAGACTCTACTTGGAGAAATTAAATTAATTTATTGTCAATTAAACAGAGTAGGATAATAAGAAATAAGAACAAATCTAAAAACCACCTTCTTCCCACCCCTCCCTTCTTCTCAGGTTCAACTTCACTCCTGACTTCTCTACCTCCTTGCCCCAAGGGGTGTAGGGGGATGGTGTGGTCAGTTCTCATAATGCTCTGTCTGCTGCTTCTTCCTTCTCACACACTTCCCCTGCTCCAGCCTGAGGTCTCACCCATGGGATATGGTCCTTCATGAACTGCTCCAGCATAGGTCCCCCATGGGGTCACAGCTCCTGCAAGAAAACCTGCTCCAGTGTGGGCTTCTCTCCGCAGGGCCACAGCTCTGGCCGGGAGCCTGCTCTAGTGTGGGCTTTCCATGGGCTGCAGCTTCATTTAGGGCATATCTGCCTGCTCCAGCGTGGGCTCTTCCCTGGGCTGCAGGTGGAGATCTGCTTCACCATGGACCTCCCTGGGCTGCAGGGGGACAGCCTGCCTCACCATGGTCTTCCCCACAGGCTGCAGGGGAATCTCTGCTCCTGGAGCGCCGCCTCCCCCTCCTTCTTCACTGACCTCGGTGTCTGCAGGGTTGTTTCTTTCACATATTCTCACTCCTTTCACCGGCTGCAATTGTGCAGCTTTTTTTTCCCCCTTCTTAAATGTGTTATCACAGAGGTGGTACCATTGTTGCCAAGTGGGTCCGCTTTGGCCACCAGCGGGTCAATCCTGAAGCTGGCTGGCATTGGCTGCCTGACATGGGGGCTGCTTCTGGTGTCTTCTCATACAAGCTGCCCCTGGAGCCCCTCTGCTACCAAAACCTTGCCACGTAAACCCAATACAGTTTGAAATAACTTATTGTTCATGTTACTTATGTTTTCATATTTTGCTTTTCAGAGGGCAGATGATTTCAGGTGAAGACTGTGAATTTATTCAAAGATTTGAACAGAAGAGGAATCCAGAAGAAAAACAGGAGTTGTTGCAAACAGAAGGCAATCAAGTAACTTTCCTTTCTTCTAATAACCTGTCTTTTGGGGAGGAGGATGGAAAAAAATTTTCATACCAACTCTATTTTATTGTTGGCTGTATACAATTAAGATGTTATGGAAGAAGAATAAAACTTGCTATTATTATTTTTTTCCTCTAGATATAGGTTGGACATTCTTTTAAAAGCTATTAAGTATTTGTTAAATGTCATCTGACTTTGACTCTGTTGTGGGACAAGCTAACTCAAGTCTTTCCTAATCCCAGTTTACTTAGTCATGCACACTGGTACTTGAGTCACTTTTTTTTTTTTTTTGAGCTAATTTCCTTAAATTATTGATGAAAGCTACTACCAGTGAGATTTCTGCTTAGCTAGTTGAACAATTACATGGTAGTTGCAGCAATAGAGTCCGCTGACTGCTAAGGTGAATTCAGTTAAACACAGGTGTCTAGTGTCATTTTATGCACAGTAAGATACGAGACATCTGCATTGGACAGAGCTGAGATAAGATTGATAGGTAACCCATGCTATTTGGCTTATGGAGTCCAGGAGGGGTGCCCAAAGACACTTTAATGACATTTGAAACAGTAGAATCTCAGCCTTGAAGCCTGAGGTTCTAGAGACAATGTCAGACATCAAAAGGATTGGGGGAGGCAGCTGGGAAGGTGAAGAGTAGGAGATGCACTCAAGACACACAAATTTCCAGCCCTTTTTTTCTACTTTAATTTTAGGCTGTTCTATGTTTTGGTGGGGTTTTTTTTTGTTGTTTGTTTGTTTTTGTTTGGTTGGTTTTTTCCCTCCCAAATTGTATTGTGTGACTGCTATGTAATGGACCATAATTTGCATTGTGACAGAAGCATATATGGTGAACACTACATGCCACTGTATAATTACGGTGTAGCAGTTCAGAGTTCCATTTTTCTTTCTGTTTTAGTTGAATGTGGTGAAGGGGAAGGAGGAAGTGTAAAAAGTAGTGTTGTGACTGTTGCAGCCTATTATATCTGTTGCTGAAATTGTAGAGTAGTGCTGTTCAGGGGTCAGAAAACAGCTCAAATAGGAACAAAAATTTGCCTACAAGGTGTAGGAAGTGAACAGGTAAGAGTGACCTGTGTTCCGTCCCTCCCATTCAAGTTGCTGAAACTTTCTTATACCATGTCCGAGTTGTAGCTGTTTTGTCAATTTACTTGGTTTGTCTCCCCACTGCCGTATAAAAAGGACACCGATGGAGATTTTTCTAATCAGTCTTTCAAAAAAGCATCTTGATGACTTTCACTAGTGAGTACTTGTTATTTCATTTGAAAGCCATAAAACAATTTGTAAAGGGTAATGATCAATGTGCCAGAAAATTTTCTTTGTAATATAGTGTCAAATGTATTCATCTCTTACTGCGATTGGAGAAGATGTTGGGATGCTCAACGCTTATGTAAGACTTAACTGTGAATTAATGAGGTCCCACTTTATATTATCAAAAGGAATGAAGACAATTGCTAATATTAATTTTAATGTCTCTTATTTTTCTAGTGTGCTAAAACATTTATAAACTTGATGACTCATATCTCCAAGGAACAGACGGTTCAGTACATTCTGACTATGGTTGATGATATGCTGCAAGTAGGTCAATAACCTGTCTTAATTTTAAGTCTTTAAATGCATGCTTGAATGTTTCCTTAGCCTAATTCAGGTCTCTTCAGGTGTTTCTCATACTGTATTAAAAATACTGTTTTAAATTTTCAGATCTTGTCTTCAGAAATTAAATGTTAGACCTAAAGTTTTATGGGTAACTTAGTCTTGTATATGTATGTTCATATTCTCAAAATAAAACATACCTTTGTGCTGTCAGCTCTCAACCATGTTTGATGCTAAATCTCTGTAGCTATGGGATACAGTGGCTTTTAAGAGTAGGCTATTAAATTTAGTGTCACAAATGCTGTGCTGACTGGGACAAGTCAAGAGGAGACTTTACTTAATTAGATAATCCTGCTTTTGCATTTCTTCACTCTCTAGTAGGCTAAGAGAAAGTGGTTGGAGTGATGATGTAACAAGATGGGTTCAGTTGAGCGAGGTTTTCTCCTGGTATTCGCGTAGAATATTTGGCTGTTTGACAGTTTCTCTTCTGCTGTTTTATGTTATATTTAATACAAGGTTACAGTGAAATGTGTCTAGTGGTAATGGTTTAGGGCGTTGCCCTAGGTGAACCATGTGAGTTCTGATTCCAGCTCTGAGTGTTCAGTATTGTCAATAGGCAAGTTGAAAAGTGTGAACCTCTCCATGGTACGTATAACATGGGGATTATGGTGTTCTTCCAGGTGCCTGTCTGCATATTAGAGCCCTGAGTGAATGCCCTGACTACTAGAATGATAGCTAGTGGTGGTGGTGGCAGTTTATTCACGCCCATCTGCAGGTTTGTTACTTAACCTTCTTCCTCTCCTCTTTAGGTTTACTTTTTCTCAAGTGTGACAAAAACATCAAGAAGCAGAGAAGACAAAAGAGAGCCTCAGTGTCATTCCTTGATTAGGACACTGAGTTGGAAGTACCTTGTTTGGTTTACATGTTTGATGATAAAGATTGTCTTAGTGTGTGCGAATTCTGTTTATTATGGCTACTTTTGTGAGGAATGGGTCTCGTTTTCTGTGTGAGACTTATCAGTGGCCAGAGAAGTAATCGTTTCACTTGCCCTTCTTTGGAACTTTTCGTGAGCATTAGTAGGTCTTGTTTTGCTTATGCGCTTTGACTTTAGCACATAGCCTATAGCTACAGTATGCCATAACCAATATAATTTCCAGTGTTGTGGAATTAATACCCCACAGGCGAAAGCTTTCACTGGCCCACTCTCGAACAATTGCATTAGTTGTAGGTGGTCACAGAAGGTAGTTTTGAGTAATCTCTTATTTGCCATATGGGTTCTGTCTAGATGAATGTGTTTTCTTGACTTTATGGTGATGCACTGACATTTCTGTATTCAGGGCCTTACCTTGCCACAGAAGTGGCATATGTGGAATTCTTAATGTTAAACATAATGACTTTAAATTGTCCAGGCTTTATAATGATACAGGAGAATAGAGATGTTTGTGCACAGTATATATTTGCTTTTGTTTGAAATTGGATGCCTTCTTTACTTTAGAAATTCTGTTTCAGTGTCTGAAAGGCTGCATTGGCTTTTGCAACGCTCTGTGTGATTTCGTTCTTCAGGGATATCTTGCTGCTGGCATAGAGGGCTTGTGTGCAGGCACCTGCATGGCATCTTCCCAGGGCTTCCTAACCCTCCATGTCTCCGCTAGGCAAGGCTGAAACAGGACTTCTATTTTCTTTTGGTCACGTTCAGGTGGTAGAACATGCTGTCAGTGATGCCTTATGGACTCTCGGTTGCACGTTTTCAAGGTGTAAGATTCTTGTGAGAAAGCAGCGTATTGGCCATTGACTCTGTGGCTGAGTTTAGTGCAGGGTCTCTGCAGACTGCATGGACAGAAGAATACACAGTAGTGGATATGAAATCTCCTGTCTTTGCCCAAGTAGTCTAAATTCAGTACATGCAAAGATTTTAAGCGAGAAATTGTTCAAGATACGGCCTGTCATGGTGTCACTGGCTCTTTCAGTAAAATTGTTTTGAGCAAAGATGTTCACTGCAGTTTCATGAAACGAACAAATAATATTTGAAAGCTACTTTTGATAGCTGAAACTTCTAGAAACTATCATACATAGCAGTATCCAGCTTTTGTCTGTGTTGGTAATGACTGTCTGTGGTTCTTCTGTTATGTTTCTGTGCTTTTCTTGTGAGGTTGTAAAAATCATATTAACTGTGTTTTGAGCACACCAAAAGCCTACCTGAGTGTCTAGGATTGTTCCTGCAGTTCTACTTATGCATTTGATCATCATTCTAAGAATGATTTCTTTTGGAGGCTGGCAGATTAATGTGGTGATTGCCTTATAAGAATATCAGCATTCTGTTTATTTCTGAAGGTGGAGAGTGTTAGCATACTGGAGTCTCTGAGGAAACATTTATTATTCTATTCATATGATAAATACTTGGAACAATTTTTCTGGATTACTGACCTTGTTACACTGCACAGTCTGTTACTTATAAAATCTTTAAGAACCTGCACCGTAGTTGCTGAAGGTAGCAGTACCACCCAAGTGAGCTTCATTATGCTTCTTCAAAAATGACAGATGCTAAATTATTCAACTGTTGATGTGAGAGCTTCAGGATTTCCTTTTTATCGGTATAGTCAGTAGCTGCCTGGGAAGGTGCAGCATCACATATTTCAGGGCCAAAGGCAGTTCTCTACTCCTTCCCTCCCATCTTTACCCTGTACCTTAACAGCAAACCAGACTAGTCTTCTGATTGACAGCATGTTGAAGTTATTTCAGCTTTCCTGCTTCCAGACCTGTCTGTCTCTTTCTTAGTTACGTTGTAAACGGAACTCATTGATCTAGTAGTTTTGATCTTTTTAGCTAGATTCCGTGTAGCCCAGGTGTAGATGCTAACAGCGATTTATTTGACTGAACTGCCGTTTTTCATCAAACTAGCTCTCACAGAGCGGAGGCTCTCCACCAAGGCACTGTGTTCCTGAGATCTTACTTTTTTTTTTTTTTTTTATTTCATAGTTTGAACAAAAACCTTTGAGATGGTTTTTGAGTGCTTTTTGACACATGCCATATAGAGTATTAATCACTGTAAGAGTTATGACTGCCAGATAACTAGTGACACCTCACCTTCCCCAGTCAGTGATCAGGACGGCAATTTGCAGCCCATGTGGCGCAGTAACTTCGATACTTTCAGTGAAGAATTGGTTGCAACTCTGATGCTTAGTAAGACACCAGTGTTTGGATCTTGGATACATTCAGGTCATCTTGTGCTTAATGAATTGTATTCCAACAAGCATGCTTGCCTAGCTGATCCTTGGTTCATAGAGTTAATAATAGGGTGCTGAACTGATGGAAGAAAGCCCTTCAGCTAGGGAAGTTTGAAAATTAAATTAATTGGATAGTGGAGACTGCAGTACTGTTCTCATGCCAGTTTCCCAGTTACAGTGTTTCAAATAGTTTTGCCTTCCTTCATAGGAGTTGTATACTTGGTTGTAGTAATGTGACTTCAACGGGGAGACCTCTCTTTAGAATGAAAACTTAACTATCCAGGCTAGAAAGTAAATGGAAATGCTGAGGAAAAGCAAGGATCCAAGTATTTTGATTTTCTGGAAGACTGTCTATGTTCTAGGCTACTAGGAAATAGCAGAGCTCCTCTTTCTCCTTCAGGTTTGCATGGCCTCTTCGCTGGTCTGCTTTAAGGAGAACCATAATAGCTGCTTTTCACAGTGGTTATTAGGTGGAACGCTTGAAGAAACTGCACAGGGCCCAGGTTCAGGTACTTGTAGTCTCTTATGGTTCAGCCTAGAAGCCCTGGAGAACAGACTTTTCTGGTGGCTATGTCCTCTCCTAGGTATGCAGGTTGCCTGAGATAACATCTGAATCAGTTGCAGCCTCATGTGGGAGAGAAGAGCTCTGACAGGACAAGGGGTACTGGCTTTAAACTGAAAGAGGGAAGATTTAGCTTAGATGTAAGGAAGAAGTTCTTCACTGTGAGGGTGGTGGGACACTGGAACAGGTTTCCCAGAGAGGTTGTGGATGCCCCATCCCTGGAAGTGTTCCAGGCCAGGTTGGACGGGGCTTTGAGCAACCTGGTCTGGTGGAAGGTGTCCCTGCCCATGGCAGAGGGTTGGAACTAGAGGGTCTTTAAGGTCCCTTCCAACCCAAACCATGCTATGATTCTGTGATTCCAATTGAGAGGAATGGAGAGGCAGGGCTAGCTTACATCTCCGAAGTTCTACTTGTAGCACGTGCAGCCAAGCTGAACAATAGTCTTTTGTGTGGAAGTAGCAATATGTGGAAAACTTTGTATGGACTTTATTAGAGTGTAATTGATTGCATGGTGTTCTTCTGGAAAAAGACAGTATTTAGCTTGTCTCTCATTTCTCTCATTCTGCTTGCTTGATCAAAACCATATATCCATTTTTACTCAAGCAGGTGTTGGAGTACTGAGATATAACTAGAGTTTCAAAGTTTGTTTCCCCCCACCCCAAATATCTAACCTTAATGTTGACGTGCTGAAATGAACTGTATCCACAAGTAACTGTTGAACTGAAAAGTTTCCATGGGCTGTTACAAGCCAGGATAGACTGATAATGTATGCCAACATAATGAGGAGCAAATAACTGCCTTATGTTGAATGCTTTTACAAGTCTGTCATCTTTTCCTCTCCCTCAATTTTTACAGGAAAATCATCAGCGTGTTTGTATCTTCTTTGATTACGCAAAACGCGGTAAAAACACTGCATGGTCCTATTTTCTGCCAATGTTGAATCGACAAGATCTTTTCACTGTGCATATGGTAAGTTTTAAATGAACCTGTCTCTAAAGATGGTAGGGAAAAATGCTGGTTTTATTTTTCTTAAGGAGATTTTGGAGTTTGAAGGTAAACTGCCTGGACTGGAAAGTTTTCCTATTGCAGTCTAGATGAATCATTCTTTATACAAGCTTCACTTGACCACATTTTAGAAAGAAAAGTTACATTGTTTATTGACACTGTTTTTTCTGGGAGAGTAGAGCAGGTTACATAACTAGAAAAATAACTTTTGTCACAACTGCCAGTCAATGCTCCTCATGCTGTACAAATATTAGAATTTTAAGTTCTCATCCTGTGAAAGGGAAAATATCTTTACCCTGATGAACTTTATTCTCTCATATGCTCAAATTACCACATTGCTGCTTGAAATCTGCTTAAAACAGTTTGTAAGCATACTGGGGAAGAAGTAGTGTGTGCTGTTGTGGTGGGTTGACCCTGGCTGACAGGAAAGCTCCTTCCTAGTTGCTAGCACAGTCCCCCACAGCGGGGCTGGGGAGAGAATCAAGAGAGCAGAAGTGAGAAAACTCATGGGTCAAGATAAAGACAGTTTAATAAGTGAAGGGCAAAAAAGGTATATGTGGGGTGTAACCCTAAACAAATCCAACAAAAAGAGGTGATGCAAAAGTAGTTGCACAACACCAGCAGACTGATGCCCAGCTAGTGTATCTCTGGTCAGCTGTCCTGGCTGTGTCCCCTCCCAGCCTCTTGACCCCCCACCCAGCCTACTCACTGGATGTGTAGAGTAAGAAACAGAGAAGTCCTTGATGTTGTGCTCAGCAGCAGCTAAAGCATTGGTATGTTATCAACACTGTTTTGGTCACCAGTCTAAACCACAGTATCATATGAGCTGCTATGAAGAAAATAAGTCCTTCCCAGCCAAAGCCAGTACAACCACGTGTGTTGTATGGTATCTGCTGTGCTTTGAGCAACTGGGTGCTGCTGGTGTATATGGAGTAACTTTTCGGGAATTCTTAGTATTCTTCTGTCGTCTGTGATAAGAACTGACCATTTCATCTCAGCAGGGTTTTTCTTCCTTTTTGGGGAAAAATATGGTTGCATTACTGTAAATTCCTAATGGAGACCATAGTTTTCACCAATAAAACTTGTATTATGGCATGGCTTGAAGAGGGAGGAAACTGCATGGCTATGAATTGTTCTTCACTGCATATGTTTATGCTGGCATGGTATGGTAGAATCAAATTAGTGGCTCAAACAACAAAACCACAGACCTGGCCTGCGTTATGCTGTGGTGGCAGTACTGGCGCAAGGAATTCCAGGCAAGTCATGCTGTTTGCCCTTCGATATGGCCGGTGCAACTGTGTTTGGGGCTGTGCTGCAACTTGAACAGTGAGCTGGTATGTTTTCAAGAAAAATGTCAAGCTTGATTTTTTTTTTTTTTTTTTTTTTTCTTCCCCCAAGAGTCACTTTCCACTCAGATTGCAAGACAGGTGACTCCCCTACCATGTCACCTGAGAAGCCTTTGGTTTCTGGATGGGTTTAGATTAGCAGGATACCATGCGTTGTTTCACTGATGATAGCCCTCAAATAATTGTTTTAACTGAGTTTTTCCTCTATCTGAGATGGAGGAAGACCTTAGTGTCAACACAACTCCTGATTTGGCCTTTCTTTGGAATGGGATTTATGGTGCCTGGTCTTATGAGGTCTACTTCTTTGTCATGCAGATAAGTTGGGAGTAAAATTGTTAGTGGTTTGTGGACCAGAGAGTGACTGGTCAGCATGGGTTACTTCCCCACTTACCTGTCCTTGCGTAGCAGGTGTTTGCAGCACGATACCTGTGGCTTCCAGTGACCTGCCTATGCACAGCGTGCTAATTCTTTTGTTTATCTCCATTGCAATAATACTTGCGTTAGGCAGGGATTCACATAGGTGCTTGTCTGAATTACCTACAATGTTAGAGTAACAAAGTAACCCAGAACAAACCCCAGCCAGATTGAGGCAGATGCGCTATGCATGGGAATCTCCAGATTGCTCCAAATTCCCAGAGTCAGGCATATCTAACGTCCTTAGATCCTGCTCAGTGGGGGTGGCAATTCACACCAAAGCGAAGGAATATAATGTGATATGTACTATTAAAAAGAAAAAGCCATGTCGAGGTGGAGGAGAAGTTCTTGTTTGTTTTGAACATGTGGGGGGTTTGGGTGGGTTTTGTTTTGCAGGGTATTTTTGTGCAGCTGGAAGGCACAGGGCAGCACTAGGGCGTATCAGTTCTGTTGCAGTAGTCGGGGGGGGTCTGCCCTTTCTTCTTCTTTGGGGAGCAAAGGCAAATTGCTGCTTCCCAGCAGCCGTGGAATAGCACTGCTGAGCTGACGTCCCTGGTTCCTTGGGGCTGCGCTTCAGGCACCCCTGGACTGGTTAACTTCTGAAAGCAGCGACCAAAACGTGCAGATAAGGAGGCTGCTGGAAGTTCTGGAGAAGTAACTCCTACGTAGTGGTTGCAGAGCGAGTCGTATTGTCCTTCTCCCTCAGAATTACAGCAATGCCGTGCCTGCTCCAGGCTGAGCTCCAGCAGTGCTGTGATCCGTCTGGTGATCCCACACTGCGTACACGCTGAACTCGGCAGTACTAAATGAAAGTTTCAGGGGATGCAAAGAAGATCGGAGCCCCACAGGACCTTGCCAGGATACTTGTGCTGGCGGTCAAGAAGAGCCCAGAGGTCTGGGATCGCAAGCACTTTCTTTAATTCTAGAGCAAGAGTTTGAAATCTACTAATCATTCCTAGAAAAAGCAAACTGCAAATATTTAGTGGAAGACTCCTCTCTTAAACTGTATAGCTGTACGTATTTCCTTTTGTGATTTCCTCCAGGGGTTTTTCTTCATTCCAGCCTTAGGCAAGCTGGTCCCAGATGGCAAGATTGCTCCTCAGTCAAGTCTCCTTGTAAGAACTGTGTATTTTGGAGTATGTGATCTTGTTCAAAAGTGCCCTGAGAAGCTCCGTAAAAACATCCTGCTCTTTTCAGTGGAGTTTTTGCATCAGGCTCTCGGCGTGCTTTGAGCATCAGTTCCATATCAGTAACAAGAAAAAATGCGTACTTTAATTTTATCCTCTCATTAGCCTCTTTTTTTGATTGTGTGGACACTGTGAAAAAGAGCTATGAAAAGTTATGGTCTTTTGCTGGACTGGTTATTTCTTTTACCCAAGGTTTAGTTGCAATGTTTAAAAATTTATAATTCCATTAATAACAAGCCATTTTATTTTAACATCTCAAATTGTAATGGCTTAGCTATTGCATTTGATGGATTTACATGCAAATGCATTTTCATTCTAGGGTTGTATTCATCTGCATTATATTAGAAGCTTTGCTATGTCGAGTAACCCTTTTAGTGTTTGAAGAAATATCTATTAAAATGGGTTCACGACTTTTCAGCTACATTTTGGGGAAATATGAACTCATTGATTTTTTTGCTCAAATTGTTATTTCTTTGTGGAAAATTTTCAATTTCAGAAAAACCTGTTAAGGTGTTCCATTTTGTTATTTTCAAAACATCATGGTTGTGTGGGTATTTCTTCCTTCGGATTTTGGAATCATCCTAGTAAATATTTCCATAAACTCTGAAATCTAAAAAAAAAAAAAAATAATAATTTGAAAAAAAAATTACAGCCCACATTTTACCATAATTTCAGAAGAAAAAAAGGCTCTTACAAATTACATAGTGTGGGAAACTAGAGTTGTGTGTGCTTCCCTCTATTTCCAGTTGCGTATACAAGTTTTCTTCTTTTCTAGCAGTTACCCTTAGTGCCTTTGTTTGCTTAGAAATGCTCCCACTCTAATAGCGTGATTCCTCAAGAGATTTTGTGAAATGGTATTAAAAGATACAATATGGCAACCTCGTAGGAAGGAGTATTTACTCTTCGTTGATTAGATTCCACAAGTGGTATCTGGATTACATGAAGAACTGGATGCATGAGCTGTCAAGCTTCTCGGCTTTACCATAAGGAGTTAAGAATGTGAAGCACTTTTATGCAGATTGTAAATTGGCTGTTGCTAATTCTCCTCTCTTCACCGGTTGATGTAGTATCAATTAGCAAATATAGGTTTTAATGCTGCCTTTAATATTCATGATTCTTAATTGCCTTTGTTAATTGAGAAGAAACACTCTGGTGCGCAACGCTTGACAGGTAAGAATTATGATCTGCTGCTTGGGTTGGCAGTTGTCCAGAGAAAAGTAGGTTATTGATACGCAAGAATGTGCAAAGATCTTGCTGGCGGATCTGTTCCTTTGGCCGTGAGTTCCCCTGCTCTTAACACACCATCTGAATAAGGGAACAGCTGGTGGTTCAGGTACAACTTCTGAATAAACCTGTTTTGAGGAACCAGGTGTGCAGGTTCATCGCAACAGGGAGCAGGCGTGAAAGGGGGATATTTTTAGAAACTGCAAAACTATAGTTATTTTAAATAATTATAAGAGTCAAAGAAATGATGGAGACTAAAAACAAAGGAGACAGTGTTATTCATGGGGAAACTTATCTGGTCAAATGTTATTCATATTTTTTTCCAAATATGTCAAGTTTGATTCGCATATATGTTTGGCTTTGGACTGTACGTTTCAGTCCCTGAAATATATCTTATACTCAGGTGTTTCAATTTTTTGTGCTGTCCATAAAGCTTGTCTATATTATAATTTCTTTATGATGTTATAAAATTGGCCTTCTTTGAAATATCCTTGCAACTACTAAACTATATTCATTTAAATGTTTCAAAGGCCATTTTTTACTTTTAACCAGCTTGAACTATTGCTTTCATATACCTTTAAATAAGAATGATTCTAAAGACTATGAAAGAATCAGCCAAAAAAAAAAAAAAAAATCAGAAACACTTGAGTTCCAGCTGCAAAAGTGACTTAGGAGGAGGTGCTCACTAAAGCTAATTGGATTTAAGTTTGTGTTTACTTTTCAAAGAGACTTGAGATCTTGGTCTATTTAAATGCTTTCAAAAACTTTGACTCAGCTGAATAATACTGAAAATTATGGAGAAGAATCATATAGCAGGTCTAGTAAAGCCTGACTAATGCTTTTAACAAGAAAAGCTTATAAATGAGGCTTTCGGTCATTATTTGTATTCAAAGGATAGATTCTTAACTGGAAAAGGTGGTCATTCTCTGTCCTGTAGGAACAGAAATGGCTTGGGTTTTTTTTATGTTAATTAAAATTAAAATGTTAATTTTTCATGAGAGCTGTAAAATAAATTGAACTGGAAGTGGCTTATACAGGAAATGAGACTTATCACTTAATTTTATTGTCTAAGGTTTGGCATCTTGGCTGATAAAAGCGAGTCTCACTTACAATTTCGCTTTTGCTTTTCTCCGGGTTAGCCTGTAGAAATTACACCATCGTCGTGTGGCATGAGCCGCTCTGCACCAGATGGACTTCAGAGAGATAATGGAAGCAATATTGTCCCCAGCTTGGCGGCTGTTGCCTGGGCTAAGCTGACCAGCTGTACACCATGAGCTTCTGTGGAGGATATTGGAGCAGTAATCTCACTCTTTGTAGGGTTCGTGGACTGTTGTTGTGGGAGAGGGAGAAAAGCTTCCTTCTTTACCCTTGCACGGCAACTTTCCGTAAGGCGTGGATAACGGCGGCGCTGGCTAGGACTGCCCCTTTAGCCGATGTTTTGTTGTTGTAGCACTTCTTACTCTTCCATGGTTGTGCTGTAATTCTACTGTATTCTCGGATTGGAACAGTTTAAAGCATCCAGAACCAGGGATTGTTTGGAAAAAAAGCAGGGAATAAGAGAGGCTGATTAATAGAAAGTTGAATAGCAGCAGGAATGGATGCTTTCCCACAGGCTCGCCGAGCGTAACTGTGATCGGATCGCTGGTAGCAGTAGCCCAGTTATGAAAGGGCTACCTGTCCGTCAGTGCTGAAAAGACGTTTGGAAAAAGTGGGGGTCATGGCTGCTCCTTCTGACATATCCGTGACTGCATTTGCATAATAACTCAGCCAAGCTGGAGAGCCTGTGTTAGGAAAACGTTGAGGGGGGGAAATTGGTTTTAGGCATGGCATTATGTTTCCAGTAGTGACAAAATACAGAAACGTTGGAGGGTAGAACAATACTTATGAGCCTGAAGCTATATATCAAGCTTAGACTTTCTTAAGGTTAGAATATTTTTATTGGAATTTATTGGAATTGTTTTGTTTTGTTGATGCACAACTATATACTATTTGTTGTCAAAGATCACCTGTTGTGTTAGTGATCATCTAGTGTGAAGTGATATCTGCCTAGGGAGATTGTGGTTGTACTTCTAGTGGAAGATTGCTCTGTGTATGTAGAAATATCAGACTGACAGCTCTACACCGTACACATTCACAGCTGGTTACAGTGTTTTGGATCGTCAGTAATTGGAAATGTGTGACTGCTACAGAAATAGGATATCAAGGGCATCGTAGTTTCAGGCTTACCTGGAAACACTTCAATCTTTGAAAATATGCCTGTCTTCACCGCCTTGAGAATTTCTGTATACCCTAAATTCTTCCAAAATCAGTGTTGTTTTGTCCATTTCTGGTGTCAGAACTTAATGAATACATAAAAAACCCAAACCAAAAACCAACAACACCCTCAACAACCACCAGCATCCCTCACAGAACTATTACCTGAAATGTGCCAATCTTTTCTTCTTTATTTATGGAGGAGAGAAATTACTGTTGAGTTAATGTACTGAGAATTCAGATGTTCTGATTCATGGACATAACCTGACTGTGTTTGGTGGAGGTTTGGGGTTTGGGGGTTTTTTTGTTATTGGTAAAAGTCTTTGTATTTATTAATACTGTTTTCTGGCAGATTACAAATCAGAGACAATTTTCTTTCCTTTGCACCATTCAGTCATGCCCAGAATACCGAGCTGAAAACTGTTAAAAACAGATACCTACAAAAGCACTTCAAAATTTCTGCCAGTGATTCTGGTAGACCATGACCGCTTCATCTAAACCTTTTCTTTAGAGTACAGTTTTTTAATGATACTTGGCTGTTGGTTGTGTAACAATACTTGGTACACTTAGAAGTATCTTATTAGAGATACTTCTTCACTTGATACTTACTTTAATTGAAAGTCAGTGATACCTGAAGGGTATTTTTATGTAGTAGGAACCATACAGTTAAAATTGTAGGAGATAAGTTTTACAATAGCTTTTAAAAATTGGCCTTAATTTTGGAAGGGTTCTGTGAATCCCCTTAAGACCTTCAGTGTGTTCAACTTCGTATATTGTTGATCATATGATTAGAGTGAAATTATTGTGACTCTTAATGCGTGCTGCTTCTGTAAGCTATCTGTCAAATACATGTGAAGTCACAAGTTACCTTAGCAGAAATCAAGAGGCGGCATTTCTTCTAAACTCTAAAAGTAAAGTCTCTTTAGTAGTTTATCACTTTCATCCTTGCAACTTTGTGTCTTGGCAAGATGTGATGACTCATGGTTGTTATAGTTGTCAGTTTGGTATTAGAGCAGAACAGCTTCACAAATGTCCTATTAACCTATCTCATAACCCAGTGCCAAAACACTTTCATCATCTAGTCTATTCCAACACGTTAATATAGCTAAAGATTTATAGTTTTATTACTCACTGCACAAAAGTCAAACGACTTCCTCGGTGTCAAATTAATTTCCCAGAAATCGTTACCCAAATCACCTCTTCCCATTTCTGTTCTTCCTGCTAACAAGAGTTTCTAACCAGCTAAATTGTGGAAGGTCCCTGTTCCTTTTTATTGACATATGTACAATTACTAGTAGCCTTTCTGTGGTCAATAATATATGTTTTAATCTAATGGCATATTAAAAGTTTAATGGTTTCCCATGGGTCTCTTTTGGGGAATTATTCTAATGTGATTGTACTATTTCTATAATATTATAATCTTAAAGAGAAGTAGAGCTAGTCTTCTTCCCGTAGGCAAATGCATATAAAAGTTAGAGAAGTGACTCATTGGCTCAGTTTTCAACAAAAAAATTAAATAATCCATGTGGTGAGGCATAAAGATATTCCTGTTTGTAACTGCTGGTTGCTATTTCATTTGGAATGAAGACGCACCAGTTTGTATTAGAGCTGCTAATTAAAAAATAGTCATGAATGTAGAACAGAGATAAGTAATAAGATGTCCTAGAAGCTGATTAGATTTAAAGGTGACCTTAAATGGTCAGGTAGCTTAGGCAGATTTTTTTATTTGGCTACACAATTGCTTTTGTCTTCTTCCCCCACCCCCAAACATTGAGCATGTTAATTAAGAGCATGCATATAGAAGAAATTTCAGTGATGATTTAAATAATTTAGCATTGCTTATAAGCCACTGTGCCTCTAGTTTATGAGATTGAATTGCATTACTAAAATAATATAACATGCACTGATACTACAAGTACAACATCTATTATTGCTGTTCACAATGCAGTTACAGTCAAAGTAGAAATTACTCTGTTTTCTAAAAGCAGAAACAGTTAACCATGTATACTGTATAATGGTTCGCTGTTTTACAAACATGTCAAGTGGAACATTGATATTTTTCTTCTTTAAATAGTAATGTTTCTGAATACTTTTATTTTATTTTGTTTTTAAGGTAGTTGAATCACGTTAGAATGCATATATTAATATAAGTAGGCCTTCTTTACTTTATGGTATAGACTATAGGATAGATGTAATCTAAAAGGGAGTGAATTAATAAATTCAGATTGATAAAATCCCCCAAAAGAGAACACAGAAAAGAATTTGGCTACAGGGATGGTCGGAATGTAATTTATTTATCTAACAAAAAATTACTACAATTTATATTTTGTTCATTGCTCATCAGAACAGAGCTAAGGATTTCCAGAACTTCATTTGAAAACTGAGAGGGGGCTCTACTTTGTGCAGCCTTTCTGGTAGGTCACCCAGCTTCACGTCCCAGCTTCGCCTCATCTGAACCGTAGTCTCGTGCCTTAGCCTTGTCTCGCCAGGCTGGGCCTCTACTTCTTAGGAAAAAGCCAAATATTGACTCGGGCAGAGTCAGAGGCAAAGGGGTTCTGTTGCCCAACGCTTAAGGGTCTCCTGGGGGACAGGGACGGCTGAGGTTCAGGTGCCTGCTCCGAAGCTCTCCGAGTACGGCCTTGGAGGCCCATCCTCAAGCACCGAATTACCTTCTCCTGGTAGAAATGCTGACAGAACCAGCTAGCCCTAGAGCATTTCTGTGAGTGAATAAATCATCACGTTCTGACATGCAAACGTCAGAAGTTTCTAATTGGCCCTAGACGAGGATCAGAGTGAATCAGCAATTAAACACAAGCTGTCAGTGCAGTCCTGTGGGTTGAAAGCGTAATCCCCACGGGTAAGGGCGGGGGAATTGTCAGAAGAGGCTGGGAGACGACGGCTGCTGTGAATAATAAGGATGAGGGAAATCGCCCATCATCTGGTCTGCCAGTACATCTTGTCCAGGTCGCTGGTGAAACTGGCACGGAGCGCATGCTGCCTGTCAGTTTTCCAAGGGGCGTTAGAGAAGGCAAGTGGCAAAAAAAAGTGAACTGGAGAAATGACTTCGGACGAGGTCCCCGCTTACTTTCATTTCAATGTAGGAGGAGGCCTGGGTAGTTCATACAACACTGAGGGAGAAGTTTCTAGGCAATACTTGGGGTTTCCCCTTAGAAAAGGCATACGTGAAAGGAAGGATGGAAATGAATTTTAGACATTGGATCTGTAAAAGCTTTTTTTATTATTAGTTAACAACAAAGATAATACTGAAACAAATGATGAAGAGATGTTTTAAATTTTTCCCTTTTCAGTGTTTTCAAATCAATAACAATAACTTTCTGAATGTTACCTTTTAGCCAAATGTGAATTATTTGGCTCGCTTTATGGATAGGTAGGCGAAACTTAATGATCTGTGCGCAGGTTGCATTGACTGATCTAATGGTCCCATCTGGCTTTAAGCTCTAAATCCACTTAATGAGTGAATTACATTAATATCCACAGGCCTTTATCAAGTTGAATGTTGGTTCTCTTCAGAAGAGCTATTAAAGTTTCTGATGGGGGGGAAACCCCACCTTCTCATCCCTGTTTCACTGCTCTTCGAGGTGACTTCAATTTCTAATATTAACCTAAATAGAGCTCCTTGTGCTGCTGGTTGGAGAATGTTGCCAGATTAGTGTCAGATTCTGATTCCTTTTCTTATGTTGATAATTACACTTTTGTCTGGGTTAGGTATATAGTACTTCCCATTTTTAAGGTGTTGTTTACAAAACGGTGCCAATCGAGCAAACATTTTCTAGACTGTTTGGCTACTTCAGGCTGATTACTTTGGTTTGCTTATTTTGAAGCTTCATCTAAAATGTCCGAGCCATTTCTGAGAACAAGGTGATGAAGAAAGATTCATCTATTTCTCTCCTCCCTTTCCCCCTGGTGACAAAAAGTCTTCCCAATGAAATGCCAGTGCTCCCTGAGAAAAAGTAGCACTTTGGAGAACAGGTTTGGAGTTGAAAGTCTGCATCTGCTGAGTTCAGGTTTGTTAGTTAGTATTTGTCAATTATTTTCTCTGCAGTTTGCGACGGTCCCAAGCACACTTCGGTCTGGGGCTGCAGGAATCCGCAGCAATGTGGTGTTGCCTCTGGACAGAAAATGAGGGTTTCTCCCCACAACTCCCTCAGCAGCAGTCTTTGCGATGAGTGGAGCGACAGCTTTTTTGGTGAAAAAGGGACTTGTAAGACATGAGGGCAGCTGCAAGTGGGAGTTGGTGGTTAGTGGGGCAGGAAAAGTGGATCGAACAAAGGATCCGATGCCCACCAAAGCACGGCCCTTCCTTTCCAGTAAAGCGTGATCCTGCAAAGAAAACACAGACATGGGAATTGTCGTCCACTTCATTTTTGACATGTCTTAACTTTTTCATGTCTAAATACTAATACTGCTTCAGTGCAACATTTACAACTAGTATATATCCATGGTTTTAATCTTGATCAACAGAAGAGGACTCCTGATTAAAAATAGCAAATCCGAACAAGACTGTGTTACCGTAAACATCGGTTACCGTCAGGTGTGCCTGGAGCAGGTAGCTGTATCGCTATCTGATGTGGTTTTTGCACGTTCTGGCAGGCGATGGCAGGGTTTGGTGGTGCTGGTGAGGGGAAGAGCTGCTGGTTCTGCCGGTTCACTGAAACACGAAGGTGGTTGCTGCCTCTGACCCTTAGGGAGCAAGAAGGAAGGAAACGTGGGAGGGAATGATGCGCAACACAAGTCCTTTATACACGAAGAAATGGAGGAGGCTTGAGCTTGTATTCATATTAACTTGCTATTAATTTCTTTATCAGGAAAGCCAACGGGCAGTCAGTGGAGTGAGGTTTGTGCGCTGCTTGGCTGTATATCACCTCTTTAGGTTGGGAAAATCACTTATGTGCCAGAAAATGGACTTTAAATTAAACACAAATCTATTAGGTGTGTTTCTTGGCTCTTTTAGAAGAAATGATTACATTACTTCAGCAACATGCATTGAAACAATGAGTTAATTATGGATAAATATTTCCTTTTATTTTGGGAATTTTAGGTCTTGTAATTGCCTGTAAAGGAGTCAGACAGTGTGACGGGGTCTAAGTCTGTTGGATTTGTCTGGTTTACACCTAATGCTGGATTTGACAGCTTTTGCTTCCCAGATACTCAGCACCAGCTGTTCTCATGGAAATAAAACTCACTTCCTAGCTTTTCAGTGCCACGCAGCCACCTCAGCTGTCTCGAGTTAGCTTAAGTAGTAGTTTTAATGCTTTTTAAAATATACTTTATATACTAAGTTTGTATGGCTCTTGGAATTCTATGTGCAATATCATATCTGTGCCATTTATAATCAAATATACTGTGTGGATGTGCCGGCTTTGATGGGTTGAGATTGGTGGGGGTTTGTTGTTGTGGGTTTGGGAAGGGGGGGTATTTTCTTTTTCTTTTATTCGATAAGCTTATGAAGATGCTGCTAACTACATATATGTGAACTGATGCAGTTTCTGATCCCTTCACTATTCCTATATTTTTCTCTGGAAGTAAGAGTGTATGTTAGGTGGAGTTTTTGCATGATTTATGAGACTGAGGGTGAAAAGGTGGAGGAAAAATTAGTAATATGAGTATTACATGGTAACATAGAAACATCATGCTTAAATCCACCGAGCTTGTAAGAAGCAGAAGCCTGTGTGTAACACTTCAGTAGTCTCTTCCCCTTCCCATCCTGATTTGCTGTCTTAAATTATAAGGGAAAAATGGTGTGGCACTACTTTCCTCAATACTGTTTACCTACATTTCATATGAATTAGATGTAGGTTAATGATTTGACTGTAAACAGAACACATCTATAAAGTTCCTCAACTTTATCACTTTGCATTTCTGATAAAGCTGTAGCTGGGAATAAGAGATTGTTTTAATGGTTGCTGAGTCATTTACATGAGGTGCTACAACCAAATTCTAGCGTTTATATTATTCACATTATCTATGCTCTTTTATCCTTGATAACTCTGAACAGATTCAATAGACTTTATGGATTTATTTTTAAAATGGAAGCAGATGTAAAGTTAGTGAACGTGCATGCACATGCAAATATTAATACTGTATAAAGTCAGCAGTTCATACTTTTAAACGTTAGATGCATGCTGAATATCCTATGTTAAATTTTATTACATCATTTATACTATAAAATTGCTAGGACATAACTGAGATGACTTCCTGCCATTAAACGTTCTATGGCTTTTTGGCAGGAGTTAGGCGTGTTAACCTCAATCGCCTGGCAAAAAAAAACCTGCTGTGATAACTGTACTGTCTATTTAAATTGTCCCCATAAGATTTTACCCAAGTTTCTCATCTCTCTGTAAAATTATAACATTATTGGCCCAGAATGAAGCTCAGTCCCAACGGGGTCTGTATTGTAGTGGTGGGCGAGAGATCTCTTTATCAGATTGCTTTGAAGAATTTGTGATTGAGAGTGCTGTATAAATATAAGCTGTTGGTACCAAAAATAAATCAGTAATTAGAACTGATGGGAGTGAGGCAAAGCCATGTGAAATTCAAAATCTAATTTGATACATGAATATTTTAAAGCAGATATGAACATGTGCTTACTTTGGACTGCATTAGCTCTGGGCAGCAATTTGTTGTTGTGGTAGAGGAAATGAAGAGTTTATAAGGAACTGCCAAGACCATTTTTGCTTAAAATATCCCTGTGCTTTCTACTGTACATGAGTGAAGAGCATGCTATGGATTGTTTTATGCAGTGCTATATATTGAAGCTGACCCAATAATTTGCCTGAAACAAGATTAAGGAGAGTTTTATTTTACCTATGTTTAAAAACGTGCGTAACAGTTTTATAGGAAAGTTTCAGTCCTCTGTGCTGGAGACTTCAAGCTGACGGGGATGCAGGGGAAGGACTGAGATAGCCCCACAGTAGCTCCAAAGGAGGCTTTGTGGGCTGCCGCTGGCGCGGAGGCTTCTCAGCCCTTCCCCTAAATGCATCGACTGCTTCTGTGCCAGCCGCGCAGAATGGTACTTATTCATCTAATTTACTGTGGTTTGTTTTGCTTACATTATCTAAAAAAGGTATTTAGCATGTGCCAAAACTCCACTGATTGCATTATAGCCTGTTTTGGGGCTGGGGCAGTAACTTTAACCACAAACTGAACCTACTTTTTCCTTTAAATTCCGTTATCTGTTTAAATTAGATATTTTGTTTTTATTTTTAGCAGGCAGTTTTGAATGACAGCTGTTTACTGTGGGAACATCAGGGTTTTTCAGGAATCTTTAAAGAAAAATGCCGAGCTGTTTAATCATACTTCATTTTGTTTGCTGCCAGTAATTGTTAGCTGAGACACAGTTTTGTGTGGGGACAGGTGGGGAAGCTGAGCTGGTTTTTAAGTTGAGTAGGTTTTTTCCTGGAGTGAATTTATAGAAACATAAGTAGGTGCATTTTGTAAAACTGGCAAGCTGTTCATGATGAGATTTTTAAATTATATAATTCACCTTATCTGTGATAGGTTTCATTAATGGCATGGATTTGACTAGGCAAAATGACGCGTGTCTAACACTTGTATTTCTATTTTTTTTGTGGGTTACTTGATGAAAACTTCTCTCTCCAGCAATGACTCCTAGCCATCCTATGGAGCAATGCTGTAGACATCTGTTGCAGACTGGTTAACCTGTGTTCTGCTAGAGTCTTTTGCAGTGCGTCCTCAGTACTTAGAGATCTGTATTTGTGATCAAGACCGAGATTCAGGATGAAAACATTCTTTTCCTGCCTTTTACACAGATGATGCTTCTGAATTTGGGGGGAATAGTTAATGTTACTGTTCTTGAAATTCATTCTTCTTCTAATGCCTCAGTTCTTCTAACGAAATGTACATCTTTTCATGCTGCTTCTCATTTCTGCTAAAGCTGCAGAAAGTCAGTCTCAACGCACGCAACGTAAACCGTATCCAACTCTGTGTGACTATGTGTACGTACCCACCAACGCGTGAATTGCAGCTGATCATTTTGATGTGCTGTAATACAAAGCACATCAAACCTAGAGATAAGAGTTGGGGGACAGATTACAGCTATGGTCAATACTGCACTTCTATTAAAACACTCAGATCTAGCAATGCACTCTGTGAGGTGCAGGTAATAAAAACTCACTGAGAAGGGTGAGACACTCGTGCTTAGAGTGAGAAGAACAAGGAGAAGTTAGCTTTGACTTGTTTATTATTGACGTCGTATTTTTGAAAAGGAGCAGTGGATCGTACCAATTCTGCCATCATGTCTGTAGGAATGGTTATACAAGATGTATTATAACACAAGGTACAGTATAGGAACGCATGAAACTATTTCATGTTCAGGAATTATGTAGATTTGTATATCACGGACATGTAGAAAAGGGAATTGTGCTGCACCTGAAGGAAGAATTAGAAATCAAAATGTCCTGAAATCAAGATACAGTTGCTAATAGTTGCTTCAGGCCTGAAGACACTTGACTTCACCTACATGGAGTGCTCTGGTGTCTGAAAAGCTGGAGTACAGGAAGGAAAAAACACATTTAAAGAGCAGGTAAGCTCCTGTATCTGGGGTTTCAGGCCGGGCAGACTCCTGTATTGCCCAAATTTTGACATGGGTGATTGCCTAGCTTGAGGTGATAGCTTCTGCAGTGGGTCTTATTCCTGTTGTGCCACTTATGTGGGATTCTTTTTTCTATCCCAGTGAGAGACATCCTCCTTCTGCATGTCCCTGGGAAGTTGCCTAGAAGGCCACAGCACACCTCTTGATTTGGCACATAACTCCTACTCTCAGGCCGATGCAAGGCTGTTGCACAGCAGAGTGATGTTGGGGCTCCTCTTGAGGTCTGTGGGAGCAGCCACGGGCAGGCTGGGGTGGAGAGCAGGTACCTGTCTAAAGAGACTTGACACCTGCACCAGACCTGCTGGGAAACCGGCCTGATTTGCAGACCGTGTAGCGAGGAAATCAAGATGTCATAAGAACAATCCATCTTGGAAGAAGCTGTCGCTGCCTCCCATGAAATTGCTGTGCGTGCAGCTGCCCGCGATGTTTTTTTGCTGCGCAAGGGCTATCAGAGCCATCGTTCACTTATGTGCTGACATAACCGTATTTAGCAGTCTGCAACATCTCAACTGAGTTGGATCTAACACGCCGTAGGGTTGTTCCAGCTTGAAACGATTCGGGGTTATTTCGCTTGACTTGCCTGTCTTTGCCCTCCCTCTTCTTTCTTGTTTTTAGTGGAAATTCTTATAAGGCCAAGGATATCACACTTGAAAACAAGGCAGATGACCATTTTGAGCATTGGATTGATGCCCTGGCCTACTATTTCAACCAACCTTTTAATTACAGCCAAGGTAGTGTGGAGATCCTCAAAATACTTCCATCGTTTACTGTGAGAAGCTTTCTGGGTAACACCTCTAGGAAGGTAACCTTTGGGAAAAAAGCTGAAGAGTAAATTAAAACTGAAAGAATATAAACATGCAAACATGGAATGGTGGAAAAAAATCCCAAACGTTTTGAACCCAGCAAAAGAAATGGCAACTTCCCACCATCTGTAATAACCTTTTCTTTTGAAAATATTCTGCTTGTTAGCAGGAGTAATTTGTACTCTCCAAAAAGACAGTTAAATCCAAAGCCTAATTCTAAAGAAAGAAAATGCAAGGGTTCAGACACTGCTGCTTATTCTTGAAAATAGGCTTGACTTTGTGTGGCTGGCTTTAATGAAACTCACTCAGCAGGCGTCCTGCCGTCATAGCTTAAAAGCTAAGCAAATGTGTTACTTCTGCTGCTGCAATCTTTCATTTATTATGGAAACCAAGTTAGTGTAATGCAAGATAAATAACTATTTCTTACATGTTTCATTTTACATGCTGTGTGCATACTGTTTACAAACCATGTGATTTTTCCAAAGGATAACTTTATTATATAGCTGTTGGCACAGCATATACAGCTTTTCCTAGTCCCCTGATACGAGCAAGCACACCTTTTGACCTGTCTTTTGACATGCAGATTAATAAAGGTGCTTTGTGATCTGGTGAAAGTCAACGTTTCCGTTGCTGAAAAGCTGATGGAAAAAACTCTTTTTTATTCACTGTTTACATTCATATTTAAAGTATGGGATTTGAAGCAATCGTGGGAACCAAGGCAGGACTATCTCCAGAAGCTGTCATAATTTCCAGTTTCTTTTGCAGTGGAGCCAAAATGACAATAACTGTGCAAATCTTGATCAATGATTTCTTTCACAGCAAAATGAATTAAGCTGCTTTTCTGCAGCACTTCTTGTCAGTATCTTTGCAGCTGACAGTGCTAGTTAGAATAAAAAAAAAAAATACTGTCACTAGAAGATGATTGGCTTTCTTAGAGGTAAACGTTTAGGGGTCTTTTTAAATCGAAAAGCTGTTGTTGCTGCATGCAGATAGAAGTTTCTCCTACAAAGAATGATGGCTGATGTGAATGTCGGTTCAAGAGGATGAAGGCTACTACATGATGGAAGTGACTTCTCTTAGCAAGAATGCATTTACACAGAGAAATTAAGAGCTTTGCCTTTCCTGACTAGCATAGCAGTAATTTACTGTCAAACAGATTTATTTCTAGAGAAAAGGTATGCAAAATCATAGCCAGTGATACTTTTTTTTTTTTTAAATTAATAAAACCAGAACATACATTATCTACTAATTTAAGAGCCTCTGAATCTTTGACATTGTTCTTCCTTGAAAATCCCCAGATAAATTAACACAAAGTAATTGACACACCTTCAGGTAAGGCACCAAGACTTCTGCTTATAAATCAAAGACTTTCTGTCTGGAAATTAATGTGAATATTGAAAATCAAAGGAAATTAAATTTCCAAACTATAATAGATACTGTTGAAAACTCCGCATGGAGCTGATGCCATGATCTTATTTCCCACATGTATATTTGCAGCAGCATGAGTAAAATTTTGAGTAAGCATGCTTCTAGGTAGTCTAGGAGGCTGTCTGGATCCATATCTGACCCTATGAAATAAAACTGTTTAAAAATACTTATTCATCATGTAAAAGCTTTTGAAATTTGGCTTTTCCAACTAACAAGTCCATAATCCTACTGAGACCTTCAAAATGCCTAATTGCAAGGTAGGATGGTACTGGTACTAAGGACAATTATTTAGGAGAGTTTAGTACTGCTTATGCTTTAAATGAGTTTCCTCAGCTGGACCCCTGTAGCCTTAAAAGACTATATTAATTCTAAGTGAGGTCTCTGCAATGTGTTTTAAATATGTTTTCATGAATGTATTTTCTTGGGGGTTTGGGTTGGATTTCAGCGTTTGTTCTATCCTTTCAGTCTAAAACAAAGAAACAAACAAAATTTTGAAAAACAAAAGCTATTTTTCTTTGAAGATCCCAATTAAAAGGTGCAAACTGAAATTATTTTGACACCATATCCGTTCTCTTTCCAGCTTGCTGGTGGCTTTTCACATTTGAGTATTTCAGTGGATGATGCTTATGTGAATGATATAGTTGGTTTGGGTAGATGATCTTCAAGTTTTTTAGAGGACTTATTTTAAGTCACTGATAGAGTGAAAAAAAAAAATCAGAATTGTATGGAATATTTCTGCTCACTGAACTTTTTTTCAATGTGTTATTACAACCGTAGTAAGAATAAGCAACCTAGTTGAGTTGATAAAATGATGGAAAGCGTATTCAAATGGTAGTTGCGCGCTGACTGAATCTGCTGCTCAGCCTGGCAATGTTTATTCTGGTTTCCTTGCTGATAGCAGCTTCTCTATTTTCTGTGGGTCTTCTCACTTTGCAAATTCTTTTTTGCTTATATATAAAGTTTGGGAATTGTGCTTTTTTTTCTTTCTTTTAGTTTCTTTTTTTTTCCCCCACCTCTTTTTCTTTTTTTTTTTTTTTTTCTTTATTGGTTAAATGTTTGCCAAATGGAATTCTAAACCAATGTATTAGATGACTATGTAGTCTCCTTTAAGGTATTTTTATATTCAAGGGAGCAATTTAAACTGATTTGGAGAGGATGCCGAGCACCAGGATTTATGTGGGAATGTCACAAGTGACAAGTCTTCCCTAATGAATTGCTTCAAAAGAAAAGTACCACCTGTCTGACATTATTCCAGACTTAGTTAATTACCCCATATCACTTCTGACAACTGCAGAAAAATCAGAGACTGATGTTTCTGACCTCTAATCTGAGGAGATCTTTCCGTCTTGATGTTGTTTTAATCAAATGGCACAAGGTCTTAGTATTATCAAGTCACAGCTGCCAATCAAGAGGATTGCATTCTGCATGACAGCTCCAGGTTCTCTTCATCAGTATTGTGTTGCTTTCACTCCCATTAAAAAGTTTGACAATTTTAGTCTTTATTTTTATATTATCTTTTCAAAGAGAAGATTCATATAACCTTTCAATAAGCATACATACAAACCTTCACAGGTTTGTGGTTTTTTTCTTGTAGGCTTGTAAAATAAATGCAAACCCACTCCTTTTCCTCCCAAACCTTCTGCATATAGGAGAGTGATAAGGAAATATAGAATTACCTGGGACATAACTGCTTGATATTTTACCTAATGTGTGAATAGAATTATTTTTGATCACAGTTTTAACCTTTTTTTTTCCTGAGACCATTTACTACAATTTGAAGATCTTTTTTTTACATACTTAAAAAATATCTCTCACCCTGGAATATTTCATATAAAAGTATAAATGGTTCTGTGATGAACTGAATAATTAATTGAGTCTAACTATATTTGAAATGATTGGAAAGAGTGTATGTGTCTCTATGGCAACTTTCTCTTCTGTAACATCTCTTCTTAATGTGAAAGTTCAAGAAAATCTGTACTTAACTAGCTGAGGTTAAATTAGGAAGATACCCCAAATGTAAAGTCTGTTATGTATTGTGAGGCATCTGGTATTTCTTGTAGAAATGAACACAAAATTGTCTTGAACTTGTGATGCCAACAACTAGGAAATGCTCCATTTGATGATACTCATGCAACTGTTCATTTTTCCCGTTGCTGATGTGCATTTTGATACAGCTTTTGAGTGCACAATGACATGCTGATGTTCATTCCCATATAATCTCAATGTTTCACAAACACCGAGCAGTCTGTTTTTCACTCTGCCTACAAGGTGATGTGGCATTAATACCTCCATTTGACAAAGAAACAGCCACGGCGCAGAGCTGTCAAAGTTAGAAGTATATGTTAAATTTGGGATCCATCTTGGAGGCAGCTGTAATCAGTTTTTCAGAGCAATTAGTGCTGTGGCTTTGAATGTTTTTAGGGCATAATTTAGTCGTAGATGTGGTGCGGATATGTGTCTTTGTGTGTTGTTATCAGCTGTGCTTGTAATCTTTGCTGCTGGCGTCAAATTCATAGGAATTTGGCACTCTCTGAATAGACTAACCGCCGGAATGGGCCAAAAATATCCCTGAAGGTGATTTTTTGCAGACATTTGACAATGCAGGAGAAGTGCAGTTTGGGTCATCGGGAGATCTGGGCCTGACCTTGCTTCTCTGATTTTGCTGTGCTTCCCCCCGTTCCACCCGCGAGCCCCTCCTGGTGATCTACCTCCGCGTCCAGCAGCTCACCAGTCGGGGTTGTGCTCTCCAGGTTCTTGCTCTAGGAGATCTAGTTTCTGCTCTGTGGATTCTTATCAAACATAAATTCAATGAATTTCATGAAAACTTGTGTGGTTTTATGGTCGTTTTGTGGGGGGAGGGTGACCTAGCCTGTGTGGCAAGCCATTTGTTCCTTGGTTCTTCACTGCTGCTCATGGTATTTCTTTTATTTTTAGCTCATTTTCCAGGACTATTCGCACCTTTCATTCCACACTATTTTATGTTTGAGGGAGGTGCTGGAAGATAGATATAGCAGAAGCACAGGGGCTTCACTTTCTGTGTTCACTGCAGTAAAAGTTGTGAAAAAGGGAAAAGGCTTTTTTTTTTTTTTTTTTTTCCTGACCATTCCCTGATGCACTGCCACATGCCTAGTACCGAAATACAATCGCCTGGTTCTCATGACTGCAACTTTTCCTAGTTTAGGTGTTTTCTTCCTCCCTCTCTCTCTTCTCACAGGGACTAGGATGGATGCATCCTAACCCAGGCACACTGCATTTCCCTGCAGCTTCAAGGACACATTGAGATGCCTCCCAAGAAAATAGCTATAAGATGAATATTTTTGACAGGAGAAAATCTTTTCCCTAGTCCGACTTTCAAAAATCGCTAAACTATTCTTAACTATAATTTTTAAAAACAGAAGTAAGTCCTCAAATATTGAAATTTCAGCCTGACTAGGCTGTGTTTGATAAAAGGGTTAGTATGGAAACCTCATGACAGTATCAATGACTTCTAATGTGTCTTATACAATCAAACCTGTTCATATTAGTCATACTTCTGGGGCATTTATAGCTTTACAAAGGAGAATCTTAATCTCCTTCATAATGACTAATAAATCAAGACTAACACCATTGGCTTTGAGTTGGACACAGCAGCTGAAACACAGAATTTAAATGGCTTAATTTGTACTCTGTATTGTGGCAGAAAGAATTTAGATGTTATGATTTTCTTTTAACTGCAAAAAAACCCCATCTCATATAATAATGTTATTCTGCTACAATTACTCATAGTTTCACACCAACCGGAAGGTACATTTATGTTAGCCATCCTGTATGTTGCCTCTGGATGCAGGTTATCATTTAATCAACATTTTTGGTCTTTCACATGAATCTTTATCACATCTTTGATAATTCCAAACATGGGAGGTGCACTGTCACACAGGATCTTGAAGAGGGTGGGTGCAAAAGAGAAGTTTGGATCAGAGAAGTCTGTTATATCTCATGCAGTGTGATAGGTAGCTAATATTTGCTAGCATCTTCCATAGTCAAGCTTGTTGATAGATGTCAAAACATTAGCTGTAAACAGCTGTTGCATCCGAAATATTGGAAGCACTTTCAACCTTATCTTTACACTTCATGCAGCATTTGACAAAAATATTTGTATGTGGTTCAGATGGGGGAACCTACCTTCTTATTTTTACAATTAATACATTACTAACACCATCCAGTTGTATCATGTTTGTTAGCATGTTGGTGACGTTATCATAGACTTTCCAGTATCATGTGACTTGCTCTGCATCTCTTCTTCATGTTCTTCAGCTTGTGGTTTCAAGACATCAACTTTGTTCAGTCTGTTAATAGTGTTACTTTATAGCGAGGGAAACTTACTGGTAATGTAAGTTCATTAAATCAACGGCCTGGAAAAATACTCTAGGTTGGTTTTGTCTTCATTTTTTCTAAATGTGTTTATTAGCGTGCAGTGAATGACAATTTTGAGAGAGAGAGTGTTTAGGATGGACATATTGTGGATAACCAGAAGGAATTGATTCTGGAACTGCTACTTCAGTTTTCTTGTAAAAACTATGCAAAATTGGATTTCAGTCACCTTTCCTCAGATGGCAAAGCAATCATTCATACTTGCCTGACTTCTGTGGCCAGTCTTGGAGAAGGCTTCCTGTGGGTTAGCTGGCTTGGTGAAGTGGCTGCTCAGCTATTACTTATTTTTCAGAAAACATTACAGTGGCTGTTCTTCAGATTAGGTAGTAATGAGGTTCTCCTCCCAACAGCAGGTGTTGAGCTATAATTGGCCATTAGGTTGTCATGTTTTGCTTGGAGACTTTGAGAGGATAACGGAGCTATTTTCTATCAGGACAAGTTGGCTTTTATTACAAGTAAGGGAGAACTCCAAACCAGGTCAGGGTTGTCACAGAGGTAGTGGCTTATTTTCCTGGGTGAAACCAATTAACTTTCTTGACTTCAGAGCTTGTATTTCAGTGTAAAATACTAGGCTGTATAAAGGCACTGGAAACTTGATTAACATATAAATAAGTTAATTTTGCCCTAAAAAACCCCAAAACAAACCCAAAGCACCAAAGCTCTAGAGCTTTATTCTGTGTTTCAGTAATTTGAAAAACAAACCAACCAACTAACCAACTTGTTTTTTCTACTATGAGTAATTTGGTCATAAAGTGCATGTTTGGGCCACATACAATGTAATCAGTGACCCTGTACTTCTAGTCCTTTATTAATTTCCAGATACCACTTAGGACATGATTCCTGTAGCCTCAGATATAAGGGCAGTGTCATAAATCTATGGAATGAAAATACTGAATAAGCTGCTCTCCATAACATATAGACAGGATACTGAACTTTAAACACTAATGTCTTTGTTTATACAATTCAGAGCAACCGAGTAGTAGTGACTTGCATTAAAACTGTATTTTCCTTCGTCACAGCGATGAGGTTTGATTTGTATCTCTGAGCATTACTTTCGAAGTATCATGGTCTGTGTCTAAAGACACACGAGAATCTGCAGCGAGTAGCTACCCCAAAGCGAATTCTAGGTGGGGTTTGTTTTTAAAAATTATTATTTTGATTGCATTGTGGCTACAAGTTTCCATGAGAGGCAGGTGGAAACGGGCCACGCTGGCCACAGTCCTTCATTGGCACGACAGCGAGCTGTGGGAGTTAAGGGACCTGACCAACACTGAATGGTAGAAGTTGATGGATGTCGTTTCTTGAAGGCAGAGTGGAAAGACAGTAATTAGCTCTCTTCCTAAAAAAAGAAGGGAAAAAGTCTAGGAGGTTTCCCGTCACTGAAACGTGCTGCGGCATTGAACCTGTTGTACGGCAGAGCGCGACAAGAGGCGGTTACTCTTCATCCAACTGTTCTCGTACTTCTTTGGTATGACAATAACGTAGAATGAACCCCTAGAAAATGAGGCTGCAGAAATATAACACTGAAAATGACTTTTTTTGGGGGGGGGCCCCTAAGATTCTGGACAATGTCTTCAGTACTCCAATAATCCTTTGATGATGCTAGTCAGAAAGATAATTCAGTAAATAAAACTACCTTCATACATCCTGCTGTGGGATTGTACTAGCACTCGTTTGCTTGGAGAATATGCATATCTAATTAAATGTATTCAGTGGATGAAGCAGAAATTGCTATTCTCATTAATAGATTTTAAAGTTTCCAATTTTGGTATGCATCTATGTTGTTCAGTGCTTTGTGCCTTCATGCACCTGCACATTTAGATAGCTTTTAGTCAGCCAAGCCATGCCTACAAGGAAATTAATGGACCTCTCTTCACAGCACAAGTAAGATTTGAGTATGATTTTTATAATTTCAGTTCAAATATGCTTTCTTCTTAATGGTAAAAAATATATTCTCAAGTCTGAGATAACTTGTTAAAACTGTGGGTAGTATAAGAGAAGGAAAAATAGAAAGCTGCGCATGAATTTAAAATTTAGATGAAATAAAATGGCTGCAGAAAACCTGAAATGCAATTAAGAATGTTAGTGTGTTTAATAAAAAAACCCCAAACATACCTATTTATTTTGTATATATGACGAAGACATCGTTTGTTGATATTTCTCAATTTTGTTGATAGATGACTTATATTGCAGCTTGCTTCTATTAGAGATTTGATTATATGTGGTTAATAGAATATGAAGGTAGGCAGCTTGAGGTTCCTGGAAATTATTGTTTACTATATAGAATAATCATTAATATAAAGAATATATTGCCATGGAAAAGCCAACATTTTTTGCTTTCGTGTGTTGTTTTTACGCTCTACCAAAAAAATCTTTACAGAATGTTAGTAATGTGTCTAAAAGTTTATTAAAATGTTATTTCAAAAGAAGATGGATTCAAAGGCATTTCGGTCCAGTCGAATGTGTAGAAGAACCCTTAGATAGAAGATTTGTATCTGATCTCTGAAACTTTTTTAAAGGAGTGTTGTTATCTTTGAAGTCTGATGCAAGCAGCTTTTTAGAATTATTATTTATTTATTTTAATATTTTTTTTTAAGAATTAGGAGTGACTTTATATGAACGAATGTTTTTATTATGATCTTGTATCTGATGTTTTATTAACTCCGCAAAGTTAAACTTCACGGGCCTTTAAACCAGCTAGCTTTACTGGGGCTTCCTCCCCTTTCCAGTAGAGGTAAGGCAGCTTGATTGTATTCCAACTGGTTGTTTAATTTTATTTTGTTTTAACTGTGTATAAATATCTTTGGAAAAGCTGCAAATATATTGTTGATATTTAACAATCAGTGGGGTTTTTTCCCATGGTATAAGCCGATGAGAAGCTGCAGATCAACCTTTTTTCATAGAAAATTTCTAAATTCAACTAATTGCATTGAATATCAGCTCTAATTAGGCCTGGAAAAGGAAGCACTTTGGGAACAGGGTAAAAAGAAACCATAATTATTTAGCATACTCTGATACAGCCCTGCAAAAGGAAGCTAAGAACCAGAGAGATGCTGCTATGGCAATACACATGCTAAACATGCATAATTTTAGCAAGTATGGTCATGAATTGCTGGAAGCAAAAGGTTACAGACAGTGAAAGCAATCTGGTTTTCAATGTCTTTTTTCACTCCTTTTTAATATTTTACATTACTTGACCTGTAAGATAGGAGCATTCTAAGTTTTGGTGTAATGAGCAACACAGAACATCTGTGAAATCTACCTGCTTGGTTGCTCTTCATTTTTAGAGGTTCATCTTGTGTTTCTCTTCAGGAGGATAACACAGGGTGGGCAAGGATAGCCTGTGGGATTGTGAATTACAGATTTATGAAAGGGTGTTAAATTGTGTGTAGAAACCTAGTTCCTCCTAATCTTGATTAGTCCCACGTATCACCCAAGGGTTTTGAAAGATCACATCTCCTCATTGGAAAAGACTTTAAGAAAGAATTGATGAGAACATAGAAAAGCATTCTTGCAGAAATACGGACTTCATACATGGACTTCTGTTTCCTCCCCCAGCCAAACATATGTTTTAGTAGAGGGCAGTTCCTTCAAAAATGGACCTTTGCATTGAGCAAACGGCTGATTCGGGGGGGGGGCTACTCGTGGGCTTGGAGTGAGGCGCGCGTGTCGTTTGTTCAGATAAGCAGATCTGTAGGCGTTGGGTCCACGCGAAGCTCCAGCTTTCTCGTTGACTTCCTCCGCTTTCCTCCTGCATGGGAATGCTGTTGATTTGAAGTGGACAGAAAACAATTGCAGGCTTTTGTAATGATCATCGGATCTGAGGATCTTACATTTATTTGTACAGGAGAAGTAAGACCAAGATGAGGTCACAATAAATCTGGGCCTTTTTCGCTTTTGAGCCATTTTTTTTTTTTCCTGTGTCTGGATTTCTTCGGGCACCCAGAGCTCGAGACCAGGTGAGAGCTCTCAGAGTTATGTGATCTCTCCGTATTTGCTAAGGAGCCCTAAAGTCCATACAAAACCTGGTTTTAGTGTAATTTCAAACACTGGTGAGAAATCACATGTCATCTAGACACTTAAATACAATTTTTTCTCATGTGAATGCCTATTAAGTTTCCTGAAGTATAATCATTAAGTGGGAAGAAACTTTTGGGGAATTTGAATCTTGTGAATCCAAGAAGAGTATGTTTTTCAAAGATATATCAGTGACACGAAAAACTTTATTTTTTATATGTATTTGTACTTATACTTTTAATATCTTAAAGGAATAATTCAGTTTTAACTACAAAATTATATTTGAAAAGTTATCTAAAACCTTGAATTCAATGAAGCAGTTCATAAGTATCTGTTGCAAATATATGCAGACAGTTTAACCCTAATTCTTACCCTGTTATGCTAATAATAATCCCAGTAAGGTCAAGAGACTGAATAGGCACAGAAATGTAACTAGCTTCAGTCCCTTGAAGCTGAAAGACATCATTCTGAGGGAGGTAATAGATGCTGATGGAAAAGATAAACCTGCTCAATAAATAAAGAGTTTCCAAAGATGCCCAAACCAAGATTTTATTCTAAGCATTTTCCTTTCAAGGTTTGTTTTAGATGTAAACTTGGATTATTTCTGAAAAATGGCTGGTTTCCTTTTGTATATGTAATTTGGTTGAATAGTTGCTACCCATGCAAAAACTTCTTTAATGAAGTAACATCCTCCAGTCAAAAAAACACCCCACTTTTAATTATATACCAGGAATGTGTATTAGCTAGTCTGTATTAAATAATGCTGAAAGCCTGCCGTCCTAATGGCACAGATGGCTGAGTAGCTTCATAATTCTCAATCTTTTTTTTTAAATAAAGTTGTCATATGTTTATTGATGATGCAATACCTAAATGATATTGGTGCATCCTATCTACAGATTTGTTGTAAATCAGTGCAGCAAGTTAACCACCATAATAGTTCTTAATTTTTGATGGTATTGTATGACAGGTTTTAACATAGGGAGCCAAATTCTGTTGTCTTTCCATATTGGCATGAACTGAATTTACTCAGTTTCACTAAGATGGTTTCAGATGTATTGCAAACAAAGTTAGACAAAATAAGGCCACAATAAATTCTGTATCCACTTCAAATGCAGTTTATAAAGGCTGAATTAATGGCAATGCTTTACGTTTAGGAAAAATAGCTATTTAGTAAGTGATTAGTTAAAAGGTTACTATTTTGGGCACTGTTAAATTGTATACATCTGCTTAAAATGCTGTACTTAGCTTTTGGAGGTCTTTGTTTATGAACAGAGTACAAAATTTTTCAACACATTCATCATCCACAATTACTCAAATTTCAGTGAATAATTATTAACACATTGAGGATTTGCAAATATTTGTAGTTCTCAAGTCATATTTTGAAATTACCAGTACTAATTCCTCATCTCAAAGTCAATTTTGAATTAGCCAGCTTAATATGTATTTCCAGTTATGTTTTCAGAGCTACATTTTAAGCTGTAGAATTCAGTTGGAGTTTTACGCACAAAATAAATAAAAAAAATAAAAAAATTGAGGTTTTTACCTTACTCCTTCAGGAACATTTGAAACAGTAAAGCTTGAGTGCCTAAATATCAGTAGTACAAATATTTCATCAGATTGAAGTTTTGAAATGGAGTGAATAAAATAAAAGAAAAAATGCTTTATAATGTGAAGAAATGTCACTACTTTTTCATTTTCTTTTGAAGTCTTGTGAGGAGCTTAGTGTACTTAATTAACTCTTCATTCTAACTGTATTAAGCAACTAATAGAATAGACTGGGCAATTTCATTGTATTAATTAAACGTAACAATGGTACTCTCTATACAAAGGAGATATAACCTTTGAAACAGTAGATGGTTTTCTTACTTGCTATAAATGAAAAAAATGTATTTTCAGCAATTCCTCTCCTTAATAGCAATTCTATAGATTAACCTATATGGATTCACATTTGAGTAGAGGTGTTTCCATGCATTTAATTAATGAACTAGCATAGCCTTACACAGTCTTGTTTACAGCTCTGTTAATAACTATTCATGTAAATTAAGAATAAAATGTCTTTTCCTTGTCTAAATTTTAAGTAAAAAACCAAAACCAAACCAACCAACCAAACCAACCCAAACAAAAAACCAACGTAACTTTCGTCCATCTCTCCCAGCAACGCAAAAGCATGTTTCACTTCTTCAGACGGGAGCAAGTGGCTACGATGGCTGCAGCAGGGAGCTCTGGGACCAAGAGCCATCCTGCTGGCTGCTTCAGCCGGTGGTTCCAGCAGCGACACGAGATGACCTTCCTAACCTTAGGAAGGGCAGCGTACCCAAACTGGAGTCTAGGTCTTCCTCGAGGGTTTCGGGGTAGTTAGCTCAGCTTGAATGTAAAGGTGTTGTGAAGAGTGTTGCACTGCACCAAAAAGGAGGAGGGAAAGGGGGAAAATACCCAAATCCACACTGCTACGCACCTTGTAATTTTGGCCTTTGATTGAAAGTCTGATCAATTCATTGAAAATAAGTTGAAGACAGACCAGGATTTTTTTTTTTTTTTATTTTTTTTTTAATAGTTGAATTGCTTTTAACTTTTTAGGGTGCGGGGGGAGGTAAAGAACCAAGATCCTTGCATGTACTTCTTTGGGGCTTATCTCTTGGTTTAGCATGTTGCTGTTCATATTATCTTCACTTTATGACTTGCTTGTAAATGTCTGTTGTATAATTGATGCAATTTTGGAGCGCTATGGATTTTGTTGGCACCTTTTCTAGGTAAGCGTAGGGTTGGGGAGAAGGGCAGCAGAGCTACCAGCATGCCAGCCCACCTTGTAAAGAGTGGGAGTGGGTGGACTTGTTCTGGGTACTTGTAAGTTCGCTGGGGTTCAGTGTATGTCTGGAATACCTTTTGGGTGGTGAGGCTTTTTGTAATGCTGTGCACGGTGGTTTAGGCTTGCAGACACAAAAGTGGCAGAGCCGGCAGTGCTTACTCACTTTCTCACAGGAGCAGCAGTTCTTCAGTAAGGTGCAAAACATAAAGCAAGATACACTGTTTTGAAGTGTTAAAGGTGGAGGGTTAATACATTTTGCGTATTAACACAATATATGCATAAAGCGGTCAGGCATTTTCAGTCTTCAGCTAAGTGGTCAGGCATTTTCAAAGAATTTCTGCTGGGATTACATTTGCAGAGTAACCCAAAAGTCCTGACTAGTGTAGCTCATTACTTGAAATATTTGTTGATAGTTGGCTATTTTGTTATGGGTCTCCTATACCATGTATGTACGTCTTGCAGAAAAATGTAGAGGCACTAATTAATTTCAGTGGTTGAGGATAGTAGTTTGTGAAAAAACAGTCAGGGATAGGAGAGAAACACACAATCTACAGCCTTTGTTACATATAACAGCTCTCAGAAATGGAGTTCATGCATTTTAACTATCAAGCCTAATTGCAATTTGTAAAGTGAAGATGACAGCTAGTAATAACAGTGGAAGAAAAAAAAAAAAAGACAGCTGCAATCAAATATACAGTATTAAACTTTAAAAGAGCTGCTTACACTTATAGGTTAAAGTTTATGTACCTAGATTAAATCATGGGTTAAGGAACAAGAACCACATCTAATGCTCACTTTGGTGTTATTAGAATTGAAAACGATCTTCATAAGTACTTACAAGCGAGGAGAACACTTCTTGCTTGAAGAGTTTAATAAAAGTCATCAAACATCGTTGGATGTGTGTGCCATCTTTCAGAAATACGTGGAAAGCTATGTTAGCGTATCAGTAATGTAGAGATGTGGCTGCTTGAACACTCGCACAAGTGAAGATCGTGTGCGTGATTATTTGGCTTCTATCACAACCAATCAGTCACAGAGCACTCCGATGCGTCTGAAGGTCAGAACTCACTGCAAAAACTTCAGTACTTCAAACATGTATGTCTGTGTGTATATGTGTGTATGTCTGTGTGTTTGAATTGGTTCCTTGGGTAGTCCCTTAAGATACATTTCACTTGATACAAATACTGCAAAATTTGAATATGGATGCATTTGAAAATTCCCTCATGATGATTTTTTTTTATTGTTTGTAATTTGCCTCTGAAACACTTTGTTGATGTCTTTGTTTTTATAGTCTTCTGAATGTGCATAGAAAGTCTGTGTTAATTAACAATCAGTTTGTCTAGCTGAATTCTAATTTTGTAGAATTAAAATTAATTCACCTTCAGTTTGTCATCTTTGTAACATTGTATGGTGTAAGCAAGTGCATAAAACGTTAATACCTGGAATGTTTTGGGCAGTAATAATTCATTCTCTAAACCAGCATCTAATCTCAGTAATTTATTCTGTAAAGTAATATCTAATCTCAACTCTTAAACTTGTAAAATGCTTACATTCCTGACAAGGCTTGCAGTAAAAATCAAAGCCAACTTTTGAGTGGTTTTCTCTGCTACTCTTACTGCAATCCTAATAACTGTATGTTACTTAAGAATGTATAGAAACATTTTCGAAGACTTAAAGTTCTATGGAAAATATAAATTAAAAAAATATACGCTTGGGAAAGCTATTAAGCTTTACAAACTGATAGCAGGCTATAATTCCATAATTTGCTTATTTCTTAGCATTAGTATTATACTTGCTACAGTTATTTCAATCTATGTTGCTTAGTCTGCCAAAACTGTAATCCTCACTAATGATAGTAATCCAGCAACATGCATCATTTCAAGCAATGGCCCTGCTTTTTCCCCTCCTTCCAACCAGGACGGTGACTTGTTTGCCAAATACCCATGAAATAGGAAAGTAATTGGTTTTTTTCCTTTTTTTCTGTCCATGCAGTATTTTTTAACTTTCATTTTTCAAAGTTGAAATATACAGCAGGTTCTTGCACGTGTGTATGTTCTTGCAGAGCCCTAAACTATGGGAGTGCTGTGGGGAATGTCTTGACAGTGCAGTACATTGAACAGTAGGTGTATATCTGTTGCATTTTAAAACAAAAAACAGCCAACCCTTGAATGTTTGCCTTAAATCAAGTCCATTTAAATAAAACAACAGCTACAAGGAAGATGAATTAAGTTAACTGTTTCTGTTTCCGAGACTAAAAACTTTTTCAACTTTTAAAATACTGAAGTTCTGATGATAAATTGTCATACAGCTTGGTTGAATGTTACGTCATTAGAGTCATTCTCATTTTGTGTGAAGTTAATGTGGTAGAAGCCAATGATGACAAATATTACAAAAAATATAGCAAAGAGCATTAAGCTAATTAAAATAAGAACAGCTAGTGTGTGTTCCTCTGATTATTCACTATTCATAGTGAATCTGGAAATCTCAAATATCCATCTAATTGTGTGTAAAGATTTAAAAAACTTTGTTAATGAAAACGTCTCATACCTTACAGTTTTATCATACAGTGTTAATGCATTATAGAGACAAATTTGAAAATTAAGTCGTATTGCCATTTACTGTAATAATTTTACTAAGTGCAATTCCCTACTTTTTTCTTGAAGATAATTTAAGCCACATAAAAGTATAGTCATAGTTTTTAAATTTTGTATTCATATGGCTACTGTATCCTGCTTCTTCCTCCGCCTCAATAAATGGTTCTTTGAATATTTTTGCTGTTAGCCCTGGAAATTATTTTCTCATGACCATACCTAGCTTCATGGGGAAATGGGAAATGTTAATGAAGTTTTTCTACATTTAAGTTAGTAGACAGGCTCCCTTTGTTTAGTCCAAAAGTTCAGTCTGTGCTCTGGGTAGTTCCTTACAATGTATAAAACCTAGCAGGAGGCAAATATCTGCATTTTATTCTGTTACGTGATAACTGCATGCCCAATTATATGAACAAACACAATTTAGAAGCTATCTTAAGCTTTCTTCATATCTGAGTATTACATTTGAGTATGGTTTGAACAGAAATAATTAAAATAGAATGAGTTTTTATGCACAGTGGTCTCCTTAGGTGTTAAACAATTTAATATGGAGATCTTTGTATTCCCAAAGTTCTTTCTCCATTCAAGACTGAACTGTGCATGGACGAAAAACATCCAAGACTTGAAATGCACTTCATTTCCTTTTTACTGGGAAAATAAAATAGAAACGAAGAAGAGAATTTTAAGAGTTCCATTTGCATTGATTGAAATGTGACAGTCATGTCAATTTGACCTTTGTAGGTTCTTTTGTATTTATTAGAAATCTTTTCCATGTTACTTTTATTACTCTAGCTGCCTGTCCTATGATTTTCTACTTGTTCCATTATAAGAATGGCAGTAATTTAATTTTCAAAACCAGTATTTGGTTACAAACTCTCTGGATTCTGCTGTGATGTTAGGTGGAGCCTGAATGTCAAAGAAGCATTATTTCTGATGGCTAATTAGATATCCAAGTGATTTAACCTCTGTGTGTCATTGTCATCAAGCTGATGATCCTGATGAAGAATGCCTGACAATTAGTGATGTAGAAATACCAAAATAACATAGATGTTATTTATGTGGTTGCTAAATTAGTTGTTAGGCATTGCAAATATTAGAGGAGTAGCCATCTCATTCCTCACTTGTCAAAATTCTCAAAAATATACTTTCTTTTTGGTCCTTGTGTTGGCCAAAGGATACTTCTTTTGTGAGTAAAGTAAAAGGAACAAAATACAGAACTCATTCTAATTTTCTTAATCCTGATCCACACTGAATTAGCCTAAAGGTCCATCTAGCCATCATGTGAAACAAGAATCCTGTACACAGGAGATAATACCTCACAGCTTCTGGCTATCAGTAATTAGTTGGTACTGAAGCCAAGCGCTGCCTCAGGATACTTGTGTTCAGATCCATCTGAATGCCTTTCCACCATCAATTTTTATAAATCCTCTTTAATCCATTAACACATTTGGCCTAAGGATTTTGTATGCTGGGGAGTTCCATAGTGTGAGTGTGAACCATATAGAGAACGGGTAACCAGATTCAAATTTTGGTGTGTGAAAACATAAAAGAAATTAGAGGAGGTCTGTTATTAATAAATTAAAGGAGTTTGAATAAAATAGGAATTACACTTGATTTGGGCAGGGGAAGAGGAAATATGTTCTCTAATGGTGGACACACTGAACTGTTCTGTATAGTGTTATCTGAACTTCCTGATAAATAATGAATAAAGCACTGTTTTGATCCATGCTAAACCAACATGCTCTTATTTCGGTGAGTTTCCCCTGGTTCATGTACAGCAAGTTTTTAAAAGAAATTCCACCCTTTCATGTTTTTCATGTCTCCATCTTATCTCCCTCGAGCCTTCTCCTCTCCAAACTGAAGTGTCCCAGCTCTTTGAGTATCTGCTTAAAAAGCAGCAGCTCCATCCCCTTGATTGTCTCCGCTTGCCCTTCTCCAAGTCTGCTGCATCCTCCCGGAGATGGGGAGACCGGAACGGCACGCAGCCCTTCAGGTGTGGGCACACCAGACTTTCGTAGGAACAAAATGACCCCTTCTCTTTTGTTCACAGCACAGGTGGGAAAGCCCCCATGTTGGGTGGCTTTTTTTTTTTTATATGCTTTGCATATTGAGGTGATGATTTCAGAGAAATGTCAACGATGACTCCAGGGCCTCTTTTATAGTTGCCTGTTCTGGACTCAGCCTCATCTTGGCACTGTTTAGTGCCACTTTCCCTGGATGCACCACTTCATCTTCAATGTCAATGGCCGTCTTCTTGCTGGCTTTCTCAGTTTTTTGAGGGCTTCCAAGACTTTTTCACCACTGGATAATGTTCCAGACATTTCATGGCCTGAAAGAGCCTTCTGTTTCCTCCCTCACTAGGGTGCCTGAGGTCCCAGCTGTTGCCTTGTCTTCATCCTGAAAAGTCTGTTAAGCCTTACCCTTTTCTAGGTATTCTTTAAGCTGCTTTCCATCTGTAAACAAATTATTCCTCCAGTCCCATAGAAATTTAGCTCCTTTGATAATCTTGGGCATGGAACATTGTCAAGGACTTTTCTGGAACACGTGTATATGATGTCCCCTGCACCTCCTGACAGCATCACTCAACTCCAGCAGGCTGAATTTCCCTTGACTGTGGAGTCAGCCTGACTAATTCCCAGTTTATCCACATGTCCAGTGATCTTACTCTTCTTAACAGACGCTTCCATCTTGACAGGAATGGAAGTCAAATCTGCTAGTCTATACTTCCCATGGTGCTCTCTGGAGCCCTTTTTATGGGTTCTACGCTGGCAACCCACCACCACGCCGGCTCAGGTGCCATTGGTAACGACAGGTTATGTGCCTTGGCCAGCTATTTTTCAATTTCTTATTGGGATTCCTTCAGAAGCCTGAGCAGGCCTACCGGCCCTGGTGACTTATTGCCATATAACTTACTAATATGGCCTAATACTTTCTCTCTGTTTATATCAACTTGATGCAACTCCTGTGATATACCTGCTATGAAGAATATATCAGGAGTGGGAATCTCCTCAGCGTCTTCACCAGTAAAGACCAATGCAAGGTTCAGTGTCTCTGCAGTGGCCTAGTAATCCCTCAGCGCCCGTCCACCAGCTTTGCCATCTGCCTTCCTGCTTCTTACATACTTCTTACTACTGATTTGTGTAACCTATGCAGGGATGCAAATTCTCCTCAAATTCTTTCAGCCCTCTTAATTTACCGCTTACATCTTAGCATTGGTGTTGAAGCAGCTGAAAGTTTTGCCCTTGCTCTGTTCAATATTGCATTTGAGCTTGTCAGCTGACGTTGTCGGTGGTCTAATTTGTTTTTCTTATTTTTTGGGTTGTGCGGTTATTGAGAGGCATACTCAATCCTGGCTCCATTTTGGGTATGTGGTTTATTTCATTCAGCTTGATGCAGCTGTTTGAGATTATGAAATTGAACCACTAGAGAATTGCAAAGTAATAAAGCTGTTAGAACAGTAAAGTAATTCATATGGAATTCACTTTTTATACTAAGTTTACTTTTTAGCTGTTCTTAAGTTTGACTGTATTTGTTGGATATTCAAAGTGGTTGTAGCTTAAGATATTCTAGTAGCTGTCAAGGCCACAATGTAATATTCTGAGCTTCTTGGGTGAGATTTTATCAGTAGTTTTTAGAAATGTAGCCTCATTTCCTCTCTTTCCTCCCCCAATAAATTATCCAAGTATTTTCACATTTGTTTAACATATATTTGGGGTTTCTATTTAAAATATTACTTTTGGCATGTTCCTACTGAGAAGCTGCTGCTTTAGACTGATCATTGGAAAAACTTACTGAATGGGATATAAATGCAGTTAGAGTTAGGTCTCCTCCTTATGCACATAATTCTGGTTCCTGCAAAACAAAAACCTTGTCACACCTTGTCAAACAAAGGCTGTGTGGAAGAACAAGTTGTTTGTTTGCTATGTGCATGCATTGTATAGCATTCCCGTTCCCATCTCATTTTGCTATTGCTCAATTAAATGTTTATTCTGAATTTACCAGAGGTATGAAAATTCAGTAATAAAATACATATGCTCTCTCCTTTTAATTTAAGTTTGTCGTCTTATGCCTGTTATAAACTGAAGAAATATAGTTGTCTTCGAAAGCATCCATTAAATCCCAATCTATTTCCAAACTTGATTTCAAAGGTTTAGAACACCTCATTATTTTTATCTAACTTCAGTAGTGTTCGTGCGTGCTCAGATTTTTCAAATTATAATACGTGTCCTTTTTTTGTGCTTCTATTATTACTTTATTAAAGATACCTATACATGTCAATATAAGTACATGCAAACAATGCAGTAAAATGACAACTACTTCCTAGTGGAAATTAGTAGATATAAGACCTATTTCTGGAATTGAAACTTCTGTGATGCACATTTGGAATATTGTGATATAAACATAATGCATGGGGAGACTCTGGGATGTGTGGTGACAGAGGAATTGCCTGGAACATTGCCTCACTTTCTGACGGGAGACATTTTTGGGGGTCCGATAGGAGCGGTTGGGGTTCCCGGGGGCAGGGGGAGCGCAGGGCAGTGTCTCTCTGGATGTGTTTTTCCTTCCTTCCCTCCCTCCCTTGCCAGCTTGTGTGTTTTCTACCCTGTACAGCCCTGAATGTCTTCAATTGGTCTTTTGTACAATCCTCCAAGGTAGAAGCCAAAACTTCAATTCCAAAATCTATCCACTTCTGTTTCTCTGTTAGGATGGATGTGATCAAAATATCTACGCAGTTTGATTAAGGTGCCTCTAGAAGGCATTAGGCTACAAAGAAAATTACTCTTCTTTACTGTTGCAAAAACATTGGAATAGAATAACAATATGTTTCTTGAATGTAGTCTATGATGTTGTGAAATGTCACACTTGCCTTGAGTTGTCTAGACTGGGAAAGAACAGCTGTAAAAAGAATGACAAATAGATGTTTTTCTTCTTTTTCTGTACTGAATCTATATTAAGGAGATGCAGCTCCTCTCAGTAGAGCTGATAAGTTGGCACTGAATTGAAATAAAAATCAATGTTTATAATAGGTAAGTGTCCTAACATCAATACTAATATTTCTTAGTCTTCACTTAATGTTATAGATATGAAATCCTTCACTGCGAGTAGTTCTGAATGACGTATGAAATGAAAAATCCCTGATCGATGCACAGAATACATACAGGCAGCAAATGTGTTAGTTATCTCAAATGTTCATGTTTGGTGCAGGCAGAAAATCCTAGTTTCAGTTGGGAGGGCATGAGAGCCACATGAAATTTAAAAAAAAAAAAAAAAATCTATGTTGCTATTGCAAATATTTTTGTAACTTCCTTAGACAATGCCCACTTAATGAGAAGATTAACAGTACTCATCCTAAATCAAATTTTAACAAGTGTTTCATTAGTGCTTCAGTTATTCTGATGTGGACTAATAATTTCAATGAGATGTTACAAAATCTAATTATGTTACCTTTCTAAAAATTGCTCTCCCCTTTACTTTTCCCTCTTCCCTAGCATAGAAAAATGCCTCAATATATGGATAAGGGAATTATGTATCTCCTCTTTTTTCCTTGCTATCTCTATGTCCCTGTTCCTTTTTATTTTTACCAATTATTTCTACTCCACCCTCCCAAGCTAACTTTAAGATGTTGCGCTTTATCCTCATGTGTGAATGAACTCTGTGTCCAGCCCCAAACTGAGAATTCAGATTTAACAGATGCCAATGCATTAATGCCAGGTAATTGGGTTTTGGATAGGATTCCTTACTACTTTCAGTTAGTTCCTTAGACACCTTAAAAATAATCTGAGAAGTACCTGCAGAGTTGTAAACGTATGTTTAATAATACATAGCAAATTGTGTTGTTCCAGTGTTACCATAGACATTAAAATGTTCATAAGTGGGACCTATGCCTGACTGCTTAAAAATAAATGCATCCTGTACCTCCTCCATCTATCGTAGGCTCCCTACTTCTGAAGCTGACAGACAGATAGTGGACCAGAAACCAGTGCTATGCACTGTTTAACTTGATAGACAAGGATGGTACGTCACCTGAAGAGCTTCTCTTCTCCTGTCTACAGTGACATAATTCTACAGCTTATAATGCCTGTTCCGTATAATGATTTTTTTTTCCCCACTGGTTTCTGGGGGGAAAAAAAGGGTTGGAACTATTGGCGGCTCTGGGCACATTGCTGAATTCTAACTTTAATACATTTAGTCTTAAAAATACTAAAAAGTTAATTTTCTTTGTAATGGTGGTCACCATGTTTGAGATGAAGAGTAAAACTGATTTCTATTGTGCTCTCATTTTTCAATATATTAGTAAAAAAAAAAGTGGCAGACACCTTCCCCATGCACACACTTCTTCCAATTTGAATGTTTTTTCTTTTTGCTAGGGGCTGAACAGTCACTTCCCAACTAAAGCTATTAAATGAAAAATAGAAGCTTCAAAAACAATCTGAAGGAAGAGCAGTCTACAATAAACATTATAGCTTGTTGCAAGGTGTTGGCTTATGAGCTGTCTAGAAATGCAATTATTTTCTTTTTCCTTTCAAGAATACTTGATATTATAGGAGGTAGGGGACGGACATTTAACATGCTTTGTAATCCAGGTTTTTTAGTAAGTGCTAGTATTTAGACTTTTATCTAATTACTGTATTATCCTTCACCTGTATGAAACAGTAGCAGTTTTCCCAAATGTGGGGGAATCCGAGACAATCATGTTTCATATACCAATCAATCAAACACTCAGACCCTAATGCATGTTTCTGAAAGTTTAAGATTCTTCAGTCACTTGTACAGTCGAGCCACTACAAACAGTATAAAGTAGCTGTGAAATGGGAAGGGGTTTAGAGGAATTAAATTCTACTCTATCAGCTTTTTTCTTCCCTCCAGCTGATCAATATCAACAGGGGCTTTTTAAATGCTTTATCTTGCTGTCTGACTATCCTTTTTTTTGCTCCCCTTGAGAGAGGGGAAGGCTTGGGGATGGTGAGAGGAAACCAAGACACCTGACAAGATATAATCTGTAATAGTTCTCTGTGAATGAAATACATCACACCTTTGATTTAGACACATTCATCATTACTTTGGCTACTTCAGGCGAGGTGAAAACAGGAGTGGAAAACACCGATCACTTACCTGCAATTTCTACAGCTGTTCTTGGGGGCATGTTTTCTTTTCTTTCAAAGTTTTGCAAATGGTGTATAAGGTGAAGCCTAGCTGTGGGCCAGTAAATGTTACCAGCTTTGCTGTGACAGTATCTTCACTGTAAGAACAGGGTGCATGTATTGTAAACAATTGCATATTAACACCTTGGTCTCATTAATTGCAAACTTCTCTGATATATGTCTCAGTGGCAGCTTCTGCTAATTAACTCAGACACTAATTGGGTCAGATGAAATAAAGTAGACAGCAGTCACTCAAGCAGACTAGAACAGCCTGTTCTCTAATTGCTTTTGACAGAGGAACAAAATAGGAACTTGAAATATTAAAGACTAGTGCTAGCCACCACTGCGTACGTAGCATGGTTATTTGTAATGAATATTTTAATACAAACTGAAACGAATGTTGTTCCACCACATATGGTGAACCTGTCCTCCTCTGCCTGTGTTCTGCATGTGTGTGACATGAATTTTGATGGCCTGTAACCATGTAAAGCATTTGTCTGATTTTTTTTCATCCGAGCAAATCAGAAAATCTGGGAGAAAATAGATAAAAATCAAAGCGGTTCCAAGCTTTGCAACTATGTATCACTAGGTGGCATTTGCTGAAAACAGTACAGCAATTTCATTTTTACATCAGGAGCTTGTGCGAAACACTAGGTACTGGTGTTGTATTTTAGACTCTGATTACTTATTTCAAATCCTGATGCTTCTTTCAGCTTCATTTGTTATTAGTTGACAGTCTATCATTCAGAAACTTTGTGGGCTCCTATTTTCCTTTTTTGATATATGCTGCTTTGCCTGGCTCATGAATAAACCTTACTATCCTTGGTCTCTTACCCTTTATTGTTCGTATTTGAACATAAATAGAAACCTAGATGGTAAAAATCTCCAGCTAAGGAAGGGCACGGTCAGTCTAACAGTAAGCATTTATCTTCTGTTTTCCGAACAGAACAAAAATAATTGCGTATTCTTCATAATAGTTATAAGTATGAAAATTGTGGGTAATTTTATCTGGTTACATAACCTTGAATTTTTTATTTTTAATAGTTTTTCTCAGTTATAATGATACTCCCAGGCAGTACCTCTGTCACAGCTTACTCAGAGGTAGCCTGCTGATCAACTAAATGCTGATCTGCCTTCCCAAGTTTAAAAACCACAAACAAACAAACAAAACCCCAAGAAACCTACAGCCTCTGTGTCCTGGCAAGCAAAGTTTGCTGTTGGCCACAGCTCCTTTATCACAGTTTTCCTCCTCACAGCGCATATGACAGCTTCCCTGGTAAAAACCATAAAGGCTAGAGAGCCATTTAAAGTTTTCCAGAAACAAGTTTCTTACTTCGTGGGGATTTTTTTTTTTTTATTTTTTTTTGACACTGCTGAAATACAGGATCTGCCAGTGCTGCTGTTTTCTGGTATGTAACTTTTCCCACAGCGGTGACAGGAACATTTATAACGCTGGGGTTCGCGTCGAGCCGGCTTGGTAACAGCAGCCGAGGTGAGAGCATTTGCTTTCACTTTGAATTAGTTTCAGCAATTCTCAGATCACTGGTACAGAGGAATAACAACGCTTATTACGGGTTGTCACTAAATGCGCTGTGTACACAAACCAATTTTATTAGTCTTTAACTGATGAGGATTTTCCCGGTGCTGGCTGTATGTCAGAGGGACGGCTGCTGCCGTGCTGCCTGCTCGGGCTTATCCATCCATCCTAACGCTGCAGTCCCTCCTCCACAAGGAGCCGTGTCTGAAAATACGTGTGTGCTCTGAGGAGGGGAGAAAAAACTGATACCGATTCCCTCTTTCTTCTGCTAACAATTCCCATTTTCTCTGGGAAGGGACAAAAATGGGTTAAAAGTAAGAACATCTGAAACCAGAGTTAATACAGTCAAGACGTATTTAATCTGTTTATCGCGTCTAGTCATTCCTTCAAACAAGTTCAACCTATATTTTTAAAAAGTCAGTTAGGTTCTACCCTTTTGTCCAAGTCAGGCCAACAACCGGCGATGGGGCTGAGCAGCAAACGTTGCTTCCTTACTCCGAGCGGAGCGGGATCTCTGCTAACCGACCTGCCAGTCCTTAGTTGGCTTTGGGAGATGAACGGATCGAAGTATCTTCCGTCAGTTGGGGTGAAAATTGCAGTGTTGGACTGTGGAGTTACAATAGGGTTTATCTATAACCATAATAATAAAAATAATAGTCGTAGTAAATCTATGTGGCAAAAGGCATACCTGTTGATTTTATGCAACATCGCATGATGGATCAGCAGCATTCAACTTGTGCTTCCCCAAGTTGTAAACAAGAACAGAAATAAAAATTGCTGTTCAAAATAATCCCTCAAGAAACAGTAAGGTATTTTCCCCCAAATGTACTCATCTGACAAGGTGAAGTTAGTGTCTGTCAACTCCTCCTATTTCTCTTTCACATTTTGGTAATATTGGTAACCTTCCACAAATTTTCTGTGAATTTTTAATGAATTTAGTATAGCACTGAGTGAGGAGACTTATCCTGCAAATGCATTTTGTTGCTTTTAACAAAAAAATGCTTTTAAATCATCTTTATGGGTATTTTTTCAAGGTACTTCAACGTACCGGCAACATGATTTCATTGGTGTCTGACTGCCAAAAAGTTGATAATATAGTTAAATCATACAATATTCTGCAAGTTCCAGAAAGCTGCAGTGGTTTCAGCTGGTATAGCACTTCTGACCAACATGTTACCTCACTTTAAGATGTAATATATCATCTACAGTATTCAGAAAATACTATTATAATGATGGTATGATGCTAAAATAGCATGTGCTTCTATTAATATGTTATCAAGTCTACTCTACATTTGTCAATATGTGTATATGACATTGAAAAATAGATAATAAAGGGGACACTGCTCATACAAAACTGAATATCCAAATAAATAATTATATATTCCCATGTAAATATAACTGAAGTCATAAGCTGAATTCCTTCTTTTCTGAGCACCAGATTCTCAGGCAGAGATAGGTTTGTTCTTTAATTTTGGGAAGTGATCTATCTTTTGCAGAGAAATCCGATGTATGGAAACACTGGGGCTTTTCAGGTTGCATTTTAGGAGTAGTTTCCCTTTGGGAAAAACTTCCTGGATCCAAAATAATTGCTCATTAGAAAACCAGCAAACAAAACCGGTAAAGCTTGCGTTTGCAAAGCTGTCCATAAGCAGGAGACCAGGGTATTTTTGGTAGGGTGTGGTTCAAAACTCTTTTAAGTCCTTATTCTTGAAAGCCTAAGGGAAGGTGGGTCCCCAGTGTTTGAGGCGGGGGTCCTGGCAGTAAGCGGGGTGTTACAGGAGATGGGAGAAGAAAGCACTGCCAAAGCCCTTTTTTTTTTTTTTTTTTTCCTGTCCATTGACGCTTTCTCTGTTTTGGGTTTTTTGGGGGGAGGGGCGGTTTGGTTTTTTTGGTTGGGGGGGCGTTGGTTTGGTGGTTTGTGGTTTTTTTGTTTTTTTTTTTTGTTTTCTTTTTTTTTTTTTTTTT
>JAVJGG010000059.1:13161496-13184837 GCA_035590195.1 Aviceda cuculoides
GGTGGTTTGGTGGTTTGTGGTTTTTTTCTTTTTTTTTTTTCTTTTCTTTTTTTTTTTTTTTTTCCCCAACCTATACAGCTAAGTCATTAGCTACTCCACTTAACAGCCAGCCAGCAAGAACACAACGACCAGCCCATGGGGCCCTTCAGGAAGGTTATTGCCTATTAGCAGTTCTGCTCCTTCCTCCTGGGTCAAATCCATAGACACGGAGAAGTACAATCAGTTCCCAAAGTGTGTTTGCATGTGGTAGACCAGAGGAGGACTAGGCCAACTGCTGGGAATACCATTACCAATGTATGAATTGGACCCGAATAGCTCCTGTTGTGTGTGCTTAAAATGTTCTGGAAACGTGAACTGAAATTCTGGGGTGGTATTATTATTATTATTATTATTATTATTATTATATTGCATTGGAATTGTGCTCCTGCTTTTGTCTTGGGAGTTGTACCTGCTACAATTTATTTAGGGGAAGGGGCTGAGAGATGACGGGGCGCGGGGGGTGATGTTGTTAACAAACGTGCAGCAAATTACATGAATTTGTTCCAACCTAGACCTATGTGTACATTTCACAACTGCCCATTATTGGTTTAGGGATCATATGTAGCTTGTTTGCATTATCCTGGTATTTTTGTCTGCTAGTCAAATATATTTTTTTCTTTTTTTGGAAGTGGTTAATGGCCTGGAGAGGCAGACCACACTGTGCTGGTTTGCTGCACATGTTTGGGTAGTTCTTTTGTTCAAAACCACTGCTTCCCTGTATATGACTTTCTAGCTACCAGATTTCTCAACCAACGCCTCATTCCTTTTTCTTTCCAGAAAGTGTTTGTCTTTGCCTTTTCCCATCCCACTTCTACTTCTCCATAAGTCTTTTTCCCTTTTTCCCCCCAAACCAATGAAAAGGTGTTTCCCACCCTTTCTGTCTTCCACCTCACCCCTTCCTTATCTTTTTTTATTGTTGTTTTCTTTTCTTCTCTTTCCTTCTGTTCCAGGCTGGCACTGCGTTGTGTTCTCTATCCTTTGTGCCACTCCTGCTCTTTTTCTATCCCATGACGTCCATACTTACTCATCCTCAAAAGCACTCTGTAGTTTTTTCCCTAAATAGCTAATTAGGCAAAGTTAGGTCAGAAGAATGAGACCTTACATAAACACTTGTAATGCCTTAAAGAATTAAAAAAAAGAGAGAAGAGTCAGGAAGCAGTTTCCTGTAAGCATTTATAATGAGAAAAACAATTCCAGCTACCATAATGAAATGAGAAAAATAAAAGGCTTTCTCAGCCTGGGGTTCAGTCTAGGCCCATGGTGTCCATAGAAATCCCGTAGGTTTGGTCTTACAGCCGTTCTCTCTTTTGTCCCCTGAGCAGCAAAAGGAATCCCTCTCTCTGAGTTCCTGTATTTGAAGGAGGGGACTGGGGGAGCAGAGTTGAGATTAAGTCTTTTCAGTATAGTAATACCCCTGCTCCTTTCCTAAATTTGCCTTGAATCTTACCAAATGTCCTCAGAAAATGTCGATATACTATTTTTCGGAGGGTTGAGTTGTACTTTTTTTCTTTAGATATTAATGAGGGTTTTCTGGATGCTGAAGTCTCCCATTTCTGCTGAGCTTTTGAATAGGTTCATCAGTGTTTTGAGAAGCCTGAGATGGTCTGATTATGGTGATTTGATACAGGTTCCACAATAAAGTCTCAAGGGGTAGCATAGGGAACAGGGAGTTTTAACAGTATTCAGATAAAGTCAACACACTGCTCATCAGTATATTTATAGAAGATGCACAAAGAACTGCATGTTACCTATTGCCTTACACAAGCAATAGCCTTAAAATCATCGGTTGTCTGTCAAAGCAGTCTATTGTATTTCCTGTCAGCTTGTGAATGTCCCGGGTGACCTCAATGACTAAAAATCGAAGCTAGTCCACTCAAATATCATTCAGTCATTTTATTGCATTGATTTCTTCTTCCCCCCTCAGATAAGCAAGAATGGGAAGGGAACATTTCTCAGCAGTCGTAGTTACTGGCAGACTATTGTAACAATGTGCTGGAAATCTCTAAGAATAGTGAGTCGATGGAGCCGGAGTATCAATAATGTGACTATCGGTGGCCTTTTTTGTTCCTTGTGCTCCCACCGTTGCTGGTACTCACTCCCACTCACCGAAACAAATCCTGGCCTTTTCTAAATCTGCATTGTTTGGCTGCTAGAAAATCAAACAGCAATTTTGATGGTTTTAGTCTCTAAAGTGCAGTGTTCTGATGAACCTGCAGTTGCCATGACTGAAGGAATTGACCTCTGTCTTAACCATTGTTTCAAAGTTTCCAGCTAGTATATAGGAATTCTTTTTTCTTTTGGGCTTCTTTGTTTGTTGGGTTTTTTTTGGTTTGGTTTGGGTTTTGTTTGTTTGGTTTTTTGTGGGTTTTGTTTGGAGTTTTTTTGTTTTTTTTTTTTCTTTTTCTTCCTGATAGTTCCCAGTAGACAAAACATAGCTATTCAATTATTATTTAACCCAGCTCAAGGCAACACTGGGTAACAGAATAAGACAAGTCTCCTTCTTTTCTATCTGTGTTCCAACCTGTGATGGAACTGCTTGCTGAAGACCGCCTAAAATCTTCTATCACACAACCGAACCTCCTACCACTGCCTGTCTCTGCACTCCACACCTATTACGTAATGTCTTTATTGACACTTTGAAGACAATGATTTCTTTGTTTGTTTCAAATTAAACCTTATGCCCCTGAAGTGCCAGTGCACTTCTGTTGAATGTCTTCTAAATTTCAAAACTGGTCTGTACTTACTCTTGAGGAGAGTTTCCTAAGCCCCTTGCATCAGAAACCACTGCCCACGTCTGTGGAAGGCAGACTGGAGAGGGGGGAAAGACGCCGTCTTGACGTCGCGGTCTGGAGGAGGAGAGGCTGTGGAGTCTCCATCCTGGGAGATATTAAAAACCAGGCTCGATGTGGTCCTGGACAACCTGCTCGAGATGACTCTGCTTGATCGGGGGGGTTGGACCCGATGACGTCCAGAGATCCCTTCCAACCTCAACCACTCTGTGAATCTGTGAAAGCATTATTTATTCAGGTGTGTCAAGAGTTAGAGAGGCTGAAGATCCTCCAGAAAAATAGGGAAGGATGTACCAAAAAGTGGGAGGTTCCTTCCCCCCACTCCATGTTTTCTGTGGGAGAATGGCTTATATCATGCAGATGGAATGATGCAGTGACATACATACTGTATGTTTCTGAACCTTGGCTCACTTAAAATCTGCTTGGTATTCATCACCTCACATTTTTTAAAAGTATTGTGTTTTTAATGACTTGTTAACACTGCTCTATGCTTTCAGAATAGTAGCTAAAGTATACCAGATATTTTAAAGATTTTTTTTTTTCCTGTTGCCATTTTTTTATTCATTATGTTTGGTGGTATTGGGGGGAGGGGGGGTGTTGGAAAAATAAGTGTAGTACTAAGTGTAGTTTACTAAGAGATTACAACATAATGCTGGTGTTTTTTGTGGAAAATAGAAGGGAATTTCATTTGAGTAGTAGGTTGAAAACATGAACTACTTTATTAAGTATCTAGGAAAGTTGTCTGGTAGCCACTTGCCATTAATAATAGCATCTTTGTTCTGTTGAATCTTGATTGCATGCTCCTAAGCATTCTTCAGTGTACCACTTCTCTCTATTAGCCTTGCCACCCGATTAAATCTTAGAACTGTCCTTTGTCAGATGATTAGCTCCGTTGATAGTGCACTTTTTCCTGGCCATAATTTCTTATGAACTCTAGCCTGGCATCATACTTTTAAAGCCAAATGTGCAGTTAGCTAATTCAAGAGGTTTACATTCACAGTCGCAAAGCTGGATGCTCATCATACCAGAAATATATCAGAACTGTAAGATCCATTTGTGAATGTGTTCCAGATAAAACAAGGTCTATTCAGTAGTACTAGAGGCTCTAGTGTGTGAAAATCAGATAAATCTGAAAGGTCAGTCTATTTTTTTTTTTTCTGGAACACTTTCTACAGACCTAAGTATGTGCATTTTCTGAGTTGATAACCTGCACAAAGGAGGTTAAGACTGTTCTACTCAGTGTCCAGCATTTTGAGGAAAGTAGACTTTTGCTGTGGGAAGTGATCACATTATTATTGTGATAAAGGAATTCAGGATCCATGCAGTGTTTCATGTTTAGATTTAACCTGAAGAGAGACGGTATGCTATTCTGCAATTCTTCCAGCTTGAAAGGAAAGAAGTAAACATGCTATATTACTCTTGGAACAGCCAAAGGAAATACCTGCTTGGCCATTTGATTATTCTTATTGACTCACAGCAGAAACACCTGCCTGGCCATTCGTCGGCTCCCTGCTGAAGGGTCTGTTATAAACACAGCATTATGAAAGTGCCAGATGAGTGTTCTTGCTCCGTTTCTACAGCACCCGGACCAATCTCATTCAGCTTCCACATCTAGCATTCAATCCGTAAATCTGAGTTAGGAGAACATCATTTGGGAAAAAATCACGCTTACTGTACGGAAATCATGCCATGTAGAACCAAAAGACTGATTCTTTTTTAGGTTAGGAGGCTGTCACTAACAAATTGCTGTGGTATAAACTTGTCAGAGCAAGCACCTAGAGATAAAAGTGCTTGAAATGATCTCCGTGTAAAGATAACAGCAGTGGAATAGATTTGTGTTTGCAAAGGTAGCAGAGCACTGCCTGAACTTTGAATAAGTTTCAAACATTCGTGTTGTGGGTTTAACTCTCATTTTCCTCAGGAGACCCTGTTTTTTATTAGCTCAATAGACATGAATTAATTGGTGACTAGCAGTTAAATCTCTGGCATATAGCTTTGTGGAAAAACAAAACCAAACCCACACACTGTTACTGAATATGCTACAACAGTAGCCTGGGGTGGAAAAGTGGAAGTTTGAACAGTTTGGAAGAGGTATTTTTGCCTCTTTCCTTTTCCCTGCTAAATACCACATACTCTTCTTCTACCCCATTTTAAGGTTGCCTTTGGCGTTTTTATCGGAGATGATTAAACAGAAATAGCTATTTATATGTAATATTTTATATGAAGTTGCTGAAGAAGTTTGTAATACAACACCAGATTGAATATGTATCTTCCACCATCAAAATCCATCTTCCTTCTCCCATCTTCTCTGTATTGCACATGGCAGGAATAAGTCAAAACTCATATAACAAACAGCTTACAGTCAACAAAGAGGGAAGCGATGCTTGTGGCGAAAAAAAAATTAAACAGCTTTAGTGTCATTTATTACCAAAAGCATGCATGTCCTCCATGTGCTCTTGCTTTTTGATGAATCTCTAACTATTCAAATATCACTTTCAGCCAAGGGATGAAGCATGCGATATTATTTGGGATACATAGCAGTAGAAGTCCAGAAAGTTTGTTGTAGTAAATACTCATATAGTAGTGGCAGAATGTAGATAATGCTTGACTTCTATGGCATGTTTCCAGTAGTACTGTTGCATTGTCAATCTTTTCACTCATGTTCATCCGAAAGCAATTAGAACACGCTCCTTTCTGTATGCAGAAGTTTTTTACAATGAAATAGTAGCTTTACAAATTCTAGTATTATTTTTTCATGAGTATATTGTATTGTTGAGAATGAAAAATATTCTTGTGAAAAGGCACTTTTAAAGTGCTATTGAGGGAGGTTTTAAGAACAAAAGATATATTTATATCAAAAAGATTTGCCTTGTTTTGTCTCCTTGGAGGGGTGGAGGGAGAGAAAGCAAAGTACATTATTAATGTGCATTTCTCATGTAGCTCATCCATACCTGCCTTCCAAATGCAGCCGAATCCATTAACATTATTAATTGCTGAACATTTCAGATGGGAATTTAATATCCCATTTTATTTAAGAAGTGTGGAGAATTTTACTGCAAACCAAAAGGCAGCATTGAGTGAGCTTTATTTTAGTATAAGCATTCTGCAGCCTTTTCCACATATGCCCTTTAATTCCAGTTTGGTTTGTCTTTGTCGTACAAAGAGTTCTGCCCTTCTGTATTATTTCAGGGCTGATGACTAATAGATCTTTTTGAGAAAATGCTTATTAGGTTGTAATTTGAAGGCACCTTTCTCTTCCCACCTACATAAAATATATCAGAATTGTACCTTTGTGTGTCCAGTTCCATTCTGCATCAAGATTGTACTTAAAACTTAGACACAGAAGTCAAGGCCTAAATCTCCCTCTACACTGTTTTTCATAGCAAAGAATTGAGAAGGAATTTCATGTATGGCTGAACAAACCTGTGGGGTTTTTGTCTTTTTCTACTGGAGGAAATATATATAACAAATTGTGACAGATAAATAGCTGCAGAAAAGGCATAAGGTATGGCAGGGGCTGCCAATGCAGAACTATCATTATGGTCCAGAAGACTTCACTTCCTCAAGAAATTTGAGGACGTGCATATAAACTTGTTATTTCAAGTACTTTTAGAAAAGTGCTGTAGAAGAGTTTCCTGCTGCCAAAACCATTGTGTAACACGTTTCTTTATACTTACATGAAATTAAAAAATTGAATGGGATATTTCAGATCCTACTGCAACATATTCCCTTCCAGAAGAAAAGAAACCACAGGATGGGTGAGATGAGCTAGGGATATAGACCATGACTATGAAGGGAACCCGTAGGCTTTCAAAAATATGTTGATGTAATTGTCAAGGACAGAATACATCTAAATAGGTGCCCTGAATGTGTTTGAATTACTAGTAGTAGCTTTGCTACAAACCAAGACTGAAGCTTTAATCAATAATATTGTAGTATTTTGTTGAATAATTCTAATGAAATGCTTTACTTTTCTCTGGCAGATGAACGGGAAGATGTTCAAAAGAAAACATTCACAAAATGGATAAATGCACAGTTTGTGAAGGTAATTAAATATTTTTATTGATTTATAAACCAAAATATGTTTTGTATATTTTTCAAAAAAACTGATATTCCTCCACTGAGGCTTAATTTTCAAGATAACTGTTACAAGTTTCAGGTATTGCTGAATGCAGTTGACTGATTTATTAGAAAAAACGTCCAAATTGTATTCCCTTGGTTTCAGTAGGGATTGAAATGTAGGAAGCCATCCTCTTCTCAAAATGTTCTCTGCCTCAATTTACTTTGCCTTTTCTCAAACTAGTGATGCAGATGGATAACTGTTTGCTGGACTCCTTTGTTATGTTCTTAATACATTGAGGAATTTCCTCTAGTGGGCTTGTCTTTTCTTGTTTTTAATTGCAATCACAAATTTAACAAGACTGGATGAATTGGAGAGGAGCAAGGTCAAAGATAAGAGGTGTGATCCAGTCAGCAAATTATGAAAGTCAATTATAATTTGTTTTGAAATAGTTATCTTTGAGAATGGTAAAGATCTCCAATGTTCTGGAAAAAAAGCAACTAACCAACTTATTTAAAGGAGGCCCTCCTGGCAGTATATAATAATTTTATCTTTAATACACAGGAAAAATTGAGCTCAAACTATTAATTTGATTAAACATTTTTTACAGTCATGGAGGGTAATTGCTGAACTGTATTTGCCAGTAATAAACTAAATCAATCCCATAAACTGTCATTTTAACTGGTAGTAGACAACAATGAAATAGTAGCTGTGACACACCTTCTATTTAGTCTGGCCTTTGATTGTGTCCCATCTGATTCTCCTCATTAAAAAAAGAGTAAAATAATCTGAATAAGACCACCATAATGTTGAAAAACATGCTCAGCAGTGGTTCAGTCCAAGAGGGAGTCCCACACAACTCTTCCATGGTCTGGAGCACTTTCTAATAGTGATTCAAGTGATTTAGAAAGCACACATTTGAGCTCAGCATCTTTACAGCAGAGATGTCCAGCAGTTTGGAGGACTGAATCAGAATGAAATACAATCTTGAACAAATGGTCTCAAATTGATCGATGAATTACAAGACAAGTGTGAAGTATTATACTTAGGACAGAAGTAAAATGTATGCATACAGAAGGGGGGGGATAACTGGGCTGGCAATAATAAAGCAAAGAAAAGCTCTGGGAAGTGCAGTGAATCAAAACCAAAATGAGTCAGCGACATTGTACTATTAAAAAAAAAAGGCAGATTTATTATGACTGTGATAATGGAAGTGCTTGACAGAAGGCGAAAGATGTAATTATTTTATTTTACTTGGCAATAGTGAGATTTTAGTTTGAGTAATTTACTATCTTGGTGTTCCATATATGAAGGAGTAGCCCCAGCAGCAGTCGTCTGATACAAGCTAATTTGAAATGTATTGCCATTTAGGCCTTGTTATGGTCGCATAAATAGTTACGGAAAACTAAGAGTAACTGTTGCTTCTGTATCTAAAGATATGTCAAGTTCCTAGAGCACTGCTTTCTCAGAAACGGTTGTTTTATGGAATAGCAAAGCTTGCAATTACTGAGGAAAAGTGGAGCAAGTCTGCAGAAGAACAAGAAGAATTATGAAGGGTTTAGAAAATATGACCTCTCAGCAGATGCTTTTAATGGTAGGTTTGGCTCAGTTGTCTGAATGATCTAGATGTCTTTCCTCCAATTCTAGTTCAGTGGAGTGTACTTTAATGGTGTTTTAGCTGCCTTTTACTTCAGTTCTATAAATAGTGGGTTTAGTTGTATGTGAACATACATTCATAAGCAGTCTGGAGAAGTACTAATCCCCCTCTACTTCATTTGGACTCTGAGGAAAACCTCCTAAATGCTATGGTTCAAGTTTTACTTTGCCTCATGCATCACCTGTATTTTGGACAGGCTCTTTTTATTTCAGCAATCAATCTACCAAAACCCTCTTGATCTTTAAATCTTGGACAAATTACTCTTGTCCTACAGAATTGCATAACACCAGAATACTTGGTCTGAAATTGGAAATCACGTATGTCTGGTGAGCTTAGTAATACCTGCTGGCCGCCTGTGTGGTACACATGCAGAAAGCATGCTTTGCTCTTCAGTGCAGGCACGTACCGTGCAAGCTTTATTTCTCTCTAGGATTTTCAGGACAGAAATACAGAAGACGCCGCTTGTATTCCACCGTAACATGAGTGGTCATAGTTAAGAGCTGTATGCTGTCCTGGGACTGTGTTTCTCCCTCTTCTAAAGACCAAGGTGTTTTGGGAGAGGTGGTCTTCAAAACGTGAAAGTGGATCTCCATGTGAAATCTACAGCTTATCCCTCTTCTTCTCCTGACTTGTTTTCAGTGGTTCAAATCCATCTCTGTTTCTAGCTGTGGAATCGATTTCAGTTAACAGGCTGCTCTTGGTTACCGATTTCTCGTCATAGTTAGCTTTGTAAAAGTGTTAAATAAATTACTTTCATTGTAGAATTGGTTTTTATTCAATGTGGTTCTAGGGGTGCTGTCTTGAGCAGATTAGCCTGTGGGGTTGGAATTAAGATAGAGGAATATATTATGTCACTCATTTCTCTTACTTGTGAATAATGGAATCCAGGTGATTAATTGACTGTAAAATATTTAGGGTTGAATGAAATTGTTTTATACAATTCTCACTCATCCACCACCCTCCATAGCTAAAAACCCCTCTACTTATGCAGTTAAAGTAAAAGCTTAGTTCTAAATGTTCTAAATCTTCATTTGTGCTGGGTCTACTGTGCACTACCCCCCAAAGATCTGTATTCTTTTCCTGAAAATTCAGTGTCTAGAGTCTCTGTGTCTTGGTACACCTATTCTCAGACTAAGCTTTCAAAACACTCACATTTGCAAGTTTCTTTCACATGACTTGTGATGTAAATACAAATAAAGCTTTTAATGTCAGAAGTTGTAAATTATTGAAAAATAATTTTCTATTTTATGTGTCATCAGCATAACTTAAGAACCCACATATGATTTTTATTAGTGGAAAAAAAAAAAAAAATTGTTTGAATCACAGGCCTGGAGGAAAGTAGTAGTCCTTCTGGCCATGCAGGCAGTGACATTTTAGTTGGATCATCTGTAGATATGTTGGATTCAGATGCCTTGAGTTCAGCAATGAACTCTGCTACCTCTTAGCTAAGGAGTCAAGTCCCTAACACGAAATCCATAACAAACTCTCGACCACACCATCTTGGCAGTTTTCCATCTGTGATGTGCAGAACCTAGAAACCTCTGGAGTGCTACCAAGAAGTCTGTGAAAGGTTATCTGCAGAAAGCTAGCAGAATTGTCAGCAAGATTATAATTGCTATGGGTGAGGCCATGTCTCTCATCAAACTTTTTTTGGCAGGTTGAGTGGGGTGCTCTAAACAGAAAAACTGGCAAAAATGCATTTGCGGGTCTCTCTTACAGCTTCTCAAAAGAGCAGGTTTCTCTCCAATTCCTGCTCCTTTTACTAGCCAGAAAATGGATTATGCAGAAAATCCATGCTTTAAAGATTACAGTATGTGACTCATCTACAACCAAGTCAGTTGCAGGGTGTACGTAATGATAGTAAAGGAACATATTGTAACCTTGTTTTTAATAATAGAACTATAATTAGAGCTCTCACAAGAGATATATCTAGTCTGGGGTATGGTATGTTTTGCTCAGATCTCAACTTTTTAAATTTGAAATAACCGAAACCTTTGTTTATAAATGAAACACAGAATCTTAACTATGTGTTTTGGGAGAATGCAAATACATCATGAGCCCTCAAGTGTAGCAGCTCTCTGCTGGAACTTTGAAACAGCCACAACAATTAGGTTAACAGTGCCTGTACCCCATTTCAAATGAGCTTATGTTGTCTCACTGGTTAAACATTTCCAGTTGTTTATTACATAACAGGTTTCAAAATAGAAAGCGTTATTGAAGATGGAAATGTTCTTTACTTGTATGTATGAAAGAGCTTATAAAAGGCAACTAATTTTAAAATGAAAACCTGAATATTCCAGCATTAGAAACCCCCCCCACCCCATCCTAAAAAGGAAAGAGAGTACTCTTATGACTAAAGAAATATTGGCAATTTATTTTGTTCCTTCATTATGGAGAGAGTGTCTCAAAGTACTGACAGTTTTAATGTCAGCAATAAAAGTTATCTGTTGTGAGTACAGAGAAGGAAAGCAGCTAATCAATGTAAGTTTTGGCAGCTTGAATTTTAGGTTATACCCTTATGGCTAACTTAAGGTCAACAGCTTAACCTGTAAGTGGGCTTCATAAAAGAACGGTAATTTGTGAATGAGTTTTCAACACTTTAATCTGCAATATCAAAACCCAGATGTTCATAAAATTGCTTGTAAAATCAGAGGTTTAAATAGGTTGTCCAAATATCTACTGCAAAAGGGTAGAAACAAAGAAGACAATATATATGACAGTGCACTTTTTCATGTGAACACTGAAATTATTAATCTCCAACCAGGTAGGAGCAAGAGCCAGAAAATACAGCATGGTAGATTTTGTGGGGGGAAAGGTGGATAAATTTTTTATGGTTTCACTATCTCACACTGTGGTTTTCCTCCTGTTGTCACTGAAGAAAGCAGAATATGAAAATAAATTTAAAGATACCCAATATTTCATTACTTAGCTTTATGGAAAACCGGGATCATTCGGTAAGTAATCCTTTTAATGGAGAATTTAAGTTGTGAAAAATGGCAGCTTTTTATAGGCAGATGGAAATATTAGGAGGTAGTTGTTTGTGTAGTGACTGTGGAATTAGATTCCCGTTGTTGTAGTGATTAGGTGAAGAAACATATTAAAGACGCAGCCTGTGCCAAAGAAGCTACGGTTGACAGCTTCATTGAAGATATATGTGGCTAGTAGAATAACGGTCAGCAAAAATAAATACCTTTTTTACTAATGAAATTGTTCTGAGTAGCGGCTGGATTGTTCGTGCAACTGGTATATGTGGGGATAAAAGGAACACAGAAGGGGGCATTGCTTACAACTTTAGTTGAACTATGTAGCAGTCAAAATAATTTCCTAATTACCCAGTGTTAGTATGTGCTTATATGATAAGAGGCATGGTGGCGGTCTCAGTTCTTCCCTCTTCTTGAGTTCACGGACAAGCTGAAGTTATTCAAGAGTCCCATTCACTTTAGTGGTCTCTTGCGATTGTAGATTAAATGCCTTCTGCATATCAGATAACAAAAACGACTCATACAAATGAAATGTTTACTGACCTTTTGAGGAAGTATGTCAAACATTTGAGGTACAGAGAGACTGTACTACCACAAGTCTGGCACCTGACAGAGAAATTTGCAGTGCTGCTTTTGCTCGCTTTTCTGTGCTATTGCTCACAATGACTTCAAATTAAAACAAATTTAAAAAGCCAGTCACAACAAAGTGAATTCAAAGTGTTGCACACTCTGGAAGGGGAGTAATCTGGTGAAGCTTTGTGGAGAAGACAATGGTAGTTTCATTTGTCAAATTTCTTTAAGATTTAGCTTCTTCAGAAATGTGTTAACCCCTGTGAATAATCTACTTCAAACTCTACCAGATGTATAATCTACATCAAACTCCACCAGTTGTACCATTTCTTTAGCCATATTTCTGGACTACAATTAATAATCAAGAAAAGGAGCTGGAGGGAGGGAGAGAGGTTGGCAACAAACCGCAAAAAAGTAGGGTGTGCTGGTGTTGTAGGATTTCAGTTTTAGAATTGAGTTCTAGAGAATAAATCAACACTGGCTTTGCAGAATAAACTTTAATATTATTGTAGACAAGTTCAGAAAAGTTCATTCAGATAGCTATGGTGCTTTAGCCATTTACATAGGATTTGGTGCCTCCAAAAAAGCCTGGTGAAGAAACAGAATAAATAAAAGTTTTCTGAGCTCCATGTTGCCACAGATTATCCTGCAGCCATTCCCAGTCAAAAGCATTTGCATCTAGCCTTGTATTTTTACAGTATGTTGAACCAGTGCTTGACATGGCAGTGTCGATGTGTTCTCAGTCTATGTAATTTATCCAGTCTTTATCCCTTTTTTCAGAGAAGAAAAAAAAAAAAAAAAAAAAAACAAACAAAAAACAGAAAAAAGGCTGTGCTCTTCCTACATTATCTGATACCCAAACTGTTTTGTGTTAAGGTAGAATTAAGAGAGGCAGGAAGCATTTGAACTTTTTTTTCTTTACCAAATGCAAACTAGACTTGCTTGCACTCATTCTCGATTAGGGGGCAGGGAAGGTAAAAAGAGTTACTGAGAAATTCTTTTAAAAAGAGTCATTGTGGTCAAAGTAAATGAGGATTGAATGCTGACCCCACTCCAGGCCTCGAGGAGTAGTACAGCTGAGCAACCAACACTCACTAATAGCCAGTGTTACATCTACCAGGTCATGAAGGAGCGTGTACTGTATTTTTACTGCTGACACCGAATATTCACATTATGACTTGCTTCAAAAGCTTCTGGTTTTGTGCCCATATCAGTTTCTTTCTTTGGGCCAGCAGAGTTCTGCTGAATTTCAACAAAACCAAAGTTGTGCTCTATTCATCTAAGGAGCACTAATTTGGAGATAAATGACAAGCAGGATCAGGTACCGCATGGAAGAACATTGATTCCAGGTCAAGCAAAAGATGGATTGTTAGTAAAATTTTGAAATCGTGTCTGGCAAAACCCTGATCAAATCTTTAATGGCTGCATATTAAAAGTGAGTATGGTAGATGTCAGCTCAATCCATTAACTGAACATTGATAGTATCTTTAGAGCAGCCTCAATTTATATTTTTTTCCTGAAAGATTTCAGACAACCACAGTTTTAAAATTGTATCATTTGTGATAAATCTGAAAAAATTATAGTTGGTATTATTTGATGTTGGTAAGACACCATGATTGATATTCATCCACCCTAAATACCTAATTAATCTGTTCTGTGTCTCTGTTGCCAGCCTTTTTAAGTGCTACAGTGAAAGTGATGAGAAAGAGCAGCTTACTAATGTGGAAGCCAAATGACTTCTCTGCTACAGTGTGGCAAATAACCAGAACTCTCGTTGAAGATTAATAGTGCTTAACTTCGCTTTCCAGCTCTGTGTGATCAACACTACCCTTGGGATACATCCTGTTTTAAAATATCAGGCTTTCTTATGCCAATAACCTTTTTATAATACATCTTGCAAGAGCAGACCAAAGGCCCATCATGTCTATTCTGTATTATTAAAGCAAAAGCTTTTCATCTTTTTTTTTTTTTTTTGAAGCCAAATGACGTTTAAACCTGGTATAGAAAACACATTTGCATGTTTAAGTGTTAAGTGATTTTTCTTTTTTGGATATCTCCAGAATACATAAGCAAGTGTCAGGCAAAACACATGCTCAGAATTATTCGTGTTGATATATACTGAATTACCTATTAGGTCTCCATATTCTGCATCTTTTTTTTATGATGCAGTAAAATGGGATATATGCTGTGTGAATATTTGTTATGTTTCAAATCAATTTCCTTTGGATTTAAAAAATAACTTAAAAATTATTTTTACTATACTTCTTAAGGTAATACCAATGGCAATATTGCCATTTATTTCACTCAGAATTTCATTCTAGAACTCCTACTATCTAGTAATGTATTTTTATAGATTTTTTTTGTATGACCAAGAAAGTTACCATGAACAGAAAGTTACTATGAACAGGAACAGGCACAGTTTAAAGGTGCAAATATCCTCATGCTTTGAATTTTGCACATAACATCAACTCTGAGTGCCAGTTTTGAAATTTATAAACTTGATGACTTTTTATATTTTGCTTCCGAAGTAATTTTTCAGCTTACTGTTGGCAAAATACTTAGGATATGTCTCCCTTATCAATTTAATATTTATTAATGTTTAACTCTGCCCAATGGAGATGGGCAATGCTGGCAGAGATTACAATAGAGGATTAATCCCTTTGTACTTACTGTAAAAGCAAGGAACACCAGAAGCTGAGTGGTGTCACAATGCAGCATGACAAAAAGTACTGCTTAAGAGGGTGGTCTTCTCTATTTTCTCTGTTCTTGCTACTTCATAACCAACTGTGGTAGTCACACAGCTGGAGATGCCTTGAAAACTGTCAGTACGGAAAAGAACCCTTTCACTGAAAACCTAGAAAGGACAAAAATATATTTGGTTATGCTTCAAAGTCACAAACATAGATGTTTGAGGTTAACGAAAAGCTAATGAGACTATCTCAGCATTGTTCTTGGTCACTTTTTTTTTTTTTTTAAAGTTGATGTTCAAACAGCTAAAGTTTTATTATGTGTGCATGCGGGGACGGGATTCTCTAATGTTACTCCTCCATAATGTTCTCCCATTGCTGGGAGACTTCACAACTTTGCTCGTTGTGGGGTTTTTTTTCCCCAAAATGTCTAAATGACTGCAATTAAACAAGATGGCTCATGGAGAGCAGATTCATTTTCACTTCGATGAGAAGTGAAACTTCTGCATTTAATTTTCTGCACATTTTTTAGTGGAGCCGTGGTGTGTATCTCGCAAGACCTGTTGCTCGCAAGTGAAATTCTCTTCTGTCTGCTCCCTCGACTGCACAAGCGGTGACATGTTTTCTCTGCTTTGCCTTACTGGGCATGAATTCAAAACCGGCTACAGTGGAGGAGCAGCTGCTCCTCGGGGACAGTGGGGTCTGCCTCCACCAGAACTCGATACCCCTCTCCGAGCCGGATCCTTTTCTCGGGCCAAGGTGCCCGTGGGAGCTCCAGGCCCGCCGCCGCGGCCACCCTGCCCGTGTGCACAGCAGCCCGCGGGGGGAGATCCCCACCGCTCCGAAAGCCTTGGCGCTGGCGCTGCTGCCGTCTGGTCACTGAAGATTATGTCATGTTCTCAGTATCTTTTGGTTGCACAGGCAAAGGTTATGTTACTTTTCCGGATCAAATTTTAAGGCTCAAAATGTTTTCGATTAACAGTGACTTCCCTTCCAAAAAACGTGCAAGCATATTATCCTAAACAGTGAGCATCTGCATGACAAAACACTTTCACCATTAGAAACGTCTGAGTGAATACAGACTACATTTTAAATGCTTCTGAGAAAATGTGGTATCCCAGACCTTTAATTTGAAACTTGAGTGGATTAGTAAAATTAGCAAACAAGACTAAAATATATGCCTTTTTATTATGTTAAGATCATGTCTTTGCATTCTTGTTTTTATAGCCTCTTCTTGCAGAGTAACAATGGCTTCCCTCAGATGAATTAGACATGCCAAGCAAGCAAAGCAATCAGTAATGTTGGCAATAGAGGGCACTGGATTTTCATTTCTAATATGTTTTACTGAGAAAAAAACAGTCAAGTGAGGTTCTTTGAGCTCTTTCACCTTTTCCTTCTCACACTTGGACTTGCACCTGCTAGACTTGTATTCAAACTTTCATACTTTTTTATTGCACTTACTTTAAGTAAAAAAGATTAATCTGAAGAAAATTGAATATGTGCTGTTCTCTTGAAGTTATTATTGTGTATGTATCTTGAGGGGGCAATAGGAACAAGCTAAATATAGCACTACAATATTGGTCTCAGTCGTGCATATGTCTAGCTTGCAAATTTGTAAACATTTACAAATTTGCATGATTGTTGCTGGCAGTAGACATCATCGTTTCCGTGCTCAGAATTCATTACCATTACATCTAATCATCTTCAGAATCTCCAAAGAAAAACTCTTCACACAGGCAAATAAGGCTTTAGTCGATTTATGTTACACTTAGACTGAAAGTTCAAAAATAAAAACAGGAGAAAAAACATTTCTGAGCTACTGTCCCCACTTCTCTAAATGCCCTCTTATGTAAACGTACTGAAGCTCAAGCAAATCATACCGACCATTCCCCCTACCTGCCAAAGAGTTATCACGTGCCTAACGTTCGACGGCGAGAGGAAAAGAGAAAGTGTGAGCGTAAATGCATTTAGGAGCGGTGCACCTCTCTCTCTCAAGCTTTCTCTCGATCTCTTAAACAGACCCAGCAGCATACCTCCTTGTGTCCGTCATGTCACCTTAGTCAGCGAGGCGGAAGGCCAGGGAGTCACTTGTCCGTCGCCAGCCCGGCGGCATGCCTGCGCCCCTTGGGTAGGACCTCCAGGGAGCTACTGCCTTGCCCTGCCGCCGCGGACCCTTCTTACACCTCCCTCTGCCCGAGGCAGCGGGTACATCTTCTGCCTCTCGGACACACACGCTTCGTTCTGTAGGCTGCCTTTGATGTCAGGAAGCTTGACCATTCCTCCTGCGTGTTTAAATGCATAAAAGATTTTTTAACAAGCATGTCTCGGAGAAAACAAACAAAACCCTCCAACCTCCAAATTATTCCGTTTTCGGCAGACTGCTTCCATGTTATAGACGGCATTCTTGGATGTTGGTGTTTCAGGGTTGGTGATGATGAGATGGCCCTACCCCAGTTCTGTAAGCACTTAAATTTCTGCATATCACTTTCTTTATGATACTTTGAGATATCGGTATTGTGTACAAAGATTTACTGTTCCTTCAAAGGGTTCAATGGACACGATTTTACACCTGGATCAAATGCAACTTTTATTGAGGTTTATTTCTTTAAACCATGTGCCTCTATTTTAGGCCCTACCTTGCCACGAAGACAGCAAAAATAATATTATGAAATATGTTCCTATGGTAGAAGGGCATTATTAGAAATAATAATTTTATATGTACATGGTTGCAAATAACCATATTTGCACAAGACCTTGCATATCTGTCTTTTACATATGAAAGGGCTCAGTCAGATCTTGGGGTTTTTTCTGGACCAACACTTCAGGAATATGTATTATTTTTACAGCTGCTTACCTCTGTTCTTTCCTTGATCATATATTTGGGCTGTTTTGAAGGGGAAAAATTGTCACCTTGCATAATAGCTGTAGCTATTTCTCAACAGCAGTGGCAAAATTGACCTAGACACCCTATTAAGTCTTTGCTTAGAGAATTAGTTAATAAAAAAAAAACCCCATCAATCCTCTTTTTTCCTGCTCTGGAAAGCTGCCTAACTTGTAAATCTTTTTTCCTCTGTTTTAGTATCCTAGTCTGATTAAATATTGATATTCATATCACTGACTTTGCTAATACTTTCACTTTTTTCAAAGATCTACATGACAGGTGTTATTACACAGAATAGCCATTTTTCTTTTCTATCTGCTTTTCATAGTGTGTTTGATTGATTTGCCAGTTTAAACCCATCACATTTACTTCCTGGTAATATTAGTGCGAGAGTATATATTGCTGACTTAAAAATAGGATGCTTTTAGTGTGCTCAAGTACTTAGCATTGGTTCTATTGAAATTAAGATTTCAGGAAAAAAGATAAAACAAGTAATTTCTTCTGTTCAGTCTGTTGCAGTTTTAAAAAAAAGAAAATACTTATAAGGTTACTGAAAATCCTAAGCTATTGGTGACAATAAAACCCTTTCCATTAAAAAAAAACAACCACACAAAACACCCTGATATTATCCCTTGAGAATAATAATAATAAAGTGTAATTCCAGTTGGAATTATGTTGAAAGTTATAAGAATTTAACACGGCACATGTAAGCACAGTTACCAAAAACATATTAAATGAGACTGTTCTCCATCTTTTCTATTTTTTTGCCTAGTCTTAGGCCTCAGAAGACATGAATCTGTAAGGCTTTGTGCACAAAACAGAAAACATATTTTCTATGTATTCTAAATCTTCAGAGTTACGGTGTGCTGGATTGAAAAAAAAAAAGTATGGTGGTAACTTACAATTGTGTTGATTTTTTTTTTTTTCTTCTGTTTTTTTCTTTTCTTTAAAGTCCTTAGTGATACACAGATTTGCATTTTTAAGTTGAGGGCTAGTTTTCTTCAGGAAAAATTCATATAAAAGGCATGTCTGGCATTTGGTACAAGGAAGTCAGCCATGAGACACGTACTACAATCAGGTATAAGCAACATAGTTTATCACAATGGTAGAAACAGGGTTCTATTATAGGGTTGTATTCAACTAATGCATGAAACATTAAAAGTCCGTGCTCAAAAAGAGGGAGTATTATCTTGCCATTCTGACAGCAATGATTCTAAAATACTAAGGAAGCTCAGGCAGACTGTGCTGAAAAATCTCAGTCACTGTCTCATAGATTTTGTAAATGCCATGTATGCATAAGATATAAACCCTAATTTTTCAGGCATTGTAAGGGAGACATTCTTAAAGCAACGAGTCAGAGCTCACAGCAAGAGGAAAAATAAGTCTTGATTCAGTCCTGGGTAATACACAAGACTGTTGCAGTCAGTAAGGTTTTCTATAACTCTCGACAAATGTGCATTCAAAAGTGGTGTCTTCATAGAAGAAAACAAGACACATTAAGTCCACATGGTAATATTTAACTTCAAAACCAGGAGCTATGCTGAAAAGATGAAAAAGGAACTCAAAAGAAGAATCAAAGTCTTCTGTACCAACAGGCACCTTGGAAGCAACATATTGGAGTACTGAAGTGAATGCACCTATCAAGGTGCGTCACCTATCAAAATCAGAAACCTACCTCTGTTTAAGAAAAAAAGCAGATTAAAACAGATTTCCTTAATGCAGTTATGCAGCGTAAGTTCAGAAGAAAACAATGAAGGTATGTGGCAAATTCATGTTCGTATGTGTAATATATGGAAATGCTGATTCTATAATTAGAAAATGAAAACAGAGATAGAAAGATACAAACACAAAATCAAGAATAAAGACTATTTCAAAGAAACATTAACAGAGAAATGAACTATGAAGGCAAAACCTTATGGAAGTTCATCAGTCAAGTTTCAAGAAAGAGGTTTCTGAACAGGACTTGCTGAAGTACAGTGGTATACAGTAAGTGCTAGAAAACGTGCTTTTTAAAAATAATCTCAACAATGTAAAATATCTTTATATAAGGTTATGAGATATGATGTTTTACCATCTCATCTCACATGCTTTTGAATACTGAAGCAGCATTCAAGCAGTTTCTTCTAATATTTTTGACTACGAGAAAGACCCAGTGCGTCTTTCTTTTGACATTTTGTGATCTTTTCCACTTAGGTCAGCGTAGAACTGAGCTGACCTATGCTGTCTGTACTAATTATTCACATAGGCTAAATTAATATTTGTATTCTTACCTGACTCTGTCTTTAAGAAACATTATATATTATTTTGATGTACTATATTAAGAACAATAGTTATGTCTATTAAAAGAGTTAGGATTAAGTGATTGCATCTCCTGGAGGCAGTTAGAACTAAAAATACAATCTTCACAAAGTGGGACTTACATAAAAATAAGGAAAACAGAAAAAACTGTCTCTGGAAGGTTGCAATTAAAACTATAATCAGGGAGTCCAACACACTGGGGTTTGGTTTTGGTGTTTTTTTGGTGGGGTGGTGAGGGTGTTTTTGTGGTAAGAGCTTAAAAATAAATAAAGCAAGCATTTTCCCATAGCTCACAAGCAGGAAGCATGCCAGGGAGCACATAGCAGGCTGCTAGATGATCAGGTTGTAAACAGCGTGTGTTGGAGGGCAACTAAAACACTGCACCTTAAACTGATTTGCAGAGAGAGGCCGATGGCTGAATTGAATGACAACCAACATAAACCCTATGGAGTTATGCTATACTTTATCACATAAACCAATCTTCCAGTTACTGTTATATATCTTACTACTAATGTCTCAAATCATACAAAATTGTCATTTTACCAAATATGACGGCCTTTGTAGTCATGGAAACACTAATCATACCAGCTCATTTGTGTACTGACCCGTTACCGCAGGACCCACCACTTTTTCAGCCCTCGGTGACAGAGGGCAGTCATGGGCTCCCACGCAGCCTGGCAGGTGATGGGATGAGGGTGCCCGAGCGGCTGGTGGCAGTGGTACTGGGTGAGTGTTGGTGATCCCAAGGTACGCTCTTACCAAGCTGGACTAGGCTCCACACGTGCAGCTTTTCACCTTGGTAGCTGGCTCCACCCGTGGTCCCCTCTGGGCTCTTGAAATGTGATCTGTCACAGCTAGTCATTATTTTGGTGATCTCTGGTCTAGGCATCCCATGGGTCTCTCAGTCGAGTATTTCCTCATTCATCTGATCATGATTTTATCAAGTTGTCATTGGTTTCTACCAGACAATGTGGTTTTAAGTCAAACAAATCACCTTAAAGGCCAACAGTTGCTTTGGTGGTGGTGGTGTACTACTCGCCATCAAGCTCTGGTTTGCATGATTGTCTGGGGCCAAGCTGAGGTGGTAAGGGAAGGCTGTGCCTGCTCTCCACAGGAGCAATCCTGGAAGTTTAGGCAACAGCTTAGCAGCTAAACAAATTGTTTCTACTTTTGCTTGCTGTGAGGGAACCTAGGAAGCCTCCTGCATTAATACCTTTCTTTACACAGCATGATTCTGAGGATCTGTCTTAATTTCAGTGGCATTAGAAGCTACCTCTTATAAAAGAAATTAAAATATAAAATTGCAGGAAGCAATGGATCCAAAGAAACTTAAATATAAAACTGTAAGCCATTAATTGTTTTGTAATCTGTGATCTGCTTCAACCTTGTATCCAAAGGAGGGTGCTAATGACACTAATATTTTTAAACTACTTTGTCAGTTTCTCTATCTGGCAGAAATGGTGCAAATTACTAGACATGTGGATAAACTTGGTATAATGGAGAAGAGTCAATATAGCTCTGCAAAGAAGCCATACCCCACAATTGCATGAATTCCTCAAAGGAGTCAGTACACATACATACGTATGACTGAAACAGAAAGAGTGGGTATCTGAAATACTTTGACATTTTTTTCTTTTGAAAAGATGACATGAAATAGACCTCATGTTTCAGAATGCTATAAGGAAGAAAACAAAGGATAGAAATAAAGTCAGTTTATACAACGGAGGGAGGTTAGCAGTGGAGTTGCATGCAAATTTCTGTTGAGATTATGATTATCTGGTAAAGGGATGTGGCAAAACTACTGATGGTTCAGAATCATTCAGGTTAGATAAAACCAACCAAAGGCTTGCAGAGGGATTTCATGATACTGAATGAGTAGGTGATTAAATGACAGATGATATTCAGTGTTTGATTATAAAAAGAAAAAAAACTTTAATAGATAAAGCTTATGTTACTCCTTCCTTTGTGCATACTATATGTCCTAAATGAGATGTTACCACTCAGCTGTCTACAGAGAGTCACATACCTTTTCCAATGAAGTTAATAATAAATGTTCACTTAGGTTTTGATTTTTTATGGAAAAAGTTCAAATCACGTCAGCATGAAATGTAAGTCCATCTTGAATATTCTGAACATTAGGGAACAGAAGGTTGTCTTGGGAAATTCCTAACCATATTTTCACAGAAATTAGAGCATTTTTCTGAAGCACTATGTGATTTTACACGTGTTCTATCCTTATACTCTGTTCTTAAGGAGTGCAGGCCACCATCAGAGTTGGATGAACTTAGAAGAGCCCTTGGTTTGCCCAGAATAGCAATTCTTATTTTACTCTTTTATAATTTCATGCTAATTATGCATTAGAATATTCAAGATTATTTTTTTCCAGGAAATGAGAATCACTTCCCATAGTGAGATATTAATGACACTATATTTAGCATAACATAAAAATGGCCCTCAGAGGCACAGAAATAGTAATCCAAAAGCTGGAGGCTAGGTTGAGACTCCATCTGTGACACAGTAATGAATGCACTCCAACTCATTTTTGGGTGGGTGAGGGAATTCAGTGTGTTGGGAGGCAGGAATGAATGCAGAGCCCGGAGGAGAGATCCATTTATCTCCTTCAATTGGCCCAGCCCCAAAGCTCCTTGCACACCAACTCTTTGGCTGTGCAGTCTCCCTACTCTTTGCTATCCAAACCAAATGTATGTGAAACCCATTGTCTCCTTCAGCATAAATTTAAGGAGAGATTCTATAATGCTAGTTTCTGTTTTGATTCAGGCTTAGACTGAGAAGGGCTCTGCATGCATTAGGACCCAGGATGGAGAGTTCGATCTGACTGTGCCTGATGAAGCATTCTCTCGAAACTAGAGTCTAGAGTGGAAAGCCTGTCAGTATCTAGTAAAAACCTGAAGGTATGGTAGCCCTAGGTAGGGTGCATTGTTGTAAAGAAATGGTAGAAAACTAAAAAACTGTTAAATGGAACATAGAAATTGAAACAAAAGCTGCCATTGTTATAATTCTGATCCCATAACAATGATAAACAAATCTCATGATGTCAGAAATCTGAAAAGTGAGATTGCTGAGATTTGGGGTAAAGAAAACAAAAAAAAAAATCTCCAGTGTCCTTGAGACTGCCTTAAGTAACCAATTTCAAAGCAGGTTTATATTTTTCCTTCTGTAAATACTGTAGAAATTAAGGTTGGAATCCAAAATGATCTCTCCTTGTTTATCTGAGAATACTGGAAATGCACTTAATATTCACACTCAAAAGGCAGTACCAGAATGCTTATTAAATTGGAGACCTATTGTGTAAACTTTGACTAAATATCCCCAAATTTTGAATGCTTGCTTAAACTCAGAAGAAAAAAAAAAAAAAAGG
>JAVJGG010000059.1:13184866-13195041 GCA_035590195.1 Aviceda cuculoides
CAGAAAGTATTTTCCCCATAAAAATGCACCAAACTGTCTTCCCTGTGAGTCTGGGATGGTGAGGTTGTCTTTTTGGAATTAACTTTCTCATTTGCACTTAAAAATCGTACGTTGAATGTGATTTTAAAAAGTTATTTGAATATGAGATATCGTGGCTACTATGTTCTGTTTGTTATTGCAGTAGATACTTTTTACTGACTTCTCAGGAAATAATGGAAATACACTTGAAAACCTCTGCACTTCAGAGCCCTAAGCTATATTCAGTGACCTTCTACACCATGCTAAGCTATTCAGTTAGATTTCCCCATTAGCCAAAGGGAGGAAACTAGTGTTAAACAAGCTTTATTTTTTCCCTTGTGTTTTTCTAGTTGATTGAAGATGTATTCAGTTTGTGGGTTGACAAGAAAGGTATGTGAAGAAGGTCAGACAGGTTACAAGTATGTTTTAAATCTTATGTTTCCCAGTTCCATAAGACTATGACTAAAATGCCTTAACAGAATAAATGCACCCTCTTTCTGTTAGTCCTTTACCTCTATTAAACACTTTTAATAGCTTTCTACCCCCTATCATTTAGCTGCAATAACCTCTTCAAATTATCTAGGTCACTTAGGCCCATATACCACTCAGCTATTTTTAGCTTGCTGGTTGTCTTCTACTTCTAGAGAATTATCCTTTTTGCAATTAAACTTCCTGTCACTTGTTTTTTTTTTCTGTATAGGCTGTGCATATTTGAGGTGTACAAGCACAAAGTTTCTTAGTTCACTGAAAGATCCATGTTTACAATGATCTATGATTTTTGTTGTGGTTTTTTTGTTACTCTGGAAGGACAATATTGGAGGACAGCATCTGATTAGAAGTGGGCCTGTCTCAGTATGCAATACAGGTCTCCCTTGGTATACAGTTAGACAAATTATGATGAATCTGTGTGCATGTATTTTCCTTTCGAGCAATATGTCTGCTTCCTTCCCTAGTTGCAAAGGCAGCCTGCAGAGACAACTCTGCCATCTCCGAGTATGGACTTTGATGAATTGATCAGTGGGGCACAATACAGAGGGTCGGTCACACGAGAGGTGGAAATGGCATCTGCATAGCTAATTCATGCGCAATTAAGCTAGTTGTGAGGCAGTGGCACAACACGACTGTGCCCACATGCTCTCCTGGAACGGGGCAGGACGTTGGCTGGTTGTAATACATGTAGTTGCACAGACAGGGCCAAACACAACAGGCACCTAAATTTGGTTATGATTAACGGATATAGCTTTCATGCAAGTCTGGAGATACACCACCTAGCACTGGATGTGTAACGTTGCTTACGTAGGGCAGAAGCTAGGAAACTAGTCTTCCTAAGATTCCTCCATAGCAGAATAGAGGAGAGAGCTGAATGTATTACTTTAGAGGGAATTGGTTAGTCTGAAAGCTTATGATAACTATGGCAATATGAGGAAATAAAAGGAGGAATCTTCTCCTCTGCTACTAACCACCAGTGAAGAATGCATTATTTTGTAAGTAATTATCTTATTGTTTCTATTACTAATGAACATACTGGTGGCAGAATATGATCTTGTGCATTCATGAATTTGCCTTTAGTTATAAACAGAAGGAATGTATAAGTAATATAAAATTACATTATTTGCTATATAAATATATTTCATTAAATGTTAATATTTTAATTCAAAATTGTATCACATGCTTCATCTAAATGGGAAACTGTCACTCATTGTTATATATCTTATCTACTAAATGATAGTGGGCTAATTTGTGAAAATAATTGCAATTTTAACAATACGTGTATATGCAATTTTACGCTATTTTAAAAGCTTATACCATAATCTGAAATCATCTGTGAAAACTTCAGAAAAGGAGGGATGTATTGCATATTTGGTCTGCTCTGCAGCTGACGCATTGGATAGTATATATGAACTATATAGAAAGCTCTCAAACTAATAAGAAAACTGTGGAAAATAGTCCATGTAATTATTAGTTTCTCCCATAATAAAGTTGAATAACTTTTTTACCTCTGTAGAATCAATAAATTCAGATGATCATAGCACAGTTCACATTCTGGAATGGGAAAGAGGCATGGATTAAGATTTCATCATGTTATGGTTTGCTTTTAGGCTGACGTGTTCTAGTCTGTGTCAGATAATTTCAAGATGCTTGATCAACATCTTCTCATGACAAAACATCTTCTCATGAACCTTACAATATAGTAACAACAGGGTTACTGTTCAAATGGTTGCTTCGTATGACTTTATAGTGTGAGTTATAATATGCTAGAGATAAATTTGGAATCTGTTACCTGATGAAAAGTAAAGGTTTCTTTAAATACAAAATGCAATTCCAGCGTAGAAAGAGTCAGATTTTGTTATCTTACTTTTAAATGCAATATTCATAAATCTATTAAATGCCTTCATAATGTCCATATTTGATTTCTCAAGGAATTTCCAAAATTCTGTTATTTCACCTACTGAAAGGAGGAAAAACAAAAATTCATAGGAGAAAAAAGGAAAAGCAAATGAGACTATAACTGAATATAACTTGATTTTACTGCAGATTTTGGTCCTGCAAATGTACTTCCTCTGTAAGGTTTCTTTGCATGTAATAAAAGGCAGAATATGTGTGCATTTGGTGGATTAGGATTTTAAAGTGTATTACAATATTTTACATGGATTTTTCACTTGGATTCCATTAGTTAGATCTCTCAGTTTATGTTCTTTCTCCTGTGTGCAAGTGTTTCTCAGTTATTTTGATAGTGACTTTTGCCTATGACGAACCCTTACTTTGAGACCTGCAGTTCCTCATGAAACTTATTTACTAGGCATTTTGAAATTCCCTATGAAATAATAGTAGTTGCTGAACTTAGTTTCTCATCAGTCTATAAGAAGACAATTTAGATGCTCATCAGAAAGATGTGAAGAATTGTTGTTGAATGTGTTCAGGCATTGACATGAAAGAGAAATGCTTAAGTGGTCTTGAAAGCACAGAAGAAGTATCTACTAAAATAAAAAATGAATTATTACAGAGTGAAAATTTTTTGGCGTAAATGCAGGAAGAATACAGCTTGCCCTATCTAGGTTCAGTTAAGCTAGAGAGATTCTTTATTGTTCCCCATTGTTTCTTTAGTATTCTCTGAAATTAAAAGACTCTGTTGTGTTTGTTTCATTTTCTCTTGATATCTAGAACTGAGACACTGATTTCTGAGTGTGTGTATATACACACGCAAACTGCATAACATGCATATGTAATTGTTTCAACATCCCCTTGTTATGCTACGTGAGTCCAAAAGACATCAGGTAACTCAAAACTTGTTTTCAGAAAAGAGACAATATGTTCACACGGTGTCATTAGCGAAGAAATACATCACATCCATAAAGCTATGTGAACTTCCATGCTGCTCTGCCTTCAGTCGTAAATAGGCTCGAGGTCTTCAGAGGATTGGCAGCTGAGTTGGAGAACCTGGTAATCCTAGCAATTGCAATGCTTGTATGCTTGTACAAAGTATGGATGCACAAAAACAATATCAACCGATAGAAGGTCTTGTGGAAAAAACCTTTCAGTCTTTGAATTGTTTATCAGGTTTTTTACACCAGTTATCACTACAGTGATGAGGAAATTTGCTTCATCCAAATTACTAAATAATGGACAATAAAACTCTTTGCATGTAAAGGCACTGACTCTTAACAAATTATTAAATACCAAGCTATAAAACTCTCCATATAGAAGGAGATTGATTCTCAAATCATGAGTCTCCAATTAATGGGATACATGAATCAAAGTGTTCAATAAATGAATTGCAGTCAAGTTAAAATATAAACATTTGGGGACCCGCGTAACACCACATCGCTTTTGTAGCTGATGACATGAGCAGCAGTTAATGATTTCTAGGCAAATGGAGTGGTACTGATACTAGGAAAAATTATAGACTGAATTCATACTGAAACAAAGTGAGCTTTTACCATCAACAATATCAGGGTGGTCAGTGTTGCAATGCTGAATGGGTTTATCCATCATGGCTTGAAAATAGGCAATCCAACATATATCTAAACATGAATTCAAGCAGAGTTTTAAAAGACCTTGAGGACAATTTAGCCCCTCTCTCCAAATAACTGATTCCTAGTTTTAGCCCCCTATACTTTGAGATCCTTTGTCTTTTGTTACAAAATGGATTTTTTTTTAGCATTATCCAATTTATTAATGTGCAATCACACATACATTAGGGACACATCTAAGCAATGTTCTCCATTGAAACAAAGGAAAAGTTATACAGCTGGAAATGTCCATAGGCATTTGCACTGTACCTTCAGCTCACTCTTCTCAGTCCTGGGAGCTGGAAGGGAGAAAAATAATGCCATGCTGTGGAAGTATTTTCCTAAGTACAGTCCAGCATCTTTAACAGCAGATTGGTATCCTGATATTTTGATACAGGAAAGAATGTCATTGATGTTTGCATTTAATTTCAGCTTTGCAAGCAGCTTTTGGGTTTGTTTTCTAAAAAAAGATTCATACAATTCTCTTTGTGGTTGCAACAAAAAGTGGGGTGCCATCGTGCTTAATGCTGTGCATTCTTCTACCTCCTTGAACCCCAAACTTGAAGGCAACACTACATGTTTTATTCTGTCTTCACATATCACAGGTATTTAGATGTCAACTTTATGGAGCTATATACTGTAGATAAAACACTTTTTTTTCACAATCTAACTTTTGTATATAACACAGACAGAAAATGGAGGTGACTGAGGCACCACTAATGCCTCTAGCCCTTGCAGTGACAGGGTAGCTGTGAGGTCTGAGACTCCCAGAGAATCCTAGCAGATGTGTTTTGCTTTGGCTTTTTTTGAGGTTAGACATGGGATTGGAAGGTGAAATTAGTTGTCTTATGCTCAGAGGATGACAATGAGGTCAGATATCTGTTTCTGGCAGTTACAGAAACAGTCAATATTCCTGTCTCAACAACTGAGTAATTAGAACAAAACATGACATAGGATCAGAATAAAAGAATGAAGTAGTGAGAAGTGATGTGAGTCACATCAGTAAGACTAAAAAATTGAAAAACAGTCTAGTCTTGTGCAAAACTAGATGTTTCCTAATATTTTAAGGCTCTATGTACGTTTTCAGTGCATCCTCTTCCTGGCTGCATCAAATATAAACTGCAAGTCTTTGCTTCCAAAGCCCTTTGCTGCTTCTCTCTGCCCTACCTGACCTCTAAATAACGAGAGTGAACTCCTGCTTGTAATCAACCCATTCTGTCAGATTTTACTAGCCATTTGTGAAATTGCTGTTCTCTACGTTTTTTGCCTCTTATATCAGAAAATTTCCACATATGTAGCTACAAGTCTACTTGATTATCATTCTTTAAATCCCTTTCTAATGACATCTTCAGGTGTTTAGGCATTTGGTGTTTATTTGTTTTTTTCTTTTAGCGTAGTTCTTTTCAGGCATGCATTCTATAGCTGTTGGGTATGTTGTTGCTCGTCTTTATCTTCTTTCACCTTTTGCTTTGTTGCATCTTTGTACACCATTATGTCTTTATTAGTACTCAGGTAGTGAGCTCTACAGGTCAGCAACTCTCTGGTGTTTTTTTCTTCTTTATGTTTATCCAGTGCCTAGCCCAGTGGGCTTCTAGTCCAAGACTGATTCTTAAGTACGATGGTAATGCCAATTATAATTTTAAATTGGATATGAGTGCTGTTATATGACTTGTAGTAGAAGTTATAAATATTGACCTTGGTACCTTGTTTGATTTTGTCTCAAATAATATTCTCCTCAGAAAGGTAGGAAAGCATGGGCTAGGTGAAACCAGGATAAGCGTGCAAAACTTATTTTCAAGGCCAGTTGTGTGGCACAGTTGAATGAGGCTTGCATGCTTTTTTTCCATTATTTTCATTAGCGTTTCAAACAGTGGAAATAGAGAACACCAATAATACTAAATGACACTGAATTTATGGAGATTGTGGCAACTAGCAATTTGGAAGGTAGGATAAGATTTGGGAGGAAATCTATTTTTGCCAGTTGAAGCAATGTCTGGAAATAGACCGAATAGAGACTAGTGTAAAACACCACGCTTACCATGGAATAAACAAGCCCAGGGTGTGGAATGACTCACAATTCGTTGTGCAGCTTGTAGGACAAAGCAACCCCAAGGCGACATGGCCACACAGACCCAAGTAAGGCTGTCACCGGAACGTGTGTTGAGATCTCTCTCTGAAAGTACGTGTGCGTTCACTGACAATTCTCTGTTATCGGTAAAACACCGCGACGGCCCTGTTCTGGAGGAGGGACGGCGGGCGGGCGGTGCGGCGGGCGCGGCGGCTCCCAGCCCCTTTCCTGAGGCGAGGCCTCGGGCCTGCTGCCCTCTGCCGGGGTGGGAGGGACTGGTGGGAAATACTCGTCCCGGATTGGCTGGCCTGGGCGTAGCTGGCGCCTCCCGATAGGCTGTGGCTGTTGCTGGGGCTCCCAGCCTGCCCTGGGGGAAGGCAGGATGTAGCTGGGGGGGGGGTCCCTGGGCACCGGGGGGGGTGGGGGGGTCGTACCCCGTTTCTGGTGGCAGAAATATATATCTTTGTATAGCGAGAGGAGGTGTGATGCCAGGATGGGAACGGGGATCCGCCTTTTGTGTAAGTATCGATGGTATCACTATTAATCCTTAAGAGAGAGGATTATAGATACCAGTTATTTGTATATATTTATAGATACCATTCAGTCACTGTAAATACAACCAGGCTGCAAATACGTGACTTGGCACTTGTCTCCTATTTTTTAATCTGTGGCAATCAATTCCTCCTTGTAATGCCCTTCTAGCCTTGAAGGTGGTGTGAAAAATAGTCTGTAAAGCCATGTTTTGTCCTCTGTTCCAACATGCTGCGTGCCTTGCCATACATACTGGGTGAAAAGGAGATTTCTATGCCTTCCTATACGTAGTCAGTTAAAAGGAGATGACAAAAAGCTCCAAAAGACTTTGCCGAACTTCCCTGGGACACACATGCAGATGTAATGCGGGAATCGTACTTTCAGCAGTGGCCTGGGAGCGATAGATGAGATGCCGTGTTTCAGATAAAGCATAATTGTGTTCAGTTTCTTGTGAAGCATAAATAAGATTATTCTATCCGGAGAGCCAGTTACGCTTGTAGCACGGTTAGAGCAGACCGGCTGCCGTAAGGGAAGCCCTGACGTGGTACGCGTGTGCTCGAGCACTGGGCTTGGTCGTGTTTTGCGTTTGGCCGGAGATGTGCGTCGCCGGCGGCTTTCCCGTGGGGCGGGAGCGTCTTGTCCGCTCAGCATGCATCAGGGTGACCCAAACACCGAATTAGCGGGTGGTTTCCCCTTGGCCTTCCCTGGAGAGTTCTTGGATGCATGTAGGAAATGATGTGTGTGTGTGTGGAGTGCCCGGGTTTTTTAAATCTTCAGATATTTGTTAGTTGGGAACCAAATTCTTACACACTTGCTTCAAGGAATTGACCTAAGTGGGGAGGCTGCATGCTAAGTAGCGTTCTGTAAACCAACTGTTTTGGTTAGTTATTTGAAAGGGAAAGGACAGATATATACGTAACAGTGGCATGGAAAACTGTGAAAATAAAAGTTTCTTCTGCAAAACCTTACCAACTTACTGCATCAAAAGACAAAGTAAGTAAAAGCATTATGTGTCAGTCTGTTTTAACTCCCTACAAGAGGGCTCCATTAAGAGAGGAACGTTTGGGTTTTTTAAAATTCTTTTTGCAAGTTGGGTACTATAATATTTTGCAGCACAGACTAGTTTCATTATTTTACTGCAGAAACTGGAGTCTTTGGTATTTACCGTTCGGCTGTTCTGACAGGGAAGAGTCAAAAATAGGTATTGGTATATGTTCAAAATTCTGATTATCTTCTAGACTGTGTATTTTTCTTGTCAGTGGTGAAAGGTATGGGCTGACCCTGGGGCCTCCAGTCTTTGAGTCAGACTTTCTGTTTATATATTAAGGAGTAAATTTATAGTTTGTTATTTTTGAAAGTTCCTGGTTCTGTGGAACTATTTCTCGAGAGATGAGAAGGATTAATGCTGTCTTCATTCTCTTGCTCCTGAACTGCGCTTGTTCAGTGGTTTCTATGTTTTCAGAGACCTTCCTGATGTTTACATTACAAAAGAAGAAAAATAAAATGGCAGGAGGCTGGAGGGGAAGGAGAGGCTTTGCATCCCAACGTGCTTCCAGCCTCACTTTCCTCCCTCTACCTGTGTCACAAGAATGGGGGCCTGAATGGGGTGTAATGTTGGTTTCTAATAGAGACCAAAGAGACTAGAAAAGAGGCCGTGGACAAATTGTAGAAGCTGTGCAATTACTTGCAGTAAAAATCAGATTCTTCCCAGATGTAAGGGCTTATCTATGTTATAGTTTTGACTAAAAATCGTTTCTGGTTTTACTCGTAAATCTGATGTTATCTACTTTGTTATGAATGAATGAAGTATGTGGATAGAAGCCTCAGTAATATAACGTTTTACAACTGTTTTACTGTATTGGTTTGCAGTGACAAGTACAACTATTTTGCCTTTAGCGCAGCCATCTGTCTAGCAGGCTAATCCCTCCAAGTTGTAAAAGTGTATCCCCATAGTATGTGTATCCTCCATTAACCCAGGTGGTGGCAAACAGCCATAGGTTTTTCCCCGAGGATACAACTTGCATTGCGTTGTCCAACAGGACTTCTGTGAAATCTCTGACAGGCACATCTCCCTCCGCTTTAGGCCCATGGGGATGGGCAGCTGGGCGCATCGTACAGATTGGCAGTGACCAGTATTTGTGCTAAGAGCCCTCTTTTTCAGCATTTTTGCTTTAGCATTGTGTCTTGCGTAAGTTTAGTTCTACTACCATGCTATACCATGAGATCTCAAGATGACTCCTGGGAGTGGAACTGGGGAGGGTATGCTCTGGAGGGGTCTCCATGGAGGGATTCTGTTTAGGATGAGGTGTTTCTATGCAGAAGACAGTGTGCCGTGGCCATACTTTCTGGTTTGTTCAGGCATCTTCCGCTGGACACAGAGGCTCTGCAAAGCAGGATATATACAGTTTTAATGCGTAAAGCAATTGTGTATTGGCTAGCACGAAAGACAGATAGGATTTATCCGGCTAAGCAGATGCACAGCCGGCGGGGCCCCGAAGAGTCTGTCCTGAGCTGGCAGACACCAGTCAGGTGGGGAAGAGCCCACCCCTGCGGCTCCCAGAGGCAGCTCCTCGGTGCGGCTCAGTTGCCGTCTTCCCCCAGCCCCCTTACACGGGTGACAGTGACAGCTGGACCTGACTGGTCCTGACCATGCCTGGCCAGTGCCAGCCTGCCTGCAACGTGTTTTCTCCTGTAGGATTCTGTACCCTTCTGTGCTGGTGTTTTCCCTTTTGACTCCTTCAGTTGCTAAATCCCCTCTGAGCAGACCTAACGCTGTCTATACTTTTTACCTCTGTTATCATTTGACAGACATTTTCTTTGGTTTTTTCTCAGCAGTCCAAACCCATCTGGCATAGCTGTGCTGTGCTGTGCCTTGGTGCCCACGTACCTAAACCCATGGTGAGGCTGGGGAGAGCCTTATGGTAGAGGCTGCGCAGAGAGGGGGTGTACAAGTGACAACTTCTTCACTGCTCTTCAGTTTGGTGTTGAGTAATTACCAGAATGTTTTGTACCACGTTAGACATGACAGGATCCTTCTGAAACATGAATATTTAAGTATGTCCAGAGATATTGCTGGACATTGATAACAGAATGTAAGATCTGCAATGCTGTTCCTCACCAAAGGTGCTCTGCCTCCCATCCTTATCCATAAATTTCTGAGTCTTAAGGTAGATTTGAAGAACATAGTGTACTGTACTGGGTTTGCGTGGCATGGTTTTGGTAGTGGGGGGAGTTACAGGGGTGGCTCCTGTGAGAAGCTGCTAGAAGGTTCTTCTGTGTCCAGCAGAGCCAATGCCAGCCGGCTCCAAGACAGACGCGCCGTTGGCCGAGACTGAGCCCATTAGTGATGGTGGTAGTGCCTCTGGGGTAACAGATTTAAGAAGGGGGAAAAAAGTTGCTGCAGAACAGAAACTGCAGCTGGAGAGAACAGTGATAACATGTGAGAGCACCAGCCCTGCAGACCCCCAGGTCGGTGCAGAAGGAGGAGGAGATGCTCCAGGCGCCGGAGCAGAGATTCCCCTGCAGCCCCTGGTGAGGAAGACCATGGT
>JAVJGG010000059.1:13195141-13211516 GCA_035590195.1 Aviceda cuculoides
TATTAAACTGTTCTTATCTCAACCCACGAGTTTTACTTCTTTTCCTGATTTCCTCCCCCATCCCACTGGGGGGGCGAGGGAGGGTGAGTGAGCGGCTGCGTGGTGCTTAGTCGCTGGCTGGGGTTAAACCACGACACTAGGACAGCTACAAAATGCAAAGATCCAGGTAATTCCTGACATTAAAACTCCTGCAAAGTACATGAATGAATGCAGGTCATAAACACAGGTTCACCCTGTGAACCTGAGTGTTGAAAGCAGTGTTGCATGTAAACCCTGAATTTTTAGCTCTTGAGTCAGCAGATACATTTTTCCTATAGCACAAAACCAGCTCTATTCAAATGAATTCAGCAGCTCACTTTTCTTTGGCTTTTGTACTGTAGTACATATATGTGTGTGTGTGTGTGTGTATTTGTGTCGGGTGCATAAAATACTCAGCTCTCTATCTCTTCAACAGATTCAGTTTCCAAAGCAATGTATATCAAAATGCTATGTGATGTGTAGTCCACTGCAAAACTTTCCAAGGACTTGCAGTAGGTTTGGGGCAATAGGACTTCACTAATGGATGTGAAGTGGGGCATTCAGGTGTGACGACTGGTAACTAGGAGTGGGGGAAGCGGGTCATTAACACTTTGTAAACCGGAGTCTGAGGTATATAAAGGTTCTTGATATCTTTTGGGGATAGCAATGTTGGTAGCTGTATTGGCTTTGTGTGGCAAGGTTTTGGTAGCAGGGGGTGGGGTGGGGGGTGTTACAGGGGTGGCTTCTGTAAGAAACTGCTGGAAGCTTCCCCTGTGTCCGACAGAGCCAATACCAGCCGGCTCTAAGTTGGACCTGCTGCTGGCCAAGGCCAAGCCAATCAGTGATAGTGGTAGTGCCTCTGGGATAACATTTTTAAGAAGGACAAAAAATTTGCTTGGACAGACAGAAACAGCAGCCGGAGAGAGGAGTGAGAACATGTGAGAGAAACAACCCTGCAGACGCCCAGGTCAGTGAAGAAGGAGGGGGAGGAGATGCTCCAGGCTTGGGAGCAGAGATTCCCCTGCAGCCTGTGGGGAACACCATGGTGAGGCAGGCTGCCCCACTGCAGTCCATGGAGGTCCACGGTGGAGCAGATATCCACCTGCAGCCTGTGGAGGACCCCACGCCGGAGCAGGTGGGTGCCCGAAGGAGGCTGCGACCCTGTGGGAAGCCCGTGCTGGAGCAGGCTCCTGGCAGGACCTGTGGATCTGTGGAGAGAGGAGCCCACGGAGCAGGTTTTCTGGCAGGACTTGTGACCCCGTGTGGGACCCACGCTGGAGCAGTCTGTGACTGAAGGACTGCAGCCCAGGGAAGGGACCCACACTGGAGTGGTTCATGAAGAACCGCAGCCTGTGGAAAGGACTCACATTGGAGAAGTTCATGGAGGACTGTCACCCACAGGAGGGACCCCATGGTGGAGCAGGGGAAGAGTGAGGAGTCCTGTCCCTGAGGAGAAAGGAGCAGCAGAGACAACGTGTGATGAACTGACTGCAACCGCCATTCCCCATCCCCCTGCGCTACTGGGGGGGAGGAGGTGGAGAATTTGGGAGTGAAGCTGTGCCCAGGAAGAAAGGAGGGGTGGGGGGAAGGTGTTTTAATGTTTGGTTTTATTTCTCATTACCCTACTCTGTTTTTATTGGTAATAAATTAATTTTCCCCTAATTAAGCCTGTTTTGCCCATGACTGTAACTGGTGAGTGATCTGTCCCCATCCTTATCTCAACCAATGAGGCTTTCATTATATTTTCTCTCCCCTCTCCAGCTGAGAGGGGGAGTGATAGAACAGCTTTGGTGGACACCTGGCATCCAGCCAGGGTCAACCCACCACAAGATCTTTTCTCTTGGCTATCTGAATAAAAGCATATTTATAATATGCTGCATAAAATGCTCAGGTCAGACTTTGTTCCTGATTTTGATGAAAATCACAACTGGTGCCTCACAACTCAGTCTTGTCCCAGAGAGACCCTGAATACCGCTCTTTTACTTTTTGCTTTGCTATTTTAGCTCAAAACTCTAACCAGAGGCTGAAGGGTGTGAATTTCAGCAAAGTTTATATCTTTGTACAAAATTCTTTATTTATTATTTCTGTCTTTTTATTATCTATAGCTTGCTGTTACTCAGAAAGTTGATACTCTGGTATTTTCTCTTTTAATGATTGTTTGGAGTATTTTTCTCTTTGGGAAATGCTAATGTAGCGGCACAGAAAAATGACGTTTTTTTAATTCCATGAGAGTCAAAATCACTGTGAAATATATCCTCCCATCTTCTCTACTGTTGTAGAAGAAACTGGAAGGGGAAGTTAATGTGGGTCTTTGTGATGAAAATGAGTCAGAAGGTGGGAGGAAAAATGTAGTTTCTAAGAACAATATTGTTGAGGGTTAATTTCATGTAGCATTGCAACTTATAGTTGCAAAGAAGGTGCCAGCAAACTTTCCCAAGTGTTGTTTTTTGTCTTATGGTAATGATCTTTCATATTGCAGAAATTCCAAGGTGAATTAGTAGGCAAATGCTGCTTTATGAGATTTATTCTCGTTCTGCCTTTGTAATGTCTAGTTTTAGTGAGTGTTTTTTTCATACTGGTGTAGATCACTTTCTCATTGCAATATTTGCATTAAAAATGTTTCCTCATTTTTTCTTTAATCATAGGTAGCTTTGCTATAACATTTAAACTGTGACTAACACTTCTTGTTAACACTTAATCCTTTAAATGATACTTTGAAATTGTTTAAAACAGTATTTTAAATTGAACAAGGCCTTAGAGCCACTCTGTAGGACTGTATCATTAACCTATAATTGTATATTGCATGAAGTACTTTGTTTTCATTACTTTGGAAAAAAAAGTAATGACCTTGCAATTGACTCCTCTATTTAACATTTTCATCTGAGCTTTAACACCATTAGAAGTAGCTGCTTGTGTTGACCACAGAAGGAGCCAAAGAAGCAATGTACTGCAGTCAACCTAATTCAGTTTCAAGCTAACAAAGTTAATACTAATTGGTGATCTACCAAGTCAAAGGCCTTCGTTAATAAAAGTCTAGACTGTGAAACTCCTTTTTCTTTTTGTAGATTGCCAGCCCTGGGTTTTAAAATACACTGTGCTAAATTTTGATTTTCACATCAGGATACCTAACACTTGAATAGCCTGTAGGTCTGTTCTGCCTTAAATATTAATCTAAACTGTTTAAAGTAGGGTATTGAGTATGGAAAGTTCTTGTTACTGAGGAAGCCCCATTTCATGCAGAAGTTATTTGGGAAATAGTCTAAAAAAAATACTTTTTTTTCCTTTTTTGCCTAAAGCATCATTCTCTTTAAAGCCTGTCAGTACTAAATAATCATCAGGCCCCACAGTCTTTCCTCATGTTGATAGGCAGCTTGAACAGCCGTGTGTGCCTCCCATTCATCTGTTCCCAGTATCATCAGACACAAGGAAGGCAGAGCAGACTGTCCAAACTGGCTGTCATTTCAAGAAGACTGGGACACATGAAAGCAGTAAATAATAACGACTTAGCTGGGGGACTGAGCATTCTGTACCACACGAAAAATGTGCTCTGCTTAAAACCATGAAACTTGGCAGATAGGCTTAGGATTTGCTAAGGCACAGAACAAAAGCAAATATGGGCCTTTCTGATTGCCTGCTGTAGAAAACTGAGCTCTTCAGCAGAAACTCTTTGATTCCAGTTTTCCACAGGTTCTTAAACATGGAAGGAAGAAAGTTTTAGCAATATTATACAGATGGCAAATGTCAGATTTTTTTTTTCTTCTACCAAGTAAAGAAGGATCTATTTGTCCTAATCTCAGTTTCCAGAAAATAAAATGGCTATGATGGTTCTTTTTAAAGCTTATGGGCTGAGGAAAAAAAAAAAAGGAAAGAATTGTGGAGATGAAGGGGCAAAGGGGCTGAGCTAATTTTTTTAATGCCTTCAAGGTAGATTCAGCTTGGAAAACTTGTCTCAAAATATACCATCCAGGGAGAACAGCAGCTGAACAATCTGCAGATTTTCTTCTTTATTTTTCTGTAATACATGTGCTTTTAATCAAAACGGTCAGGAGACGGGGTAAAAGTAACTCCCAACATTATCTGCATTGGCACATTTATTGATCATGAAGTAGAAAATCAGTAAGCACCAAGTCTCACAGTGAAAAACCTTTGTAAACACTTGGTTGCGTTAGTAAAGTAAAGGAAAACTTTCAGATCTTGACGGGAGATGTCCAAGCCATGCAGTTTTCCTTTGAGCAGGCTCGTGGTTGTTTCCCCAGGCCTGATCTAGCTGTTCTCAGTCATCTTGAGAAACTTGAGGAAGGGCAAGCTGTCAGCTGGGCTCAAGCAGGCTCAGGAGGGTAAGAACGAGTACCAGTGTCTGCCTTCTGAAGTGGTTTGAAAGGGAAAATAAATGAAAATTCCTTCGTATCCTTTCAATAATTTGAAATAGGCTTCTGCCTGTCTGTTTTTTGCAGTGAGATAGAGCAAATTTGGGTCATTGACATTCCGGGTACAAGGAGAGGATACTTTCATTTTGCACATCTTTAAAAACAGCATGTTGTCTTGCTCCCCGTTGTTCATATTTTTAACTGTTAATTAAATCCACTGACAGTGCAGCTGTTTAGATTATTAATAGTATCCCTGATATTTGAAAATAATTAGATTGTTACTATTTTTATGATCTCACTAAATAGTTTTCAGACTGGACTAAAATATGCTCCATTTAAAAGGCAGGGTAGTCTATTCACGTCATGAATGTTTATTGTAATCGAAACATGTCTTTTATAGATAAAGCTTTTTTCTGAATTTCCATATAATGTAAGAAACAAAGAGTTTCAGAGTCGGAGGGGGTTTGTTGTTGTTGTTCCACATCATTCTGTGATGACCTATTCACAGAGATCCCTAAATATCATTAACAGCCTGAGGGCAGGCTCTTTGGAAGTTTGCTTAGCTCAGTGATCGCACACAAATATATCGCCAGATAATTGAATGGAGGATATATTGGGGAAATGTTGGCCAGCTTGAACATAGAATGTGATGGCACAGCCTAATATTTAGGTCGTTCCATTTCAATAGCAAAGAATCTGGTATTGTCATAAGCGTTATGCATTAAGCAAATGGATGAGACTGACATAGCTGCTATGTATACACAATTTTCTTTCCTGTCTCATCACGTCTTTGCTGATAACAAATGTAGAAAAGCTGTTTGAAAGGACAATTAATTTGTGGTAAAGCTGTTAGTAGCCTGCTAATGTAGCACAGAATGCTTATAAAAAGATTTAAAGAAGAATTTAGTAATTTAATACACTTATTCAAGGTTGTAAAATGGAATTTTGCAGTTCTGAATATATTCTAATATTTGGAAAAGACCAAGTATTGGAATTGGTTAATACCAATGTTATATGTCTATTTCTGGGAGAGGTAATAGATAATTGTCATGTAATTACAGAGATGAAAGTATTTCATACCCATTTCACTTCTTAAAGGCTGACTCTTGTGATTCTTGCAATACTTGAAAGAAGGTTGTATCAGACTGGCCAACAAGACACCTTTAAAGCAAGACACTACCAGGATGTTGAGGCTACTTTTAAGGAGAGTTTTCAGTCTTGATCCAGTAAGCTATTATTACATTGAGGCAAACATGGGGACTACTCTCTGTTATTATGGTATTGTGTTTGTTATCTCTGAGCTTTTTATACAGTACTTTATAAGGAACTGACCCGAGTGTAAGTCCCTGTGCAGACTCGCAGCTCTAAAAAGACTCGAGGAATGGACTGTGGTAAACAGCTGAAGATCCGTAGTCTCTGTGCTGGGAAACAAGACAGCGGTGCTTTATCGTGATTCTGGTTTTTTGCTGGTTTGCACCCCATGCCACCTCTGCAACCAAATAAATGCTCTCTAGATTAAATCGAGAAAAGTTAGGCTGAATCTAATAATGGAATAAAACATGCAGCTTGGGAGGAAAAACCTGACACGTTATTCTAAGGTGCTCATTTCTTTGACTAACTTGACGTGAGTAGCATGTAGCTTTGGATTAGTATGTATGCAAATACAGATGTTTTAATTGCAAATACTACTGGAAAAGATCTTAAGGGAGCAATCACAATGCAAAAAAAAAATCACTTTCAGAAGCTGACCATAGTGACTATAGACAACTTAATGTAGTGAACAGCATACATTTTTCATATATAAACCCACGAGCATTATACAAATGAGAATCATCCGATACAAAGCCCATAAACTCTGTGGAACAAGCTATGGATTAACTTCTTAAATAATTTAACAAACCTTTTGTAAAAAGGTGCAGTAAGCAAGGCCCCAATGGCTCTGCAAATACGAGGATAAAAATCTGCTGAACCTGGAAGTGGATTATTATGTAGATTTGCAGAACTGTCTCTATTTTTAGTCTGAAACTTCAGATAATACTGTATTTCACTTACTTTATATGAAAAGTTACTGTGTTTCTATAGTAGGTGAAGATGTTATATAAAAGTAAATAATTATAAAAAGTAAACTTAATCAGGCTTCTGCCATAAGGGAAAAAAAATCCCAGTAATTTACAATACCTCCAGAATTATATGAACTACATTTGTGACAAAAAGAACCAATTAACATAAATATACCAGGTCTCTCTTTAGCCCATTTATGTGAAAATATTTTTTGTGTCTATACACTAATTCTGAAAGTCCTGAGAAGGACAAAAATCTTGATTCTGCAGGCTCACAGCAATATTCTCTAAATAATCATACTTTATGATTTTAAACAGACAGTTTTAATAGAGATATAGGATAGATGTCCCTATAACTTAATATCCTTGCTCCTGTGCATTTCTGTTCAATCAAATAGTAGCTCAGTACAAAGAGTAACAGCAGTTGTGGTGCTGAAAATCCATTTTCCTGCTTTTTGCTTAGGAAGGTCAAACAGCCACAACACCAAAAAGAAGAAAGGCATCTTTCCGCATCTCCTACATTTCAGTTGTATGATACCACTTTATCACTTGTATTGGTTCATAATAAAAAGTGAGAAATTTGTTTTCTTAGATCGAACATTTGTGCAAGCTGTGTCATGGGATTAAAACATGTTTTTCATTTCTGCCTTTTATTTTTGTCAGCTTTATTCTTGGAGCCATTATTGTGTGTGTTTCCAAATTGCATCTGAAAAGCTTTATTAAGAGTTCTGTTAAAGCAGAGAAATGAAGCACTTAAAAGTTGTGAAATTGAAGAATTAAAGCTGCTTCTATAATCTTAATTTTGGTCTCCTATGCTTATGCATAATGGCACAGTCTTTAATTAGAGAATTACATACTGTGTTTTTTCCCCCTAGGAGTTACACTTCATTCAGTGCACAGGAGGGATAATGCTTACTCAATGATTGCTGCCTTCATCGTTTTGTTTCATTCTCACTGTTCTGTGTGTGGCCATAGGCTTTATTTACTGCACCCTAATCAAAGCATGCTCTGATGACAAAATTAATAACTTCCTTTGGGCTTTTCTGTGGTTCTTATCACTTTAGGTCTGAGTAGTTCACAAGTGTTATTAGTCATCATCTTTACAGTGCCCAGTTTTCATTGTGGAGACAGTATTTCAGGTGAGCAGCTGAAGTACTAAAAAGCAAACATAAAAAGTATCTGCTGATTTTGGGTGCAGCGGTTGTGATGAGTTGTGCCTGATAGTTCAGAGGATTTTTTATTACATAGCACTTTATCTGTTCCAGGCAGAGATCCTCTTTGATTCTAAAAGAAGCGATGAGTTTTCAACACTTCTTCAAATTCAGTACCAAAAAGATCAAGAGCACATAATAGTCACCCTTAGGGGGCTGGTTTAAATGATATAATGTGCAGGAAGAGAAGCCAGTCCCTCAGGGCAGCACTATCTGTAGGATTATTGTTTCATTTCACATTTGCCACATGGCTTCCAATCTCAGCAACAGTTCAGACAAGGGCACTATGGAAAACAGCTTGACTATGTAACCTGGGTTTTGTGTCCAACTGGATGCCAAGATTAGATCCATTCTGTTCACAGACTGGGGAAATGATGTGAGCTAAAAAAAAAATTCAGTTTAGGGTTGTATCATGATGCATGACTGCCCTGGCAGCATGCAGTAGTAAACGTTCTGCTTTGAATGCAGAGTGGGAAAAAATCAGACAGGAAAAAGAAGGGAAAGCGTGACAAGTCTTACTAGTGTCTCCTTACTTGAAAGAGGGAAGAAGCAAGTGGGACTCTGTGTATGAGGGAAGGCAGACTCGCAGTAGTTAAGCAGAAGAGAGTTACGTGAGATGGTGTAGGTATTGGAGCGATCTCTGATGGTCTGTACCCATCAGACAGTTCAGTCCCATCTTCCCAAGACCTCCTGTTGACGGTTGGTCTGCTGACTCCTCCTGTTCTTTCTTAAATAGCAGGCAGTTCTTTCCTCTCTTTCCAAATTTCCTATTTCATCGTATTCCTCGACCACATCTTCTCTCCATGTTTTTCTGCTTAGGCAGTTGAAAGAGACAACTCCCTTCTCAATTCAGCCTGGGTGTTGGAAGATAGGTGGGAGCCAGGCTTTTGGTCCATGGTTTCCCGTGTGGTTCTGGTGCGGCTCAGAGCTGCCAGGAGGGACTCGGAAATGCCAGGAAAAGCCTTGCTAAGTTTCTGCAGTTTGAGGCCAATAAGCGTTTAGTTGCTTTGTGTTGCTGGTAGGTAGGGTGTTAATGAGTTTTTGAGAAGTTTAGATGTTTGTCTTGACTGTGTGTTTTAAAAATGTTATAAGCCTTTAAAAATTATAATTTTGAACTTCCTTTTGGCAAATGTGGACAGTTTCTCATGGGTATGTGAAAAGCCACATTCACTGTACAAAAATCTGTAAGACCCTCCTGCTAATCTCCCTGCTCCAGATCAGTGAAATAGCAGAGCTGTTTACCAGCCGTTTTTTAACATATGCCAGATATTTCTGAAGACAAGCAAAGCTGTTTGGCAGAATAATTTCCCTTTCTTTTTTTGCCTTGTTTGCACTTCCTTTACTCTAAAACAAACAAATAAACAAAACAAACAAAAACACATGCAAAAACCACAACGTTCCCCACCTTGGATGTCAAAGATGGGGGGGGGAATTATTAGCTGCAGTTATAAGCAGATAAAAACAGTTAATAAAACATGAAATATCACATAATCTTAACAATAGCTACTCCTCTCTATATTCCTGTAGCGTTACTGAAGTTTTTGTCTGGGATTTGCATTAACCATAATTTTAGTAATAATATATGGGATACTGAAGTATGTACGAGATATGGAAGTGAAATGAGTCTGTGGGATTTCCCACTATACAAGTTTTTTAAAATAACACTTGTATTAGTATGATTTAAAAACTTACTTTCCCCCTTGAAAAAGAGACAGCTCCTTTGAGTGCAGTAATGTTTGTGTGCAGCTTCATAGCAGTGTTTCTTCTTGATATAGTTCATTCTTCAAATTCATGCACCATATCATGGTACCTGGAGTTGGTAAAGGCTGAAGAAGGAAAGGGAAGTGTGTCTTTACATGCCAAATCCGAGGAGTGCAGAAAAGCCAAGTAGAAAGTTTGCCATTCAGTTATTTCTAATTGGCCTATCAATATTCTTTGAATGTTGCATTGAACATAGTGCAATGCAAACAGCTTGGGGTTTGGTTTGGGGGTTTTTTGGTAGACTGTTCCAAACAAAATTGTACAGTACGTTTCAGGGCTTCTTCTCCATTCCATTATACATTGCAATTAAGGTGATACGTAGTCAATATAACAAGATGGGAAATTAGGGGTGTGCTTTTTTTTTTTAAGTTCTGGTTCTGTTTAAGAATTAACGTCAGGTTTTTTTTTTAGTTTGTTTAACACATTAAACACATCTTGAATTTTTAAAATATATTTAAATATATTTTGAAATGGTTTGGAATTTAAAAGATTAATTTTACATCAACCAAAGCGCATTTGGGTTTAGATTTACCAGGGATTCTGTAAACTCACATTTTTGCTTTGAATTGATCTAATTTGTAGGTGTTGACTACCTTGGAATTAGAAGAAAAGATAGAAACTTACAGCAGAAACCCTAGGAGATCAGCTGACCTGACCTGTGGGTTTTCGTGTTATGAAATGTTGGTGGTATAAAATCTGAACTTCAGCTGAGCTAGCTCAGCTTTTAACTGTAGCCCTGAGACTCAGCTTGCTTTGGATCCTTATCCCATAGCTAAGGGATCCAGGCCCCAATTATTGAAAGTTTATCTGTAAAAGTGGTAGTATGCTCCCTAGTTAGGAAGGGAAGAAAAAAAGGTGAAAACAGTTAAGACATCCATAACAGCTAGCTTTTCTCTTGCAGCTGGCCCCAACACAATCTAATTAATGATCTGAGAAAAACAGTTTTCCCTTTTGTTTTTGCCATATAGCTCATTGGCAAGCTTCCTGCAGGAGCTGCTTTGACAGATCTAAAACTGCCTCTGTCTTTATCGCATGGTCTAGCTGCTGCCAGATTCCCTGGCCTTTCTTGTTCCAGTGGACATCATGGTGCTTTACTGAAATCTGAGGAAGTAAAATTCACTGAAGTGGACATACCTGAAGTTAGGCATGAATTTTTCAGAACATTCACTATGCAGTGAGCAATAAAGTTCTCATATTCTTTCCAATTTATTCCTTTTAAATAATTTATATTTCTACCTTCTGTCTGTTTCTTATGGTTGGCAGGGAGCGATGTCCTTTGCATGGCACGCTTTGCCATATGTGAGCATTGAACTTGAAATAGGGTGCAGGAAGTTACAAAGCTTTTGCTGTTGTTCCCTATTGAAGTGCAAGTTGTGTTGAGGATCGTATGGAAAAGGAACAGGTTGCCAACTGAAAACTAGAACTGTTGTACCTCTGTGGCATGAGAGAGAGAAAGGCAGTATGAGGTCTTGGTCAGGTGTGGTTTGAAAGATGGGAATGCAGCTGGGTTTTGTATGGGGTGCAAAATGAATGTAGAAGAGAGTAAAGAGCTCAGCTAATTACGTGGCAACTCGGCACCACTTACTACCTGTAACCATCATTAAGATGCTTGCATGTACAGTCATCTGGCTGGTTTGTCTCAGCTAACCAGCAGCTTGTTTATGAGGCCAGAAAATGATAAGAGAGATGGAAAATTGGCAAAAAAACCCAACAACAACAACAACAACAAGGGCAGGAAAATTGCATTTCTGTAGTGCAGTGTTGAGAGTCTGGACAAAAGGACTCCACACACAGAAAAACCACACAACTTATTTTATGGCGTTGATAGTTATGTAAATCTAAGAACAGGATGTTATTCTAGATAGTTTTGATGAGTCCTGTTACTGCTTCAACACCTGAAATAATAGAGAACATTTTTGCAAAAACTCCAGGTGCAAACACAATTTTTTGCCAGAAAAAGAAGACCTCTCCGCCCCCCTCCAGTAGCTATTTGCTTTTAATAGCACCTCTCTACTGCTGCAAACTGGATCAGTGTGGGCGTGTATCTTTTCTATACTTACAGTGAATCCAAACATTATCTTAAAAAAAGAAAAGAGCTGTTTGTCTCTGTTACTGAACAAACAAGAGATGGACCAGAAAATGCAGTAACAAAGTGAATGGAAGGGATTGGGATGCCAACTGAAATAATGTTGAGGTAGACTGGGACTGGGATTTTGGGGAGGGAAAATGTAAATCGATTGTCTCAGATGAAGGAAGACTGGGCTTATTGCTCAGAAGATTGTGACACAAAGAAGATTAAGATGGCTCTTTACTAGCTTAGGGAAGAGACTGGGAAGGTGGCTAGGGAAAAGGAGTCGAGAGAAGGTGTACTGTATGAGAAACTGATATGCAGAGCCCAGGGTAGCACCTACTTAAATCTGACGGGAAGTCTGTGAAAGATTTTACAATGAGAGACGGAATGCAGATGGAGAAATGGTACGGAGTAGTCAGCTGGGATCTAGAGAACACACTGGAGGGTTGTTTCATGGTCAACAGTGAGTACCTAAAATTCAGATTCTCTGCTTGTGCATCTCCTCCTAAAGGAACCTCCTTTTCTGCCTCCCTCCACCTCTCTTCTCTTCCAGTGCCGAAGTCAACTTTTGGGGATGTGATCTTTTGTTGTTAGTGGCCCAATTCAGAGCCCATTCTAACACCAGCTGGAGCATGAATTATTTCCCAGATAACTTCCCTTTCTCTCAAGTGTTGGTTTTCTATACCAACATTCAGAATTGCTAATTGGTTCATACAGGTTTTACTGTGTCTCCTTGTTACATTTTTGTGTTTACGTTTTTAAGGCATTTTGGCATCCATGTTTCAGGAGGACTATGCCATGGAAAGTATTAGAGACACTAAAAGATTAGCATTAAAAGTGAGCAAATACTGGCTTTTCAGGTAGTTGAGTGCAAAATATTTTAACATAAAGATTTTATGTGGGGGAAGTCAATATTCTTAAAGCTGAGAAAATTACTCTGGATTTCTATTGGAATTCGTGGGTGGCAGATACAAAATAATAAAAATAAAATCAAACTTGCTTCTGTTACATTATCACAAGAGTCTTTGCACTGCTTGCCCTGAAGTTACCTTTTTAATTAAACTGTACATCTTTCATATAAATGTTGGAACGTGAAAATTAAGTGCAATTCCAATTGTTTCATAAGTAGACTTAGACAACTGAAAGAACAGTTATAGGAAATACAAGAATTTTGCTCTATTGGCCTTACTGTATAAGGTCAGCTAATATCAACTGAGTTAACAATAAAGGTGGCGTACATATTGGTTTTAAGGCATTCCTATGAAAATAGTTACCGTTAAAAACGATGTTGAGATGCAATTTTATAGATAGATTCAGACTATGGGGACCTTGAGAGTCTTTGTAGTCTACCCTCCTGCTTGAAGAAGGGTCAACACTGAGTTCAGACCAGATTGCTCAGAGCTTTGCCCACTCGGGTCCTGATAAATCTCAGACAACAGAGATTCTGCAGCCTGATTGAATTGATCCGCTTGGTCCAGTGCTTAATTGTTCTCCTAGAGAGGCTTGCTTCCTTGATTGAACTCAGTTTTCATTTTACTCTTTTAAATTTGCGTAATGAAAACCTGACACATTTTTTTAAGAACTTGACATAAAGAGAAATGCCTGCTTTCCAGCTTGTTGACCAATTAATTAATTATATGTTCAGGAGCTTATGCTCTGCTCAGTTGCCACACTGTCTAAAGCTTTGCAGAGATATTATAGTAGAGAATATTTGAGTAATTTCTGTTAAATCGTGATCAGTAAAAGCACCCTATTTTCACTCTGCGACCTTTATAAAATCTATATCTTTTCTGTGTGTATTTAGTAATTGTGGCCTGCTCAGCAGGTCTGCTGAGTACAGTAAGATTTGTGGCCTTTCTGACATTATCTCAGACATGACTAAGTGATTATGACCAGATTTTTTTTTTTAGGACTGAAAGGTGACATAAATCCTAACAAGAAGAAAAAAAACCTGTTCCACACTTACCAGTGTGTGTTTAAGATTAGTAATAACAATAAAGAAATTTATTTAACATCAGCTTATTGGTAAACTATAAGTTTCTATTCAGTTATTCTCTCCTGTGCACAAGAATTAAAAAAGAAAACTTTTAAGTATTGGTTTTGTTTAATTTAATTTCAAATTTCATTAATACAATAATTACAGCCTTCATAGTTTCTGTTTGTAGGAAGTCACCGTAGTTTTTTGTTACTAGATTATTTAGTGTTTTGTGACTCTTATGTTATCTTAAAGTTCTTGTTAATAGGATATATTTCCATAGCATTACAATGAACAATATATATATGTCAGTCACTCTTTTTGTACTTTTTTCACCTGAAAGTTGCTTTTTAATTAAGCATTAATTCATATTTCCTGCAATTTTTTAGTTTCCCTTTGAAAAAGGAGTAGTAGTAATTATTCAATGACATTAAAAGAGTTTTCAGTACCATTTCTATTACATGTAGGTCAAAAAACTTTTTAACGTGGTTTGCTCAGATGGAACAGTGAGAAGGTAGAATTCAGTAGTTTTCACAGAAACAATGTAATTTCCTGCCAATCACAGTGTTTTATTCTCTGGACGTTTATTTTGTCTTTGTGCATGTTAGGCTTGAGTCAAGATGTACTTGCAAATAGTAATATTTGGTTAATTTATCTGTGCCGTCTGTTATTATTTTAGCCTTCATGTTTCACATTTTCACCATGCAAACTGTCATCAATAAACAGTGCTAAGACTGTCACAGTTATTGCATCATTCCAGGAATTAGAATTCTAAGAAAATTATAATAATTGGCAATAGTCACTGTAATTCTGAACTGTGACAACTTGTAAAAGTAGCAGGGTATCTAAGGCTATAATAGATTTTAGGGAGTGTACTGTAGTCCTGAGATTGCAAAGTTGCTTTCTTGTGCAAAAACCACTCTGCAACCTTGGCATGTATTGGAAATTTTCTGAATACAACCCATTTATTTAAGCTTTTGCAGGGATCATTATATATCCTTAAGCTTGAATGTTATCCTATAGATTTATTATGCTGGTTTTCCTTGTAAACACAAATCAAAGAGAAATAAATCAAGGGTGTGTCTCTCTCTCTTTTAGCAATAGACTTTAATCTATATTAAACTCTTTTTAAACTGGGATTTGTAAATTTAACTTTTCTGGTGGTTATAATATTTAACTGTGCAATTGCACTGTTGAGATGCACAGAGGTTTTTTGTTTGTGGAAGTTAAATGCTAATGCCAGAGTAAAAGATATAGACGAATATAGCTGGCAGACACTGATTTTTTTATAGATTTTTGTAACAGCTTAATTTTCAGACATTTAAAATATTACATTTTAAAACATTTCATATAAAAATAATCTATGCAGTAGTTATACAAAGTAATAGTTTTGTGGTAACAAGTGTTCATAAATTACATACATGAAATAAGTCATCTGCAAATAGAAGACTTAGGTGAAGTTTGAATGAAGAAGGTATGGTCAGCTTGTGCAACTGGAGGTGATAGACGTGTTTTCTCTGCCAGAGCTATGTCATGTAGCAGAGTCTGCAGCTGGTACATAATCTGAATATCAAGTTTAGGAAGACATAAGTTAGACTGGTGTCACTGAGTGACCTGGTAGCCACCTGGAAACCAGATCGTACCTGACGTAACATTGTCATAGGGTTCTGAAAAACACCTACCGTATTCTGCTTGTGAACTCTTGTCAGAGCTCCCTTGTTCTTTTTTTTTTATGGTAAGAAGTATGTTCGGTATCTCCAGGTCATGTGAGTATTTTGATGTGCTGATCAAAGAACTAGGAAAGTTGATGATAATAACATCAAAGTGATGTATCTGCAAGTGTAGTAGCTGAGATCTGAAAAACCCTCGGGCCTCACACATGTGCAAAGTTCAAAACTGAGCCACTGCTGTTCTTGATATTGTTCTCAAGAACAACAGAGAGTAGATACGTGTTCAGGGATGATGGTCCCCCAAAATACTTTTGGTAGAATGCCGTATGAGATGTAAATGCTCAGAGGGGCACCAGCACCACCTTCAGAAAAGAAATAAAATAGCTATACAGAACACAAACCCTCATATACTGTAGTTAGAGCGACTGTGAGATTACATGTGTTGCTGCTTTGACCTAGAACGAGTCTGGAGACTGTGACAACACTATTTGACAACCTGACTTAATACCTGTCTCAAAATGTAATAATGATAAATGTGACAAATTTATTATTATTTATTATACAGTGTTTTTCCCACTAACTCTCATCTTACTATAGAAGATGGAGTAATGCATCTTTCACTTTTAAGCACTGAAATTTAACCACCTCAAAGAAAGTGAACAGAAACTATTTATCTGTGCGTCAAAGTAATATGCACTACTTTTAAAAGTATGAGAGGCCAATAAACAATATTTTATAAGTGTTTCATAAGTGTAACAGCAATTTCTTAACTCTTCCTCTACATACAAGGCATGTATCTGACATACATTGCCATTGAAAAATCCTCTGACTGCAGCAGCAGATGAGAGTGAGCAGTATACTCATTCCTTTCACGTGCATCGTTAAAGGGATGATTTGTTAGTAGTTTGAAATAACTATATTAAGACTTCTGGATTGCCCTATATTGTCTTTAGGTGAGACAGAAGTCAGTGTTTCTGATCATAGAGGTTTTTAATTCCAAGGGGCTGTGCTAGTTCTACTAAATTTGTTTCCCATTGAAAATTTGTGGTTTTCAAATGTAACTGAGCAAGTGTAAATTAATAGGAATCCTAATGAAAAAAATTCAGTCGCAAGGGCGAGTAGCTCCGGTGCCAGCACGATGGGCATCGGAGCTCTCTAGTGTGGGACATGGGGGGGTTCCTGAACCAGGGGAACGTCAGGGGAGCGGAGACACCCGCCGGGAGCCTGCAGCTCACGCCACCG
>JAVJGG010000059.1:13211897-13236450 GCA_035590195.1 Aviceda cuculoides
TGAGGAGGGGGTCGGTCTCTTCTCCCAGATAACAAGCGATAGGATGAGAGTAAACAGCCTCAAGTTGGGCCAGGGGAGGTTTACATTGGATATTATGAAAAATTTCTTTACCGAAAGGTTTGTCAAACATTGGAACAGGCTGCCCAGGGAACTGGTGGAGTCACCATCCCTGGAGGTGTTTAAAAGACGTGTAGATGTGGCTCTTAGGGACACGGTTTCATGGTGGACTTGGCAGTGCTAGGGTAACAGTTGGACTCGATGATCTTAAAGGTCCTTTCTAACCTAAATGATTCTATGGTTCTATGAAATATGTATTTTCTAAGAGAAAAGGAGATGATAATGATTCAGGCCTAACTTGAAAATATTCAATATGATTATGCAGAAGAGAGGACTTCATAATTTGAAATAAGTAGTTTATAATTTGAAACATCCCATAATTGACAGAAAGAAATGTTATTTGTAAGAGAGATTTTGGATTTTTGTTCATGACTGAAGGGCAAGGAGGAGAAATAAGTAGTTAAATGGAAAAGTAAAATAATGTCTAGAAACCAAAATAGCATACCTAAATATAGAAAGGCAGTCCACATATTCAGCCAGAGTTTATGAAGGATAAAATCTAAGATTCCGAAATGAAAAGAGGGTAAAATGCCCCCATTTCCCAAAATTATTGAATCAGATCCAAAATAGGAAATCTGAAAATGCATCCATTAATTGTTTAGAGTACTGTGAAGAAGCAAAACCCAAAAGGGTATAGCAAGCTATACATTAATTTTAAGGGAACAGTTACCGCTGAATTAATCTGTTAGAAAACAGTTTAGCCAGAGCCTTTCATAGTAAGAGGAAAAATTGAGGTGGTTAAAATAAAGTTAAACCCGCCTATAATACCTGAGGTTATATCACCAAGGTTTATCAGGATACAAGGAGAACAAAGCAGTGTGGTAATTGCTGTGTAATGAGAACTAAAACAATAAAAAGAGTACTCACACCATATCTTATGATCTGGTGAACTGGAGTAGGAAGCATTAACTTTGTAGTACTGTCTTCGGTTATACTTAGTAGTCTTGTCTATAAAGAACATAAATCAAAATCATTAAAAATGCTGGCTAGCATTTTTGTGAGCAGGACATCACATGTTGGAAAGCAAACAATTCATTCATATCCCTACCAAGATGTTAGTGTGAATATTATGGAATAAAAGCAAAATAATATGGCTTTCTTGAAGGTAATAGTAGCTAAATACAAGTCTTCCAAGGAATCAGTTCCGTTCAAAATGAATTAAGAATAATTCATAGATACAGTTCATTTGGACTTCTATGAAACACAAGGTGTTTTATGGATTTTCATGCAGATAACCAATATAGACCTTTTTCATGTTGACTAATGCAGTTGCATTCCAAAATTTAATTACTTAATGATAAAAGTTTTCCAATTTAATATTAATAATCTATCCAAGATATTAGACATTATTGCAGGCTTGAACATATTTTTACAGCATTTGGATATATTTTTATCCTGTAAATTTGCTGCAGGATGTATAACATTCTATTTTTAATCCACATTTCAAGTTTTTAATGATTTTTTTCTAGTATTTTTATTGAATCTACAGTACATTCAGCAAACCAATTTAAAGTAGCAGTGGCTGGATGTTTGAGCTTTCAGAAGTTTTCTCTGTTTTCATGATGTCAAAGTGATTTCCATTTCATAGGACTTTACTTCCTCTCTCCATGTGTAAAAATTTTAAATCAACCATTTTGACAGAAGTGCTCTAGCTGTAAGTAAAATTAAAAACACGCCCAGGGCAAGGACCCAGAGATCTTTATTTAGCTTGGCTAGCTGATTTTTTATCAGTCATATGTTGCTGAAAAGAGCTTAGTCATAGAAAACAATGAACTTAATGCTAAGAAATCCATATTGTATGGAAAAAACTATTGAAAATTGATTTCTAATATCAATCTCTTTAATCACACAGTATATACTCTTCTTTCCTATTTCCAGAAATTGCTACAAATTCATGTTATATTCTGGCTGAAAGCTTAATAAGGATATTACTTTCTCTCCTAATTTAGTTCAGAAATCTTTTTTTCCCTGTGTAGTGTTTCCCAAGCCTAGAATCAGAATAATTTAGGTTGGAAAGTTCCTCTGGAGGTCAGCCCGACCAACCTCCTGCTCTCAGCAGGGCCAACCTCAAAGTTGGATGTAACTTCAAAGTTAGATCATGCTGCTGAGGGTCACATCCAGCCAAGTTTTGAATATACAAAGAATTTTTAATAGAATTTTCTTCTTTACTTTCCAAGGATGATTTTTGCTTTAATGCATACTTTTTATTGTTTATTATATTTTTTTCCTGAAAATTCTTTGTGGATTTTTTGATAGATAGTTTCTCAGGACAACTGAATCTCCATGGAGGTATATTATTTTTTATTTTATTGTTTATAGTGAAATCTCCTTAGAAGAAGGTTTGATTAGATTTCCTTTGGTGACTATAAGTGAAACAAAAAATGCAGAAGTAATAAGCTCTAGTTACTGCAACTGTGGTCAATTATTATATAAAGGCTAAAAGTGAGAATTATGTCATTGCTTCTAAATGTTGGACAGTATAATTTTGCAGGCATCTGAAGTAACAGCAAAATGCCTTAACTTGTACTTAATAATTTCATAGAAAATACACTTACTGATTTATAATTTGTTTCACTTCATGAACATCTAATAAAATGTTGAGACCTGACAAAAATAATGAAACTGCTGAATATCAGCTGTGTTTTAAAGGAGCAGATATGCTAATTTAATATCAAAATCAGTAATGGAAAAGTTTAGTTTTGCCTTCCTGTTTTTCTAAACCATATCAATTGAGCAACAGGTAGTTTCATGCCAAATATAGGTCTTAATTTAGCTCAATTTTCACTGTAAGTTTTTATTTTATTTATTTATTTAGTGGTGAAGGTACAGAAAGGATTTCAACTTTTTTACTTTGTTTCCCAATAAGTATCACTGACCTCTTAAAATATGATCTATTTTTGTCTAATTATCTTTTTAAATTTGTATTTCTAGTTACAGTGATACACGTTGTCTCCTACACTTAGTTTTATCAGTTAAAAAAAGTACCAGGAGAACACTTGTTACCCATAAAGAAGGACAAAGGATTTAAATTTGCATGTTCGTGTCTTTGCTTTGTCATGACTGGGTTGCTGTAATACTTGGGTTTCTAGCACTAGCATATTTTGCTGCTAAGATGTCTTTTATTCAAAATACAGATAGCTCATGACCTTGCACCTTCAGTGAGGTGTCTGAACGTGTATTTCCAATAAAGAGCAAAACTATATGCTCATTTCCTGTAGATTTAGAATAACTTTTAATGATTTTTTTAACATCTTCACAGCCTTGTATCGATGTATTCTAATGTATGTGATACACTTGCTTCTATTGTATTTTTGTTGTTACTCATTTAAATGTCTGGGAAAAAATACACTGTCCAAAACATTGGATGCTCTTAAAATTGGTTTTATGAATTCTTCTTCCTAGCAAGTTTTTCTGATCTTTTGTCATTTGTTCTGATCATTTGTCTTTTTTATCTCCATGTTGAAATTCCAATAAGATTACTAAGTTCCACCTGTTGGCACTTGAATGCATACAAAAGTAACAAAAATGAGAATGATGGATATAGTTTACTTTGATTTTTAGCAAGGTTTTTGGCAGGGATTCCTCTGTCAAAATAGCCAGATTGGTGAGAAAGAGGCTGGAAAAGTTGACTGTAAGGTGAATTGCAAACCAATATGACTAGCAGGCTGACAGTGATCAGTAGTTCAAAGTCCAACTGGTGGCAGGTTATCAGTGGTGTCCTTCAGAGATCAGTATTGGGGCCAGTACTGCTGAAAGTCTTCATTAATGACCTGGCGGACTGGAGTACATGCTCAACAAGTTTGTGGTGACACCAAATTGTGGGGAGTGGTTGGTACGCTGGAGCGCAAAACTACAATTCAAAGGGATCTTGGTGGATGGAGAAAGGGTCTGACGGAAACTTCATGGAAGCTCAGCAAAGGCAAAGGTTGAGTCCTGCACAAGGCATCGGAAAACTCCATACAGCAGAACAGGCTGGTGGCAGAAGAGCTAGGAAGCATCTTTGCAGAAGAGGGTGTGGGGCCCTAATGGGCAAGAAGTGGAACATGAGCTAGCAGTGTGCCCTTGCAGCAATGAAACCTAGCCACCTATGGGGCTTGGTTAATACACTGTAGCTGGCAAGTTGAGGTTAAGTGATCCTTCCCCTCTCTTCAGCACACATGAGACCACATCTGGAGTTTTATGTCCAGTTTGGGCTCCTTGGTACAGAAGGCCATGGACATACTGAAGCAAATCCAGTGGAGTTCAACGAAGGTGATTTAGAAACTGAAGCATGAGACACAAGGAAGGGCTGAGAAATGTGGGCTGGTTCATCCTTCAGAAGAGAAGGTGAAGAGCTTATTGCTGTCTACAACTACCTAATTTGCGGGTGAAGAGATGATAGAGCCATAGTCTTCTCAGAGGTGTGCAATGACGACGCGTGTCAACAAGGACATGTTGGAACACAGGAAATTCTGTTTAAACATAAGGAAAAAAATTCTTCTCAATGAAGGTGGTCAAATACTGAAACAGGTGCCCAGAAAGGCTGTGGGATCTTTGACTTTGGAGATACTGAAAACTTGACTGGACATGGCCCTGAGAAGACTGGTCATACCATGAAGCTGTCCCAGCTGTGGACAGGGTTTGTTCCAGAGGACATCTGGCAGACAGTTCTGAAACGAATTACTTCATGACTTCATGAAACTTCTTTTGAATGTTTTCAGAACTTCCTGGTGTTTCCATCTCAAGTACTTCGTGACCCAGAGGTGGTTTCTATGTATTTTGTAATCTGCTTACAGTTTTCTCTCTCCAATGGTGAAGAATCCTAGCATGTCTGTTTGTTCCTATATCTTAGATCATCCTTGATGTCCTTTGTTGGACCTTTTCTAGTTCTAATGTATCCTCTTTGACACAGAGGGGATGAGAAGTCCACCCGACATTTAATAAGCATGTCACACTATGGAGCTAAAAAGTAAGATAATATTTTTTGGCTGGTGATGTCTTCCTTGTTCTAAAAAATGATGTGACTTCATGGCCAGCAGGTCAAGGGAGGTGATTCTGCCCCTCTACTCCACTCTGTGAGACCCTACCTGCAGCACTACAGGTACTGTTCGAGCAGGTCCAAAGGAGGGCCACAAAAATGATCAGAGGGATGGAACACCTCTCCTATGAGGAAAGGCTGAGAGAGTTGGGGTTATTCAGCTTGGAGAAGGCTCTGGGGACACCTTATTGTGACCTTTCAGTACCTAAAGGGGGCTTATAAGAAAGATGGGGACAGACTTTTTAATAGGGCCTGTAGCAATAAGACGAGGGGCAATGGTTTTAAACTAAAAGAGGGTAGATTTAGACTAGATATAAGGAAGACGTTTTTCATGATGAGGGTGGTGAAACACTGGCACAGGTTGCCCAGAGAGGCTGTGGATGCCCCATCAGAAATGTTCCAGGCCAGGTTGGATGGGGCTGTGAGCCACCTGATCTAGTGGAAGGTGTCCCTGCTCACTGCAGGGGGGTTGGACTAGATGACCTTTAAAGGTCCCTTCCAACCCAAGCTGTTCTATGATTCTGTGATTCTATGATCACTCATCAGTTTTGAGCTGATACAGTATTTTGTATTATAACTCCTGGATCTTGTTCCTGGGCAGTAACGGTCAGGTCAGAGATAAATATTTTTATATTTGATGGTAGTTTGGTTTTTTTTCATACGCATCGTACTGAAGAACAAAATAGTGAAATGATATGAATGAAGGCCAAGATCTGAGTGACATGAAGATGGATGGAACAATTTGAAAACCGTATTGATGAAAACTGACTAAAGCCAAATAAAGCTACACCTGTTTTATCTAAAGATTAATATTAAGCAGTTGCAATATTTTCAGTTTCCCCATGTTTCTGAGAGTAAATTCTCAAGTTAAAAACTTTGTTTTGTTTTGTTGTTTACTGATTTGAAATACAATTTGAACTTAGGCATGTTGAAGTGGTTTCTGTGCAATCTCTACAATATTTAATTTTTTTAAAAAGCTTTGAGGTTTCTTTGGAAAGCAATATATTCTGTTGAAATACCACTTTTTCTTCATTTTTTTTTCCATTAAGGCCTAGAATTTTATAAATACTATTTCTATTCTGATTTAGTATGTATATAATCCTCTGACAGAAACATGGAAAAATTTCTACATAATTTTCAGAGTACTTTTTACTACTTTCTATTTATCAGTTATGAATTCTACTCAGATCTACATTTGTGGGTAGAGAAGCACTGTTCTTGCTGTTTGTCAGCTGTGACTGAAAAAGATTTTGAATAAATTATGATATTGGAAATAATGCAGTGTTACAGTATGTAAGTTTTAGAGCAATAAAATGAATCATATTTTTAAATTGAATGCCAAATAAAAATACAAAGATTCATAGTTCTGATCAGATGCATGAAATATATTCAAAGAGAAATAAAGTCATATTACTTTTTAAAGGCTTTTGTGAAGTTTCAAAATTAAAAGGAAGCTTGAAGCTAAAAGCATTAAGACACTATTTGTAACATGAAACTAAAAAGTTTACTATTTTCTGAGCCAGCCACATATAAATGTAACATACTTTGGATCACACCCTTCTGAACTAATTGAGTAATGCAACATACAAGTAGGAGAATGTATTTTGGTATTGTAAGGATTCTGACATTGAAAGCTCCCACAGAACTGCTATTATTCTTTTAAGCAAATTGAAACTAGAAACTCTAACCTAAAAAATAATTCTATCAGTAGAAATGAAGAAATTGCTAGATTAGAGATGCATTTCAGACTGCCTCAAATTCACTAAAGGGAAAAATTATGAGCTTGTAAGGCTTGCTAGTGTTGAAAGCTTCTTTAAGCTAGTATATTTTGGGAGAAAATTCTATATATGTCATGGTAAAGTCTGAACTCAACTTCCTTCTTGTTCCAGTAAGAAAAATAATGATGTTCTATATATTCTATGCTTGTTCTTAAGCTTCAATTCTCACATGCTTTCATCAATTTGTTATATATAAAATGGGAAAATAAATTGTAAGATTTGAAACCGAAAGAAAATTTCTAAGTTTCTCTTCTACAGACAGACTGAAGTGTAAAGCTGTCCCCCTTTTTAAACCTGTGTTAAAATATTTTCTGACAAGGGATATTTTGGTATATTTTTTGGCCCTGTACTTGCTTCTCTTTCAAATCTAAAATGCAGAGGGGAAATCCGTGCTCCTATAGGACAGGTATGTAGGAATTTTACCGCACAGGTATAGAGAATAGTGAAGACTAAGAAAGAGTCCCTTTGAAACAAAGATAAATGAGAAAGATAAATTTATTTCTTTTCTCAAGCTTCGATCCTTACCATTTCATCATTCCTGATGAAAAGAATTAAAAACATGTCCTAACCAGTCTTACTGTTGAATGCTTCCATAAGCATGTGCAGCAATTACAGCAAATTTCACCCACATTGTTTGGGAAGGAATATTCAGGCAGTCAAACAAATTGCAGTTTGAGTTTGGGGTTGGTTTTTTTTTTTTTCTTCAACAAAAAACCACTGGAAATTTGGCTTGGCTTAGCAAGTATGTGTGGGATTGTGTAGTAGTTCTGATGGTGTCCAATAAATTTTTATTGCTGCAGTCTCCCTAGAGAAGTGAAATTTTCATAGTTCCTTTTAGCACGTCTCCTCATGAATTTGTGAAACAATAACTTGAAAACTAAATCCTCCTGTTCATTGAGGAAAAAAAACAGCATTTGTTTTCCTACAATCATCTTTGAAAATTTTCTTGGGAAGCGTAACACCTATATTTGAAAATTCCAAAGAATGATTCTTTTTTCTAGTTTGTCCTTCATTGATTATTTACCCACAGTTTTCTAAAGAGATATTTGAAAATCTGGGAGTGGCAGTAAATGTGAGCAAAATATCTGTCATTTCTGTTACTTCACAAAAGTATAAATCATTGAAAAATTGAGATTATTTTATAAGCAATAATCTTTTCTCCATCAAGGACAAAACATTCAATTTCCAGTGTAGCCTTACCATAGTCTTAAACAGTTTTTCATGTGAAAAGTACAGTATTATTCTGAGTAGGATCTTTGGACAATATCATGTATTTCATAACAAAAGTAGCTGTTGTAGTGACCATGTAGTTATATGCTTTGTGATTTGTGCTTATATTCTCTGAAATTTGGTAAGGAACAGGGAGTTTTTTTGTGTGAAAAGTTTCTCCTGCTTAAGTAGAAGTAAATGTTCACACAAACCATAAATATTTTTTACCACATGTCTGTTTTCTGTCCACACTGTAGTTTAATACTTTCTAGTAAAATTCAGAAGACATTATAAGTCAAGGTTCAGATGCCTTTAGTTCCACTTGAAAAAGACCATCAGATATAGGAATACAGTGGTGTATTTTCATAATGTCGAAAGAAGTAATTTAGAGGTTTACAATGAGTCATTGTTAAATTTAAGAATAATTTTATTGGGAGCCCTTGTCACTTGCTAGGAAATGCAAAGCAGTTGGGAAAAGAGATGTCTGCATTTGAAACAAGTAATTAGAGTAAAGCATAAGCAATTGACCTACACTTGGAGATATAAAACATTTCAAACAGCAAAATGTGCGTGTATAAAAATGGGTATGAATGTACAAGGTTACTTGATAATTTTCATGTGACTGGAAGTCTGGTCAGAAGTAACATCCACTTAGTGCTTTATAAAAGGAATGCATCTTCAGTTATGTTAGTAATAAGCGATGCCCTGAAGTGTAGTCAAAAGAACAGATTTTATTGTGCTGAATGCTGATACATCAAAGAGTATAAACAGGTAGGTCACCTTGACATTTATATTCTTTTTTTTTCCTAAGTGAAAGTTTGGATTTTATGCCAAATGACTATAACTGTATAAATACGCGTAATTTAGGATGAGGTGGGGAGGGCATGATTACCAGGGACTACACAGCATCTGGGGCACCAGAGAATATAAGTATCCAAAATAAAATAACTGATTTTTAGCAAATATTAACTCAAGAACTTTGATCCATCATTCCCCTAAAACTCATTGTCTGGTCTGTGTGCAATGATACATCTTATAAATATTTTTTATAAAAAATGTGGTATCTGTGATAAGACTTTTCACTAAACAGGCAGACTAGTTTGTTCTCCATTAATTTTGTTTTCAACTTAATTTGAGGTACGAGCAAAGTAGAGCAATTTGAAATTCACTGTTCCCTAGTCAGCAATAAAGAAAAAAACACAAAATAAAATCAACTCGATGGGACTGAATCTCAAGCTTAGACAGTTGCAATCTCTATGGGATCTGTGTTTCAGTTGGTTTGGTCTCGGATAGCTTTCTTACCATCCACGGTTACTTCTGGGGACTTTTAAAGGGTATTTTTCACAGGAATATCTGAAATGATAAGTAATACGGAGTTCAAAGGAACGCACTGTCAGTTAGCCCTGAGTCTCAGCAAGCGAGCCTTTGTTATCCAACATCATTCTGCATCCCCACTAGAGGCATGGGTTGCGCGCAATTAATTGGCAACTTTCCGATGACTTTGGTTTTGCGTGTGGCATGGAAACGCTGGATTTCAGTCAAAAGAAGTTCAGCTGCTCTAAAGCTGCTATAAGAAGACAACGATTAATGTGTGAGGATGATGAAAGAACACTCTTGGACTGACATGTATGTCAAAGTATGTGTGATGACTTCTATAATTCATATTACTATTTTAGTGTAAATGACATAGGAAATCCATATGATTTTGGTAATTTAATTATCAAAACCATGTTTTTTGTTTTTATGTGCTGCTGCACAATGAATTGAGACTGTCTCTAAAACAATGTGGAATGGATAGTTTTCAGTGTCAGGATGTGAGCTGTTTGTGGCTGTGGGCATAAACCAGGGACGGCTCAATCTCTGACCTTTCATCTCATCTTACTTTCCTATTTGTAGGATGAAAAGTTCTTTCTATGTGCTTTCCAGGAGTAGTTGCTAGAGTCTTTCTAAGCAGAATGCAGACTGCTGAATGCCAGGGATGTAGGAAGTAAACATTTCACAGGAAATTACCATAAGGTAATCTATGATTACGCCAACAAATATGGGGATAAATAGCACTAGAATTATTTTTAGAGGTTTTTTAATACAGTTTACCGAAGTAGGATTAACAGTAAAGTGTCAGCTTAAAACATGTGATATTTTACTGGTAGATGTGAAGAACCAGACAAACAATCTATGTGTGTTAGCTTCAGAAAGAAGTCAGAGATACATATTTGAGTGTTATCTGTATAATCTTTATTGTTTAACAGAATAAGTGTGCAGATTGGTTTCTTTCCATTTCATACATTTATTTAATCCGATTCTCTCAAGGTATGGTCATTAGTAACCCTGCCTGATTTAAAAAAATGTAAAATTGCGTTTCCTTTACAGAAATTAACACAGTATAAGTACAGCACAGGAAAAAAAAAAAAAAAAAAAAGGAAGCTGTCTTAGAGTACTGAATTTTAAAAAATCTCTAGTTTACCAAAGTTTATTAGAATAAAATATTATTTTCTGTGGATTGTTGCAGAAAGACTTGGTAAAAATAAGATCTCTATTTCAACTTTTTCTCCATTAGGGGAAAATTGGAGTAAGATTTACTTCTTACATGAACTCTAGGTAGGTCCTTCTAGAAGCAGTAGTGTTAAGTAATGATAGCAAGCATGACATCGTGATCTGGAGCAAAGACAGCTTTGATGTCTGACTGCTCCTAAAAATTCTTGCTATTTACCTTATGAATTAACTATATCAAGGTAGAAAATAATTGAAAAGAATCTGAATGGAATATTGCACAGGAACTGTCAGAACAAACTCCATGTTTTCTACCTAGCCACTTTTATCACCTTTCACTATGCTAAACATGGAAATTGTAGCTTGCAATCTTTTGCAGTGTCAAAATAGCAGTTTACAGAAGTGATGGTGTCTTCTGTAACCTCTGGGCAGATGTTACAGAGGCAATGGGTTTTCTGCCTCTCTGTACAGACAGTAGACAGCTGATGTACTCTGCTTCACTGCAGAGGGGTGTCATTATTAGAAACAAAACATCAAAGGAGAACTTTTAGGGACTTTCCACATTTACCAGTAATAGCTTGAAACAGTTATTCTGACTCATATGACTTTCATACAGTTTTTACTGCTACTGTTATGAAAAGCCAAAGGTAACAGCCTTTAAAACAGATTGTCAGGCAGGCAACTTTTATTTTTTGTTCTTCTTGGAATGTAGTCATAAAGATGAAACCATCACTGTTTCCATACCAACGCTGAATGAGGCATTACGACAGGAGTCACTGCACTACAGGACCAAGATAGCCACAGAGGTGAAGACACTGTAACACATTAATAACTATAATGCTATAAAGATGTAGCAAGTACAGGAAACTTTCAATGGCTTGATAACTTTTGTTAGCGTTGAGTAAACTGGCTTGCCAAATCAGCTGCTAGGATCCATTACTGATCAGGAGGTGTCTTCTCGGTGGGATTGCAGTAGTCAGTCATCTCTTTTTCTTTATTTTCTAGCAGATACTTACACAGTTTGGGTGCCTTTGTCTTTACAGAGGTTTTGTGTTCAGGGGGTGTATATGAAGGATTACTTCTTTTCTTCTTGGGTCCTTCACTTTTCACAGCAATTGGGTGTAACCTTGGTGCTTTTGGGGAGGGAAGGAGGAGCCATGTATAAACCATATAGGTGTAGACATTAATTCAGATACACGTGATAAAGTACTGTAAGATTTGCAGTAACACTGCATCTGGCAGTGTTGGGTGGCATGCTGAAATGCTTCCCTGAAGCGATGGAGTCATCTGCTTCCTCCTCAGCACTTCTCTCATTACAACATCTCAACAATGCATGCATATATATATATATATTCACATGTATTTATAGCAATTGCTGGTTTATTTGTTTTGTTACTTTTATGCTTAATGTGTGTATAATCAGCATGGAGCTTTTGAGTACTGGTTGAGCTCGGAGTAATAACCACAGGACTTGACATTGGAGGTCATAAACCAAGTGCCATCACCTTGCTGTTTTGGCATCCAGATGTACTCTGCCTTAGTGCTGTGGTATTCATCAGCGTCCCACGTGGAAACAAGGCTGGGGCACAAAACCACCAGGTGTACATAGACCCATGTTTTAAAAGTCTACTTCACTTACTGCAATGCTGATTGCTGAGTGACAGTTGTAAAAGATGGCTTTTTTATTGAAATATTCATTTAGTCTGAACCTAGGAAATGTTTCCATTTGCTCTGAGGTCATTATGTCAGTGAGGTTCAACATAGGAACAGAGAGTTTCTCACATGCAGCAAGTTGCCAGGCTACAGCCTTAGTTATTGCTTGAGTATTTGCAGCATTTAATTTGTAGTACTGGTACTAAAGCAGCTAGCTTATAACAAATTTCTTATAACAATTTATAGGTGGAAGAAGCTGATGAGTTGCATTTGTTCTTAGTCTCTCAGCACTATTCCAGAACTGTCTTTAGATTTTATAGAGCTCTCTTTAAATGCCAGGTTTAACTGACATCTCTAAGAATTTTTCACTATACTTAAGCTGAACCTTTGCTGTTCTGACCTCTTTTGTGAGAGTAAAGCAAGCCTCGCTTTGCATTCTTTTTTGACCACGCAGGAGGAATCCACACATTTTATTTATAAGAAATTGCTCGAAAAGCCTTAAGGTGTTTTGTTTGTGTGAATGTCTTCTAGCAAGTCATACGTTTACTGTCTCTCTCTTACAGTTTCAAACTTGAGTCATAAGAATGTTTTTATTATCAACCTTGTGCAGACTGGCCTGTTACAAATTCACTAATGTTATATTTGGGGTGAACAATCTCCAGGCATATAACAGCAACGATTTTGATCGACTGTTTCTTACTGCAGTTATGATTACTTGCAAAGAGTCATTCCCAACAGAATTAGATACTTCATCTACTCATTCTTCCTCAGTTGTTCCCTGAGTTGCAATAACACCACAGCTGACAGGAAAATTAATATCTTTCCTTGTCAACAGAGATGCCTCTTTCCTCGTGCTTTCTCTTCCAGAGTTCACACAACCTACTTTCCATTTTACGTTGGTTTTTATTTGTGCAATTTACTTTGTCATCACCCCAGAGTTCTCAAGTTCCTCTTTTCTGGCACAAGGAGAACAGTTATTACTTTGCCCTTTAAGCATGAATTCTCTCCATTTATTGTCAAAAAAGATTGTACTGTTGGATTCTGGAAACCATACTAGTAATTAGCTCCACGATTTCCCTCCACTGATATCAACATTAGACCAAATGGAGAGTGATATAATAAATATAATGACCTAGGAAAGGATATTCTTTTTTTTTTTAATTAATTACTTTCTATTGGAATTGCTAACAGATGTGTAGTACTACTAGAGAGTGTTGCCATGCTTTAATGGCAGTCCTAAGACAACATCACAAGTTTTTTCCACCTGTTCTTCAGTATTTGCTAAATAAAGTTCCCTTCCAGGAACTTTGGTGTTTACTTAGAAATAAGTGCAAGGCCTTTGCAGACTTCTTGCCTTCCTACCTAACATGACTTTTGTGTACAGGATTCATGAATCATGTAATTTGATGGAATTATCCAGCCTTTATAAAGTGAATATCCAAAAGAGATACGAAAAAACCAAGACCAAAAAAAAAATCCCACTCCTACCCACCCCCTGCCCCCCCCCCCAGCCCCATAGTGTACACAGTTTTAATGAAAACCACTTGCAGGTAAAATTACTTTAGTATTGCTTACATTTTCTTCCATTTTGTCAGGGAATTCTAGAACTGGACTACTCACTTCCAGAGTGTAACAGGGGGTTAACTCATCCCTGTCAAAAGGTATTTTATGATGAAGTTATCTTTGTAGGAATATATGTTTCTATACTGACAAAAATATAACTTTAATATAAAATTATTATTCTCAGTACTGGAAAAAAAAAATCCTGGTATTGGAACATATAACTGGAAACTGCTGGCAAAATTTACAGGAAGTCACTTCAGTGAAGGAGGCAATTATTTTTTTCTGTCAGCATAAGAATATCTTTCATTCAGTGTGTTGTACAACGTTCTGTTGTTATAACAGGTCTTCCTAATATACATTTTTACATTTTAACTTATCAATTGACAAGGACCAGTATTTTCCATAGAAAAGAAAGGTTTTTTCAACATAACTTTACACATAAATCTATTTTTTCTTTTACTTTTGTCTTTTCATATTGTTGCAAGCAAATTATTTTAAAAAAATGTATTTCTTCTGTGTATAGTGCAGCTAGAGAAAGATTTTAAAACTTCCCTGTGATTTTATTAGAAACCAGTGAAACATTATGAATCTGGACACGTATCAGTAGCATTTTCCCTTGCTGAAGCTCTAGCTAACATGGGAATTCTGCTTACCCTTTCTTCTGCCTTGGGTTACTCTTCAGCATATAGCCACCACAGATTGCTCATATAAAACACATAAACTCAAAATATAATTATTCAATCCAATATCATTATCGTTATCAATATCTAACTGTGATTAGCTATTCCTCTAATGCACTTCCTTAGCATCGTACTGTATCGGTTTTCCCAGTCCTGATCACTAAGCTTTGACTCCATTGTGCATATACATTTCAAATTCATAATTTGTGTTGTAGAATCTGCAAGGATTCAACAATGGTTGTAAATGTCTTGTTGCTTATGTATACATTTACTTCATTGCAATAAGCAGTCTTTCAAGTCTGCACCATTTTTGTTTCCCCAATAAACATGGAGAACAGCTGGTGGGAATGGTTAGATATGCCTCACCTTATCCACCACCCAGTGTACTGCCCTGACTAAGGCTAACCTCTAGTACCTGGAAGGTTTGATTCAGGGGAGTAAATAAGATAATAAAATGAAAGCCAGCCCCTTCTACTTTCAAAATCCAGGATACTTAGTTACGTGGATATGGTGGGGAAGTAGGAGTGGAAGGGAAGGCTGTAAAAAACCTGTTGTATTCAGAGCACTCGTGAAGCCCAGTGAAAGGAGATCTGAATATGGTTGTGTGGAGACTTGTTCACTCCATGACCATGTTGACGACAGAAATGGGAATCCTACCCTTCCATTGCTCTTGAAGAGAATTTTTATAAGGGATGACTAGAATGCAAGGATAAAAGGACAAGCATTCAATTTGTGGTTTACTGTACTTTAGTGTGAGATTTGTCCCAAAAGCTTGTTTAAAGTCTTTGCTGGGTTGGTTGGTTGGGTTTTTTTGAATAGTCAATATCATTTTGAAGACTTTTAGTGATTGTGATTGCATAGCATCTTCTGGTGAGCTGTTTGAATGCTTGTTTAAATATTTAACTTATGAAATCATTTGCATAAATTGTAATAAGTGAAGCTACCAAAATGGGTATTTTGTCTTTCTTTAGAAGGAGTGCATTTTAATCCTTCTCCTAAGGAATTTGTTTAGTTCTTTTGAATACAGTTCTGTTTTCTTGGAAGTGGAGCAAGAAGAGAAGTTGACTCTACAGAAGGTAGAAGCGTAATTCACACTGGATCTCCAGAGTGGTTGAGGTGGGAAGGGACCTCTGGAGGTCCTCTTGTCTAGCTACTTGCTCCATCTGCAATAGTGTTACTTCGGGGATGTGCGTACTTGTGGAGGATGATGACTGACTGGTTGACCTCACTGCTTACCAAACCAGCTTTTTACTGTTGAAAAATGTTTTACCTTTACCTTGACACATATTTCACTGATTGCAATAAGTAAAGATTAATGATGAGAAGTGGAAGAGCTTGAAAGAGTCCTTTCTGTGCCTTCACCATCACTTCATACGTTGACCTTTCTGCAGTGTAATTTGATGAGAAGTATAAAGAAATGTGGATGGACACACTTAGACTCTATGGATGTTTCATTTTTCTTTCAGTAGTTTATCCATTTCTTACTGTCATTATTATTAAAAACCATTATTGCTTTCATACTCGTACATCTCAAAGGCCAAATTAACTGCAATTAACTGTAGATGTAACTTTACATCTAAAGTGATTTTTTACTTGCTAAATATAGTTATAATGTAACATTGAGTTTGACCTTGGAGGCTAATTGCATCATTTTGGAAATAAAAAAAAAAAACAACAGAACTTCAACACTTTAGCCATAATTTACTCCCCTAACATGTACAAATTGAAATCTCTTAAAGTGTATTTAAATGGACTTTTAATTTTTTCTTATGGCATCTTCTATGCTTTATTAGAAAGTATTAAGGGATCTCGAGGCCAACATTGCTCTGAAGTATATCAACAGAAACACAAGGCTAATTTAAAAAGATTTTATTATATTTCCTATAAGAGTTTGAACTATTTATAAAACTGTATGATTAAATTGTAATGAAGCTCTGTACTATTTCTATGTAACGCCTCTTGCACTTTTTTACTACACTACCCCTTGTTTGTTTGTTTGGGGTTTTTGGGGGGGGGGGGGAGTTTACACTTTCTACCTGCTGTTCTGGGCAAGGTTGCTTTTCATTACATGTTTATAGAAGTGAGAGAACTTTCATCCTGACTGGAGGCTTTGAATATCATTTACAGTAACTCCCAAAAAAGAACTGAGCGCCAAGAGGGGAGGAAAGGAGGTGGGCTGGTGTCAGCAAGCAGTGGTGTAGCGGCACACTGACATGGGTTAAAGTAGTAAGAACAAAAAGATGGGGAAAAAATAGAGACTGGTCAAGTACAGACAGAGTTTATATGAAGGAGACAAGACATCAATTTCTTGCAAAGCTGGGATTGGTAGAATATCTTGTTTATTAATGTAACGGACTTGCAGTAAAACAAGCAGTGATCTACAACGTGGAAATATTCATAACCAGGTGAATTGTAGAAGCACGTATTTTATTGTAGCTTAGCCAGTTTTATGAACTCTCGTGCGAGTACCGTTCTGTGCATGAGACCTAGATGAAAAGTTAGTTTTGAGATGAGAAAGGCAGAATTCCTGTGTCTCCTGCATTGTGCATGAGATGTGGCCCTCGCTGTGAACTCCTGCCCCCCCAGCCACTGTCCCTCAGACGCCGGCACTACTTGGTGTCTCTCCAGGGTGCCTGAGCCTGCCCTGCATGAAGTCCCAGGGCAGAGGAGTGATGTTAATGTTAAGCTTCAACAGGGTGTATCTCCTTAGGAGGGAGTATAAGCAAACCGGAGAGAAGGCATGCATTTTCCGAGCCCGGTGCTGTGACCTCTCTCCATCATATGATTGGCACTACCATCACCCCCAAAAAGCCATGACTCTTAGATAATCACATTGCATAAAGAGGAGTGTGAGTATTCTTATTAATCAGCTGCCAGATTTTTCATGCCTTTCTCTTCGGTTGGTGACACACCAACACTCATCAGTGTTGCCACTAACTGGCGTTGGCTTCTTTCTGACACATTGTGAATGAGTAAGAATTGATGTTTTGTCAACAGCAACAATAAATTCCTATATTTTTCCTTTGCTGATGTTGCTAATCGTAATACTACAGTTTGAACACAAAAGTTGATTTTTTTGCAGCTTTTATTCCTAAGCAGAGTTTTAATTCTCTCCATTCTTCTGTGTGAATATAATCCACAAGCAAATAACAATAACAATCTTTGATATTATGAGAAATTAAGACTTCATACATAGTTAAACCACTATGTAATAAAGGAAACATGGTTTTGTATACCAGCAATTTAGAACTGGGTGTCTGCCTCTCTCTCATAATATGAGTAGAATCTCTGTGCTTGTCTTGTGCTATATTTAAGTTAGTCCAGTGAAAATCTGGCATTCATGAACTTCAGCAATGCTTTAGAAAGCAGTGAAGGAAAGCCTGAGAGGAGAAGCTTAAGCGTACAGTGCTGGGCTGAGAAAATGATTGTGTCCATTGCGTTTGAATCTTGAAAGCTGATTATGTTTAATGAACCATTCTGAATTCTCTGTCAAAAGCTCAGGAGTGCCTTTCTCTACAAGGTACAAATGTGAGGCCTTCTCTAATAAGAAAATGCCAACACAAAACAGAATTGGTAAAATTAATAGTAATAAATCAGCAATGGTACATCTAGTCTTCCCAGTCCAAATCATTGGTATTCACCCCCAAATTCTAAAAGAACTCAAATATGAAATTACTGACTGCTAGGTGTACTGTATAATATACAACTTAAATTGACCATGGGATCATAAATGAGATGCTAAGGTGTTTTTTTAAATGGCTTCAGGTGTGAATCTAAAAGTCATATAGTACTTTTTTGACTTCTAGAAAACCAAGAGAAACTGTAACAAAAATTTGAGTTGGTAAATTAATGGAAATATATGATTATAGCAGAGGCAATGCAGTTTTAGCAGAAGGAAGCTGTGCCTCTTTACTCTGTTCAAATTCTTTAAAGGAATCATTGAGCATTTGGGTAGCAGGATTCCAGCCAGGTTTGTCTACGTCTTCATTAGTGTTTTGCTTTGGAGCAGCAGTACTAGTTTAAAGAATTCCTTGGTGCTGCTCATTTACTGCTTCTTGGTTTAGCTCAGAGAGTGGTTTTGGGGAGTTTAAAATAGATTTCATAGTGGAGCATATGGGAAGCTCCACTCCAGGTTCCATCAAAGTACCCAGATTTTGGATGGTGCCCAAATGGTGAGGAGACCTCTGAGTCCAAAGCTGTGTCAGGTCTCACAGTTTTAAACCACGTTGGTGGGCCTGTTCAGTCTGGGGGCACTAGTTTAAATTTAATCTGAAATAAAACTTTCGAACCACATAGAGTTTAAATGTAGAGACCATAGCTCTGCTTTTATGATCTTCTTCCCAGCTGCCTGGACAAACTTGTGAATATATAGTGCTAAATACTGAACTGAACCTCTGTTGTCTTGCATCTCTCTGCTGATACCAGCAAATTGGCTCACACTAACTCTTCCAAAAATTGTCATACTCTGACTTGTACCCAGCAAGAGGCAACGAAATGAAAAGTGGAAAGCTCCTTCTCCCCACCCCAGTGCTCTTCACTTATAACTGGAGAGTTGATCTTGCAGGCATGTCTGCTTATGTTTAACATTACATGAATTTGGTGAAACTACCCAGTATGAAAATTTGAACTTTAGCTTTCAAACCGTGAGCTGGCAAATAACATCTGGTAAGCCTGCATTATCAGGAGTTAGGGACATGGGAACCACTATCTCATAAAAAATAGAAGATAGTGAAATAAAAGGATTGAGTATAAACTCATGTGAAAACTTCTTTGATTTTGTTTTAGTGCTTGGATCACTGAATTTCGACACATTTTATATTTGCAGATGTTTACAAGCAAGTAAACACTCACATTCAAACATATGTGCTTTATTTATTTATTCTGTGTGGTAGTCTAAGGAACTTTATTTGTATAAATCTGAAGGATATTCTGTTGTGTTTGAGCTCCTGCTTTTAGTGATTTTGATGTCAAAGTATGTTTAGACTAGGTCCGTAAGGCATTCATTATTTTGTAATTATAGTTTTGTTGACTGACTGCAAAGTTTGTGTTCGGTGAAAACAATCTCAATGAAGTGATCTGCTTCAGTCCTGAATATTGGCTGCCAAGATTTAAATTTTCATGAAGGAAAAATGTTATTTTTTAAAAAAGTATCTTTGTGCAAGGATACTATAACATTAAAGAAGAAACAAAAACAAGAGCTGCCTTACCTTCAGTTTTGTGGGTTTTGTTTGGGGGTTTTTTCAGATTTCTGTGCCTAAAATGTTTAATCTTACAATGCTAAGAATCTGCACTGTAAAAGATTAGTTTCTTAAACTGTCAACATAATCTTATCCAGGAAAATTTTTACTTCAAAACATTTAGAGCAAGCACTTTTAACCATATTTAAAATACTGCCATGGGAGGAAGAGAGGGAGGGAGGGATCCAGAGTCTGCACTCTCAGTAAACAGGCCCACAGTTGCATCATTTTTTCAGAATAAAATATAGGAGTCAAAATAGCCAGGAAGGTAATGTTGTTAGCATCTTTTTAGAGATTCCATCACCTCTGTTGCATAACAGCTTTGCATCGCGTGCTGCCGCATGTTACAGTTTTCCTGTGCATCTCAGCATTCTCTGTGCTGTACAGAGCTCTAATTCTTCCACTATGCAAGTGGCTGTGAATATATCGCTATTTACATTCCCAAATAATGTGAGACTGTTTGTATAATAAAGGCACTGCATACAGTGTCCCCTGTACGTATTGTCCATGCTCTTTTTTTGCAGAACGAAGAAAAGTTGACAGAAATTGGTGTAGGTCGCTGAATCCCATTACAGTCCTCTACTGCAGAATGCACAGCTCTTGGTCTTTCTGTTGCCTTTATACCATTTTCTCAGCTACTAGATTTGTCCTTTTCCTGGAAAAATAAACTAGTTGACGTAAGGGAAAAAAGGCACTAACAGTTTCTTCTAGCTGAGTTTCTTATAAATTGTTTACTTTCTGCTCCCTTTCCTCCCTCACAGGTATAATCTGTAGGAAATGCAATGTCACAGCCCCAAAATTGATACATAGCATGATCTAATGGATAAGGTGGCTGTTTATTGGACAGATGTCTGCAATGGCAGAAAGTCTGCCGCTTTCTTTACTCAGCTCTCATGTTCTTCCCGATTCTTACTACTTCCCATGTTCAGTAGGGCTCACTGAAGTAACACTGTTTTTAAAAGTTCCAAAATATGAAAGATATTGATATGTGGAATGCCTTTTTTTTTCCTCCCTTATACATATATTTTATCTCCTAACTGAGATTAAAAGTGCCGATGCAAGTCTCTTCTTCCAAAATGGTTATCTACATTCTGATCCCAAGGACACTGCAGATGCAATTTGTATAGTGGGTGAAGAAAGCTGATGAAAGAGTGGGAGAGAATGAAATCAAGAGTAAGAATTTTTGAATTCTTACAATCACAATATTAAGTATGGCAGAGAAAAGGAAGAAGCACCTCAAAGCAAAAATATTCATGATGGTAGAGCAGCAAGATTATCGATACCTGTAGAGTTACTAAATCACATGCTTTCTGTAACCGAACATACAGATTTTTTGCCCTTGAACTGTTGTTTAGAATACAAGTAAAAGAAAATTAAAGGGTATTTACCATAAATACTTCATTTTCAGAGCAGGGGAGATACTTCATGTAGTGAGAGAAATACAGCTGTGCAAGTACAGCTGAACATGTTTATCCTCCCTCAAAAAGCTTTAAAAAAATCTCTAGTGCTTTATACACTTGGGGACAGTATTCTGTTGCTTTGCAATATTGCAGGCTTTGAATACAGAAAATAATCCAAATAGCAGAATCAAGAAATATCTGGGTTGTATTGAATAAACTAAACAGATTTATTATCTCCATCTGTCATTATCAGATGTTTTTTCAAGGTGTATCGCTGTCATATGAGTTCCCTGGCTCTTTCTCTGTTTGACAGTTTAATTTTTCCAAAAAAGGATACTGAATTTGGAGCCTTAAAGATGGATGCAGCTGCAGTCCAGGTCTGGCATTTAAAAAGTCTCTCTTCAGCTGCACATCCAGGAGTGTGGAATGAAAGAGAAAAGACAATAGCTCCCTTAGCACTTCTGATAAATCTGTCTTTTGTGGTCCCATAATAGTCTTAATAATAACAAATGCAGATGTAGTAGAGTTTCTTTATTCCTAGATATTATCCCATGTATAAAGTCAGGGGTCATGTTTACTCTTAGCTGTAGCACCATGTAGGAACCACATACATGCTGTGAATCCTAAATACTTTTTAAATGTCCCTACATTTCACAGTTCTGTCTTCCCTTTTGTAAATAAAATAAATTAATTTCTCTTTCCTAGGTATATGACCTTGCTGGCTATATTAAAATACATGGTTGTCAAATGAGTCCATGATACTGGCAAACTGTATTGGGAGAATATCTGCAGGCTAAAATTAAGACTAAAATTTAATAGATTAGTTTTATTTTGTGTTGGATTTTAATATTAGATTTGAACTGTTTTTCACTATGTAAATGATTGTTTGTGAAATTCATCTGCAGTGATTTTATATTCTCGTCAAAGGCAAAATCAGTTGATATGCTAAACCATAAATAACTCTCCAAAGGATCTTGTCTTTACAGGTATGGTACAATCAAATAGTCTTGTTTTCCTTCCATTCAGAATTTACTATAAGAAAATTCTTGGCATAATATCACAGAGATTTCTAGTTTGGCTGTGCTTTACTTAAGGGTCTAGCATGTTGAGTAGAAATTGCTGTAGTTGGTTCAGCAAAGATTCTCTTGTTACCGTTGTGGAATCTTGTCCCCTAAGAAACCTCTTATTGCATTGTGTGTGAGTAATACAGAGATGCAGCTGCTGTGTATGGAGCTGCAAACATTTTTAGAAGTTATTCATTCACAGAGCAATTGATAGACGCTACTGACTCTTAGGTTTCCAAGGAAAAAACTCTTGCTTAGCAGGAATTTGATCAGGCCATGAAGATTATTATTAAGGTTAATGTAATTAGTATGTCATATTTGGAGACTTATTCACAAACATATCTTTTAATTTGTGAATACACAAAAATGTCTTACTATATGAGTGTTGTTTGAGCTGCATTTTTTATTGTTTTTTTTTTTACCTACTTTTGCCCCTATGCATAATAAAGGAAGATAATTTGCTGTAGATCTGAGAGTCAAACCTACAGGACATGCTGATGATGCACCTGAGGAGATCACTGATGATGATATTTTCACTGTACTTCTTAATGGATGACAGATAAAGCATTTGAGGTTACTTGCAGTATATGTTGTACTGAAAAGAAGTCATCAGAGAAAGCTCTGCAGTGTATGGTCCAGCTTATTGGAAAATACACAATGTATCGTATCTGTATTTTGTTCATTAGGCTCTGACAGAGGCACAAAGTTCTTTTGTAAAATAGTTTCACAATTAATTGCCTTTTCAGAAAATCTAAAATGGAAGCTTATTATTTTATAATTTGACAAGCCTAAATGCTGGCATTTTCTGTAATGTGTTGTCACCTCTGCAACACTTTAGACCTCTTGTTCGAAGTATTAAATATTAATAGCTTTGATTGTCTTTCAAAGCGTTTTGCGTTTTCCTTCCAGTGTTGTGCATTTTAAATGAAGGATATTAGGTAAGCGTATTATCCTGCATATATTACTGCTTGTCATACTCAAGTTAAATTCACTGTCTTTGCTCCTGAACACAGTCTGATCTGTAGTACTGCACTCAGGAGACAACTGATAGGCACAGTAGCTGCTAGCCTGAAATAATTAACTCCTTGGAAGTCAGTTCTCTTTCACCTTCACTGAACTTCTAGATAGAATGTCTGTCTTAAATGTCAAAGAATAAGGAAAAAAAAAAGAAGCTAAATATTATATGCTATCAAAGTGTTGTGGTGGTGGGGTTTTTTTACCTCAAAATGCAACTCAAATACTTGGATCCATCCCATCTGCATGGTCATATGTTCACACAAAGCTTGACCACATTAACTTCAAAGGCTTATTGTTTCTAATTCTATATAATGGCCAAAGAAATTGCTGAGGTCACACCTAGGGTTTTAATATTCTTCAGATATAGCTGCCTCTCTGGCAAAGGTCTGGTTTGTGTTGGTGTAGAAAACTGTTCTTCCTGAGAGATCCTAACAATGTTTGTAAAAAGTACAGTTTTGTTGAAACAGCTGCTTCTGTTCCTGGTGCTTCTCTGGGCATACCTATGAAATTAGGGCTTATGGTTCTTTGTATCCATGGTCTGTGCTATGCACAGTTTCTGCACCATAGAGTAATTTATTCTTATACCAGTGAAGCATTCATGCTGTAGGCATACTGTGTCTCTTGACTAGTTTCTCAGTAATGAGTATGTATTCTGCGGTTGGCAGAATTTTCTCTGTTATCAGCAGCACCAACTATTTGGGTGCATACAGTAAAATTCATATTATAGTAATAAAAGGAAAGAAAATGTATAACATATAATAAATCTATAGAAGTGTAATGCAGTAATATAAACCAATAAATACAATAGCAATATATACTGTAGAAATATTATATATACAGACACACAGAGTTTGTCTGTTTTGTTATTTATTGCCAAGGCAGGAGTCATCCGTAAGGTGGTTTTGGTAGCTTAGCATTTGAGAAAACTGGCATAATGACAACCGTTCTACTAGATGGTATTCTGACATTTTTTTTTTTTTTTCCAGAGAGCATTAATTATAATCCACACATTTCAGTAGCTTGGCAGGTGGAATATTACTGCGGGACCAATTTACCCCTCCAATTTTTGAAAACATTGGTTTAGATGCATTTGTTAAATTGTGGAAACATCAGTTTAGTTTGAGGTATTTTAATACCACTCTATTCTAGACTCTTTAAAATTAAGAAGCAGTACTTACCATGTCATCTGCCTGACTGAAACTGGTGCAAAGTAGGGAGGAAGTGGAGATTATTGATTCTGTAGGGACTGGGAGTGTCCATTAAAAGCTAACTTTGCTATAAGCCTTCAGAGAATATAGTACAAATATTTGTTTCCATATGTTGACCAA